>OX451741.1:1362964762-1363514750 GCA_948472305.1 Vicia faba | reverse complement strand
ATAAAGGCTCAAAATTTATTTGTACCCACCCGCTCTTCGTGATGTTCTTCAGTCCTATGCTCAGTTAATTGCGTGTTTAGAATCTCAATTGAGTCCTTGCTCTGATATTCCAGTGATGGTTCGGATACTGACAGTTTATTTTGAATAGGCAGTCAGTTTTTGTTTGTTGAGGGTTTGTAGGACCTCTTTCTTTTTTATTTTATTATCCCTGTCTTTTGCCTGAACTATTTCTTTTGTGATAACAGTCAGCGGGATGCCCCAATTTTTTTCTTAAGTCTCCTTCATAGGTTTTAACTTAATGGGCTTTTATTTCGAGAGATAATGACTGTCTGTCTTGACGATTATAGGGAACCATCACCGTCTTTTGTTTTCGAAGGACGTCTTTGATGCCATTCATTATGTATGAAGTAGATAATTGGGACTGAATGCACATCTGAATTAACTGAGAAACTACCCTGCCCCAGGTTATGATTAAGGGTTATAATTTGTGTGAAACAAAAACTCCTACTTCTTTGGCTCGAAGGGGTTGACTAGGGATTATCTTCCTTATAACTCCAGTGTTTAGGATTTGAAACAACGCCTGTACATCGTCAGCGGGGTCTGTTCAAAAGCATACTGTAGAGATTGTGGTATCGTTTTCGTCATCCTCCCTCTAAAGGCTTACAACTTTTAATCAAGAGTCGAATATCATAAAAAGGTAGTAAGAATGCAGTTTTGAAATAGTGAATACGAAGGAATTGATTCAAGACAAACATACGCGATGCATTGATGAAATAATAAGGTTTTATATGAATAAATGTTCGAACAAATCAAAAGAAAATTACAAATTGAAAGTTCTAATGAACAAAGGCCTCTTCATCTAATCTTGTCACTTCAGATGATGTGCCTTTGAAGGATGGCAGAAGAAATAAGCCTGACCATCTTGTGTAAACTCCAGCACTTCTTCATCAATCAAGTTTTGAATTTTATATTTCAACATCCAACAATCATCAGTATCATG
The DNA here is from genome assembly GCA_948472305.1 of Vicia faba. NCBI lineage: Eukaryota > Viridiplantae > Streptophyta > Magnoliopsida > Fabales > Fabaceae > Vicia > Vicia faba. Next base: position 1,363,513,750 of record OX451741.1, on the reverse strand, counting down.
CCCCGGACTGTTGGAGTGATATGCACACCTTGCATCAGGATTGTAGTTAGGCGAAGAAGTCTTGGGATTCGGATAAGGTCCTATCAACGTAATCAGATTCATCCTCAACAGGTGTTGCAAAGCTTGAGACAACGACATGTTGAGTTTGATAAACTGCCTTTTGGGTATATCCGGCTTACTCTGATCAACCCGTTATTTTTGGCGAGGTTGTTGTTGGACCCGTGAGGTAGTAAAAATTTGGAAATGTCCACTCTTCACCAAACCAAACTCTTGTCTTCTTGGAGGTTGATCAATGACTTGGTCCTCAGCCTCGGCTGCTTGCTTCATACGGTTGTATCCATCTTGATGGAGTTTGTTGATAATGGTTCTCAACTCTTCTTGTCCCCGGGCTAGGCCTTGGGTAAGAGCCATCTGCCCCAACATCTGGGTTCTCATTGCATCTACCTTAGCTTGCAGTTGTTCCAGCCGTTCGTCCTTATTGTCTTCAGGACTTTTCTTGACCAAGTTCCTAGCGAGGAGTGTTTTCAACTCTTCCTTCCCCTTGGATAGGTTTAGGAGCGTTTCCCTGAACTGAGCTTCTTGAGATTGAAGATCTCCGTTGTCTTGTTTGAGATCCATTGCTGAAATAAACAGCGAGAACATGAGAGACATGTACTAGAAGACCTGTTATGTAATGATATGTATGATATATGTATGTAATGTTTTCAAGGATCTCGCGGGGTAAACAAGAAACTGTTAGAATTTGATTGTAGCTTGATTGAAGAAAATTCATGTCATTGAGAGTCCTTCTTCAAGAGTCAAGCTCACCATAACGAGAGGTTCATAGCACTGACTCAAGTTATCGTGTTTTGATCTCTAGACGACATTGGCTAGAGGAAAATAAATCCCCTTTCCCCTTGCTAGACGTCTGATTTACCATAACCTGCATCACAAACCCTTGAGATCCTTGAAATGGTTAAGGAAATGTTAAGGCATGATGTTATGATGTGTATGTTATACGTTTAAGCAAAAGTGAGAGATGATGTAAGCAAGTAAACCCGGCAAGAAATCCAGCTTATTGGATAAGGACTGTAAATAAAACCTGCAAGGAACTCATGTTGTCAGATAATAAAACTGTGCAAGTAATTCAAGTTGAAAGCACACAAGTCACACAAACAGCCTTAGGTTTAGGCTTGAATGTGTTTTAAGGTAGTACCCTCTTGAAGTTTAGTTGGTTCAACATGTCCTAAAACAGTAACCGGGTTCTAGAGATTCTCAATATCACTGACCATCCTTTATCGGGCATTATTTCAGCTCTCAATCTTTTCTTTCAGCCAAAATATCCCGAAAGTATGATCTCAATGAGTGTAGTATCGAGTATCAACCAGTTCTCAGCTCTACACTGAGGCTGGCTATCTCACTACTTTCTAATGGCCAATTTGTTCAACTAAGGTTCTAAGGTCCGTTAGTGCTTCACGATACCATGCGGCGGCCCCGTATTCTCCTCGTTTCCCCATGCAGGATACCGGTACCAACCAAAGTGACACACTAACACAGCCATCGCTTAAACCATATCGGTCTATGTCATACAGTCTCTACGATCTATTGTTGTTTACCTAATGAGTGCCCCCAGATCCGGGTGTAGGATCTATAGTAACCCCAAACAAAACCCTCCAAAGTAAAGCAATCAAGACAATCAAGAGAAGCAATTTTTAATGACCTAGATCCTAAGGTATACCCCACTTTATTATCCCCAACAGAGTCACCAATTCTGTGATACGGTGGAAGAACCGACTGTTTAATACTGGTTTGCGTTTTGCGTTTTGTGTTTGCAAAATGTCACGGTAAGCAAGAGTCGCAATCGACTTTTATTTCATCCAATCATGGAAAAGGGAAAAGAATAGAAAAACCTTTTTTTGAGATATTTTGAGTACGGGGGGGGGGGGGGGGGGGGGGGGTAGATTATAGAAAGGGAAGGTGTTAACACCCTTTCTATCTGTAGTTATCTACGAGCTCTTAGGTACTTGCTCATTTTTTCAAATTGCTTGTGTGTATTTATCTTGAAAATGTTTTTACTTCGTGATAACCCTTGTATCAGTCCTCAAGGATGTGACAAAGTTATTTTGAAAATTTGTTTTGAAAGGTGTTCGTGTGAAATTTTTTTATTGAGCAAGTACCTACTAGCATCTACCTACTCAAAAGAAGATCGTTTCTATTCTATTTCATTTAGACAATGCTATCCTACTATTAAGGAGTAGGTAGCACCATCGTTGGAGTTTGTAAGGGACATTCGAAAGGGACGTACGGTCACAAAAGCAATGTTAGGACACCTTAGTAACCATCCTAGAGTCCTAAAGATCTTTTCCGAGGCAACATTTCCGAGGAAACATTCGAATGGGACAATTTGATCTTTTGGGACATAGAGGATAGCCTCTAAAACATCCTATGCTTCATGACCATTTAGCGAAGGCAACCGGAGTGAGAGTATACCCTAAGAATGAGCATGTGCAAGTGTGCTTTTTCAGTTAATGTTATCTTTGCACATTAGGGTTTTCTAACTGTTGTAATTTTTCACGCATTCTTGCCATACAATCCTATTAGCCATACATCTAACAATTAAAGATTGCAGAAATTAAAAGTGCGAGGAAGTAAAACCTAGCTATTACAAGGCTTCGGGGAGGGGGATTAATTACATAACCAAAAATCGGGGATTTAAAGCAAGCAATAAAACCCTAATTTAACTATTACAAACCCTGAACAGTTACAAAGTAATGGAAAAAATAATTAACAAGCGCGCGGAAAATTAGATACGAGGACGGTAATTAATAACTTTAAACCCTAATTGAGTGAAAGAAATTTTTGTGGATTTTTATTTGAGAAAACAATTAAATCACAAATTAATTAAACCTAATTTTTAATTGTTTTTAAATTATGAAAGAAATTAAATTAACCTAATTTCCTAATTAAATTAATTAATTTATTATATAAAAAAATGCTTTTTTGTATTTTTGTGATTTGTTGGTTTTATGATTAATTAAAAAAACAATTAATTTTTGGGTGAAAAATAAAAAATAAAAAGATAATTAAAACAAAAGAAATAAATAAAGAAGAGAAAAATAATGGGCCTGGAGTGATGAAGCAAACTGGGGGCGTATGCTGAACTTCTGAAACCCAGAAGGATGGCCCAGAGTCTGGCGCCTGATCCAATGAGACCATCTTCTGGGGACTCATGGCGGACCTGCGTATGCTGGTGTTGGATCTGGCTGGAGATGGATCCAGAGGATGATGATCCTCAGAAGGTGAGGTTTGCTGGATCTGGATGGAGACGGATCCAAAGGATGATGATCCTCAGAAGGTGAGGTGTACTGGATCTGGCTGGAGGTGGATCCAGAAGATGATGATCCTCAGAAGGTGAGGCGTGCTGGATCTGGCTGGAGACGGGTCCAAAGGATGATGATCCTCGAAAGGTTAGGTATGCTGGATCTGGTAATGTGGTACACCTGATCATATGAGAAAAAATAATAGAAAGCAAATGTTGGGTCCTGGGATCGAACCCAGGTCCTTATGCTCGCCTCAAGTGATGCTTTGCCAGCTGCGTTACCATGTTATTTTGTTCATATAATAGAAACAAAGCATAATAAGCAAAACAAACAATGGATTCAGAAAATGCGCGCAAAATTCAAATCAGCCATTCATGGGCTGCCACGCATCATCTTTTTCACTGCAACAGTCGTCTTAGGTGAAGAACTTTTACCTATGGACGTTTGCTGTCACTATCGCCCCTACAAATTTCAAAAATTCCATACAAGCATAATAAATCAATTGTGATGATACCAATCAACTCGTCTTGGCCTCACGAATATCATGGTATCATTTTTTGGCCTAATTGTTCCTGTATAACAAAGCCCTAAAAACATATCAAAAACCCTAGCAATGGCAACTATGGATTCCTGCGCGATAAATGCAATTAAATGGTACAGGTAGCTTGCAAACATTAATACAAACACAATGGTATAATCAAAACATGCTTATGATTCCAAAATCAAAGAAATCAGAATTGAAATTTTGTGTAAACCGTGGTTGATGATGGGCGCGATTCTGGATGCTTCAGGCCTTGCAAATGAATGGAGAAGCTTCCTGAGATATCCAGGAACGTATTGCTAGCCTTGAAACTTCTGGAGGATGGCTCTAAGATTGATTTTGATCTCACACTTTTGTCCAAACTTTTGAGTTTTCTTCCTGCTATTTCACGCCTCCAATCCTCTTTTTTTGATCTGGAATTATTATGCACTTATAGTAGACTGAATTAGGTCAACAAATTTGTATCAAATCTTTGAGAATTATTAAAATTGGATTTGATTTTCTTCATGTATGATTTCCTTCCAAAACTTGCTTCAATCTAATCTTTTTCAACCCTAATGAAACTTGCACGACTTGGCTGGCATACTAGCTGTACGTGGACTCAGAATATGCATAAAAATTTCAAGATTTGATTTGTTTTCATTTTTACCATTTAACTTGATTTATTTTGATTTAATTGAATATAAAATCAAAATAAATGATAAAAGTAATGAAAAAATAGGTGGAAAGGCTCAGGGGTCGTGGGTCCTATTAGAAACATGTTTCAAGCAAGATAACATGGGCCCCTTTGGAAAAAAATGCAAATTTGATCAATGTTGACTTTTGACAATTTTGCAAAAAAGGTCAACTTTGACAAGGCATATCTCTCTCAATTTTGACCCTAGGAGGATGTTCTTGGACTTTTTAGAAAGCTTGGGATGTCCCCTAAGCAACCCTTTTGGTATCATCTCCATTGGATCTTCCATGTTCATGTATGAAGATGACTTTTCAAAAGGTGTTTTTGTTGACTTTTCAAAATGACCTATAATGTCAAAATTCATATCTTTTTGTGGGTGCATATTTTGAACTTGTGAGCTGAAGATGAGTTGTAGGGAATTGTATCCTCTTCAAAATGAGCTTTGGATGGAAAATTTCTGATAAAGTATGTGGAAGTTATGCTTGGTCAAAGTTGGGTTGACTTTTCCTAAGAAAGCCTAATTTAGCAACTTTTGGGTTTTGATGAATTTGAAGCATTCCTTGAGGAATCATGATCAACCCTTGATCAAATGATTTATAACACTTCAAAATGATGATGTTGACCAAAAATCTTGAAGTTTGACTATATGTGGGCCACAATTGACTTTAGACCTAATACAGTCAATTCTCAAGCATCTGAGCAGTTGGCTGAGCAAACTTCTTATGCAAGGCTTGAAACTTGGCATGGATGATCTTGAGAACATATTAGGACAATGGTGAGAATTTGGGATCGTTTGGACTCAAGCATCTTGATGAAAAATGAAACCCTAATTTGAGGTATACTGCCTTAGGAGAGAGTTGGTCTAGTCAACTCTTGGACTTCCTTGAGAAACTTGGGGACCTCAATTGACATGTATTGAGTGAAATGAGAGGGAAAATTTTGGGGTACAACAATATGAGTTTCCAATAATTAGGTTCGTTTAGACGACCTTTCGATATAGGCTAAAATTCTTTCGCTCAACATTGTTTTTCAAAATAAATTTTAATTACTTATTTTTGAAAGGTAATTTTCACTTGGGGATCTATTCACCCCCCTCTTGATAAGTCGCTGTCGTCTAACAAAGAATTCCAAGGAGGTACAAGAAAACATAGTAACGCGCCATAAACTTAACACTATCTCGGAAGGTTTTGCTGGTGGGGAGAAACTAGCTCGACCATAAAGAGATACACCAGTTCAGTAATGCATGTTTCTTATAAGTCTCTTTCACAGTCAGAGGAAATGCCAACCTCTATTAGTTTTTCCAGAAGGGATGTAGAGGGAGTACTGGCATACGAGAATGATCTTATGGTAGTAAAGGTTCAATTTCATTATTGAAGTGTAAAACGAGTATTAATTGATCCGACTAGTTCTACAGATATCATGTATTGGGATTCACTCAAAGGTGTGAATATGGACACGACCAAATTGTTACCTTTCAAGGGTACCGTGGTTAGTTTATCAGGCGAACATGTTCAAGTGTTGGGTTACATACCTGTTATGACCATCTTTGGCAATAGAGATGGTGCAAAGGGCATCAAGGTAAGGTACCTATGATTGTAAATGTGTCTTCTCCTTATAATTTTATTATTGGAAGACTGGATTTCAATGCCCTTGAAGCAACACTATCAACTCTTTTATCACACCATAAAATATCCCTTGGATGACGGGCGTGTGGGTGTGATAAAGGGTGATCATGGGCTTGCAAAGAAATGTTACAAAGACAACTTAAAGCTAAAGAAGAAAGTGAGGCAAGATTCTCTAACAAATGAGAGTCCTCTCAAGGTGAACTTATTCAACCTTGATCCTCAAGAGGATCCGGCTGGTGATAGTCTAACCCCCATAGGGAAGTTAAAAAAGTTACTGATTGGCTCTAAGATTTTTCAGAGCACACATATCGATTCAGTTTTATCTCAAGAAGAAGGGTCATGAAATATCAGAATATTAAGAGACAATGTACACCTCTTTTTCTGAAAGATCTTTGACATGCTCGGGTTTGACCCAAATATTATATTCAATCAACTTTCTTTATATTTGTCCTCGAAGCCGGTGTTGCAAAGAAAGAATAAATATGGTGAAGAGAAAAAGGCATCAGTAGAGGAGGTGGGCAAACTCTTGAAAGTCGGGTTCATCCATGATATAAATCCGACTTGGTTATCCAACATTGTCATGGTTAAGAAAAAAAATCTGGGAGGTGGCATATGTGTGTGGATTTCACTGGCCTCAATAAGGAATGTCTTAAGTATTCTTTTCCATCACTGCATATTGATAGGCTCATTGATGGGGCATTCGGGTTTCGCTTGCTCAGTTTCATGGATTCCTATTCCGGTTATAACCAGATACACACAAACCCGTTGGATATACCCAAGACAACATTCATGATGAATAGAAAAAATTATTACTATGAGGTGATGCCATTAGGTCTCAAAAATGCCGGGGATACTTATCAGAGGTTAATGTACATGGTGTTTTTTTCACAAATAGGAAGAAATATGGAGGTGTATATCATTAATATGGTGGTCAAAACTGTAACACCCTGAAAATCATAATTTATTATTTAGTTAGTTATTTGTGATATTTGTGAGTCTTTGTGATTTATATGATGCATTGGTAGTTTGATGATAATGTGTGGGTAGTATCGGAATAAAGTAGTAATGAGAATTATTTTTTAATTTAAATAATTTAGTAAGAATTATTTGGATTTTAATATTATTATTTAGAATTTTATTAATAATTAAAATTGGATAATATGTGTAGAATATAGAGGACAAGATGGTAATTTGCATGAGGTTTAGTGAGGGTAAGGAAGGAAAAACATAATAGGGGTCTAAGGGTTAAACTAGTAAAAAGATATAAGTAGAGAGTTAAATCAGATCTTTTGAAATAATTGTATCATGAAAGAAGTGGAAGAAACAAGGTGAAAAAGGGCTAGGGCAAGAGGAACCATTGTAGAATCTTGGGAACCATCAATCTAAGGTAAGGATGGCGTTCCAACTTTATAAGGGTATTGTATAATGATGGGTTGGTTAAGGATTTTTATTGCCATAGTTTATGTGTACTTTATTCATGAAATTGCTCTTTTGTGTCATTGAATTCATGTGATAAAATATTGACATATTTATGGTTAAATTGGTGTGAAATAATTTGTGTAATTCATGTTATTATATGTTATATTGATGAATTGAGCATGTTAAAATATGGATAATGATGTATGAGACAGAGGGTTAATACTCGTAATGTGAAATTATGCATTATATGGGAGTTAGGGGTTGTTGGATTGCAGGAAAAAGTGATTTTTATGTCAGAAAAGCTGCAGAGAAGTGATTCTGGAGTTGAGGTAATCAGTTACGTCAAGATGTAACCGGTTACATGAACCAAAAACAGGGAACAATGGTTTTGCAATAGTGAGGTAATTGTTTACCTCATGATATAACCAGTTACACGGTGCAGTTTTTGCATAAACAGGGGCGTGGCAGGGTGAAGTAACCAGTTACCTCATGATGTAACCAGTTACCACTGTATTGAACAATTTTTTTTATAAACTTCAAAAGTTCATATCTTTTGTTTCTGGTGTCCATTTTATGCACCGTTTGAATCTATGGAAAGCTAAAAATATTTTCTATCTTATAAAAATAATTTCAAAAATAGTGGGTGAATATTTGTTAGAGGGTTATGCCTCTTTGTTCAAAATTGTCTATTATGTATGAGGATGATATATGATATGTTAGAGCATTATAGATTTTATTTTGCTTGTGTGAACAAATGGTGGTCTGTGATGGCGTGTCAGATTGATGGATATGAATATCAATGTGTTGTATTTTGTTGCATGTTTGTATGCATGCATTTCATGGTGATGACTTTTGTCAGGTTGGTTGGCTCTGGTCCTATGGTGGGAATCAGAAGCGATGTGAACCTAAATGTTTATGATAATTGTTGGCTCTGATCCTATGGTGGGGATCATAAGCGATGTGAACCTAAATGTTCATGATATTGGTGGCTCTGGTCCCATGGTGGGAATTGAGAGCAAGGTGAACCTATTTGTTCACAAATGGTACCACATGTATTGAGTCTGTGAGTCTATCTCATTGCATTACATTGTCATTAACATGATGTTTGTGTTGAGTGGTTGGTGTATATACTTGTAATACGGTGGGAGAGTTGACTTTTACTGGTTTTTCATTTTATCGTAATTTTGCGGTTAGCAAGATTCACCACCGACATTTCTTTTATCCAACAAAGGAAAGGGTAAAAAGAATAGGAAAGACCTTTCGAGATTATTTTCTGAGTAAGGGGGGTAGGTTATGGAAAGGGAAGGTATCATCACCCTTTCCATCTGTAGTTATTTACGGGCTCTTAGTTTCTAGCTCACTTTGAAAATTCTTTTTTGTGTAAGTGTGTTTTGAAGATATTTTGAAAAGACTCCTTAGTGAAGCAAACTTTGTAATGTTTCTCATTTCAGGGAGAACGTATACAAAGTGTTTTTTGTTTTTGAAAATATTTAGAAAAGAGTTTGTGTATGTGTGAAAAAATTGTTTTTTTGATTGTTTTTATGAGAAAGCAACTAGGATCTATCAACCTACTCAAAAGGTTTGTTCTTTTCCTCTTTTCCTTTAGACAATGCTATCCTACTATTAGTGAGTAGGTAGCCCTATCGTTGGATTTTTGAGGGACGAGCGAGGGTCATCGTATAGTCACGAAAGCAACTCATAAAATACTTTAGTAATTACTCTAAAATTTTAAGATCATATACTGAGGCAACGTTAAAAGGGTCATCGAGGGACTTATGATCTCAAAACCAAAGGGTTACCACTAAAATCTCCTACGTTCGGGAGACGCGTCTGTTTGTTCCGAAGGCAACAAGTAGAGGTACCTTAGAGGTGTACGTGTGCGAGTGTGTTGTGTTTCATTTATTTATCTTCAGATGTTAGTTTTGCTAGCGTTTGCTTTTAGTCTTATCATACAATCCTATTAGCATTCATCTAACAGTAAATATCAGTACGAAAATAAAAATGCGGGAATTTAAATCTACGCTATTACAAGGCTTCGGGGTGGGGCAATTACAAACCAAAACGGGGAAAGAAAAAAGTAAAGTGTCCTAAACTAAGCTATTACATCCCATGTACAATTACATGATTGTGAAAATAATGCGAATAAAAATAAACGCGCAGGGGGAGAAAAGAGAAAGATAAAAGGAGAACCTAAAAAATCTAAATGATAAAAAGAAAGAAATGTTTTTGTTGTTTTTATGTTTAGGAAAAGTAATAAATTAATTAATGAAAATCTAATTATAATCAATTAAAAAATATGATTAAATAATTAATTAAAACTAATTTTAATTAATAAAAATCTAAGTCTAATATTTTTTGTGATTTTGTAATTTTATGATTTCTTTTTGTTTTTTGTTATAAAGAAGAAATAATTGAAGTAAAAGAAAATAAATAATAAAAGAAAAAGACAAAAATAAATAAATTGGGCCAAGTTGAAAAACAAGTAATTATTGGTGTGATAATCAGAAATCAATTGGCCCAACAACATTGGCCCAGACGCTGGAGGAAAAATCTTCAGGATCCCGTGCATCTCTCCCATGAGGCATATCGTGGGTGCTCAGATCTGGATTGTTTGATCTGGATCTGATGATGTTGATGTGAGAGTGAATGATGAGCGTGATTCTAACGTCAAAAACATCATGCAATCACTTGTTCATGTCCTGTTCTCTAATATGAATGCAACTGTATCACAAAATTTTTTAAATAGACATGCAACTGATTATACAAAAAAAAATTTTTTTTACCACCGGTGAGTTCGTGAATGGCCTTCTAATCACGGTTGGACGTATTCTTGGATTTGGGGAGACTCCTGTGAATCTCAGGAGTAAGGTTTGATCATTGGTTTGGGTTGATTGCACCGGGAAAAGCAGTTACAAATTTTGGCAATTTTGAGGAATTTTGAGAATTTGGTAGAGCTTTGTGAAGAGCTTTTGGAGAGCTTTTTGAAGAAGAATTTCATGTCCTCTTTGAGATTGCAATGCATTATATTTATAGAGGAGTGAGTGAGGGTGGAAACAAGGCAAGAGATCAAGCAATTAAACCATGGTTTCATGACAAAATAAAAAATTGAAAAATTGCATAAATGGTGTGATTCTTGACACTTTTTTTGGAGCATGAACCTGGACATATTTCATGTGTTTTGAACTAATTAATGGGCTCCAAAGTAGATCAAATACAGCCCATATGCATAGCCCATGATTTCCTTGTGTTTTTATTTAATTTATTTGATTTAATTTATATTTAAACGAATAAAACTTCAAATAAATAGAAATAAAAATCAAAATAGTGCATGATTAGGTTTACAGGTCCTTGGGTATGTCATAAACATGTTTGGACCCTAAAAGTTAGGTCCATTAACCTAAAAATGCAATTTTGCTCAAAGTTGACTTCACGCATTTTTCACAAATTTGCCCAACTTGTGCAAACCATAACATGCTCAATTTGCATATTTTTGAGATGATCTTGGAATTTTTGGAAAGCCCAAGATGTCCTATATAATTTCTATTTTAATCATTTTTGCATTTGGAGACATTATCCCGATGTAAGTTGCCTTGACAAAAAGTGTCTTTTATTGACTTTTTGAAAATGACCTATAACGTACGAGATCATATCTTCCAAATGAAGCATTTTTTGGACTTGAGAACAAAAGAAATTTGTAGATAATTGAATTTTCTTCAAAATGGGCTTTGGTTGGGGAAAATTTGATGAAGCATGTGAAAATTATGCTTGGTCAAAGTTTAGTTGACTTCTCCTAAGGAAACCCTAATTTGGCAATTCTTGACTTTTGATGATCTGAGGGCTTTCCTTGGGAAATCATGTCTTTTGTTGACTTTTTGAAAATGACCTATAATGTATGAGATCATATCTTCCAAATGAAGCATTTTTTTGTACTTGAGAACAAAATAAAAGTTGTAGATAATTGAATTTTCTTCAAAATGGGCTTTGGTTGGGGAAAATCTGATGAAGCATGTGAAAGTTATGCCTGGTCAAAGTTCAGTTGACTTCTCCTAAGGAAACCCTAATTTGGAAATTCTTCACTTTTGATGATCTGAGGGCTTTCCTTGGGGAATCATGATCAACCATTGATAAAATAATGAATATAACTTCAAAATGTTGATGTTGACCAAAAATCTTGAAGTTTGATTGTATGTTGACCATAGTTGACTTTTTAATCAATAAAGATTTTCAAGCATCTGAGCCATTGACTGAGCAAACTTGTGATTCATGGCTTGAAACTTGACATGAGCCTTGTTGAGGACCTGTGAAGAAACATGGGAGCCACTTGAGACTTTTGTAGACCAAATTTCCTTAAGAAACTCCAAACCCTAGTTGTAGGCTTTTGGTCTAGGAGATGCATCTTGACTAGTCAACCATTGGGTGCCTTGACCAATTGAAGAGCCTTCAAAGAATTCTTTAAAGAAAAATAGGAGGGTAAATTTTGGGGTACAACAGTACTACATGATAATTCAATGATATGTTCTGATGATAGGTGTGATTGTTATTGATTGTGTGAATGTGTGAGATGTGGAATGTGTGACTATGCATGAATATAGCCGTTGTCTACTTATTATTATACATTCCTTTATATTATTGTGATATATCACCCCTTCTCTTAGAATGATGCTTTATACGGCATCATGCAGACACTCAGGAGTAGTCTGAGGCTGCAGAGGTCCAAAGAGGTTTCTCTTTGTTTATTTAGAGTTGGCACCATTGCTATGATACTTAACACATGTGGGTGAACATTAAGTTATTTTGTTGATTTTAATGAATTTTTTGGAGTCTTATGAACTCCGTAGTATTTGAATAAATGTTGATTTATTTTGGATGAGATTCATTTAATTTTAAATATGATTCTTTTTCTACTGTTTAATAAAAGTTAAAGTTGAACACCATGATATGTTGTTTTTGGTTCATCCATGAATGTGTTATGTATCTTATACATGTTATGAGCAAGTTAAGTATGTTTTTTTGAAAATGTAGCATCCTAATTTTATGCTGAATGTTTTAACATTACTCTGATTTTAATTATTATTCTTCAGGAGAAATTAAGGTGTTACATTAGTGGTACCAGAGCAGGTCGGTATGTCCAGCAAAGTTGTTGAGTCTGTGGTGTGGTGACTGTTGAATACTGTTCATATGTTTATCTTAACCATTGTTTGTTTTTATGGTGTGAAACAGAGAAATGGCTTGAAGAAATGATGCTTCAATTGTTGCTGCTTTACAGGCTGTTGCTCGGAATGTGCAGCATTAGCTTAATGCTGGTGGGAATGATGGGTCACGTGTCTTGGAACAATTCTAGAGGAACCATCCACATATTTTCAAGGGTAGGTATGATCTTGATGGGGCGCAGGCTTGGCTCAAAGAGATTGAAAGGATATTTTGGGTCATGGACTGCTAAGAGGCATAAAAGGTGCAGTTTCATACGCATATACTGGCAGAGGAGGCTGATGACTAGTGGGTTGGCACCCGTCAGAGACTGGAAGCAATAGGTGAGGTTATTTCTTAGGATGTGTTTAGCAGGGAGTTTCCGAGGAAGTATTTTTCAGAAGATTTGTGCGGGAAGAAAGAGATTGAGTTTCTAGAGTTGAAACAAGGGATTTGTTTGCAACTGAGTATGCTGCTAAGTTCGTGGAAATGGAAAAGTTATATCCTTACTGTAGTGAAGCGACTGCTAAATTCTCAAAGTGTATCAAGTTTGAGAATGGGTTTCATCCAGAAATCAAGCGAGCAATTGGATATCAACCAATTCGTAAATTTCCATAGTTGGTGAATACCTGCGGAATTTATGAAGATGATAGTAAGGATCGCTACAAGATCATGATGGAGAGGAGAGGAAAGCAACGCAAGAACCGCGGAAAGCCTTACAATGCTATAGCTAATAAAGGCAAACAGAAAGTTGTTGATGGTAAGAGGCCAAGTGGGGGAGGTGCTCCTTCTAACCTTAAATTTTTCAAATGTGGTGAGCTGGGACATCAAATCAGTGAATGTACGGGCGATGTAAAGAAGTGTTTCTGTTGCGGTAAGGCTAGACATGAGGTAGTTGATTGCAGACACAAGACAATGATATATTTTAACTATGGTGAAGAGGGACATATCCGTACTCAGTGTCAGAAGTCGAAGCAAGCTCAATCCGGTGGGAAGGTGTTTGCTCTAGCATGGAATCAGACATCCAGTGAAGATAGATTGATAAGAGGTATATGTTTCATTAATAGTACTCCTTTAATCACTATTATTGATACTGGTGCTACACATTCTTTTATTGATTCTGATTGTGTGAGAAGGATAGATCTTGTGTTGTCTTCTATGAATGGAGAGATGGTTATTATAACACCCTTCTAAAACCCCACGAATAATAGAAATAAATAATTAGAGTATTTCACCAAAAGGGCGTCACATGCTTCATAAAACATTATACATGCATGTCTTATTCTGTAACACGGGTTTTCAACAATTATAAAACATTTACTGTGCAACGAAACTCATAGCTCAAAACTTCTTTATTAAACACATCATCAATACTTCGTTGTTCATGTTCATAATTCGAAACAACTTAAATACCATGAAAGGTTGTTCAAAGTCTCATAATAAAACAAGGGACATAAAGTTAAAAATCAAACGTTACCGACCCTGATATTACATATCAGAGTAAGACCTTCTAAAATCAACGGAAGGAAAACAACATACTCCGAGCTATCTTCTAAGCTCTTACGAACTACTCATGATCACCTGTACATTATCCACGTGGAGGAAACATTCAAATGACTACAACTAGTCAATTCGCATCATCATTCATGGAATCATCAATAATATTCAATATTTTATAGTCACAGCATATTACAATCATAGTACTCATAATTCATCATAATAATATACATCATTATATCCTACCTCAAGGGAATCTAAGTCTATCTTAGCCTAGGTACTGGAAATATACATCCTTGTACTCATTTTATTCCACCCATATGTAGTCCATCGTGTTAGCTATCTAACGCTTCAAACGGCGCCTCAAACACAGTTCTAAAACTCAAGTTATGGCACTTTAAAAATCCTACTATTGTCCATCTCCTAATACTCACATGAAGACACATTTTGCTCACCCAAGGCTCTCCCGACGATGTGGGAGCGACAACACCTCCCATTCTCCTCTAGTCTCCATCGCCCGATGAAGTTCCTTGGTCGCCTGACAATGCACCTCTCGCTCGTGCATCGCCCAACCATGGTGCGAGAGAGACTCTCCAGTAGCATAACTTTTCCACGTATTCCATCACCCGTTTGCTCGCCTGGTGATGACCAGGCGATGTTACCTCGCCCAACAATGCACCCCTTCGCCCGGCGACGCGTAGCAAACTACAACTTTCTTTTGCGATTCTGCATCTATTCTGCCCCAATTCCTCTTGCAATTTCATACCAATACAGTCCAGATTCTCATATTTCTCAACACATAATCATCATATAACAACCATACAATATTACAAGAATTATGTACGCAAACTCGTGGAAATTCAACATGTTATTTCCATCAATTTCATCACAATACAACATATCATCAAATTATCAAAACCCCAAAAAATCCCTACATACCTCTAAATCCCATCTAAATTATAATGACATATCACCCCCTTACCTTAGATTCCTATCTTGGGTCTATTCTCTTTGCGATCTACTGAAATTCCTCTGTGTTCTTCGTGCCTTAAATTTCTCCTCTGCTCTTCCAATGTTTTTACGATCGTACCAAATGAACTATTTTCCCTTATTCCCTTGTTTAACCTTTGGACCCCTGATATTGTTTTTCCCAACTTGTCCTCACTTAGACTTTCACCAATTACCATCTTGTCCATATCTTCTCTACCTCAATTATTCCTCTATTTTACTATTAATAATAATTATAACAAATTTTAAATAATTATTAACTAATTATCTCATTGCTAGAATACTCCTTACTTATCTAAATTATCCAACAACCTATCAACACATCACACATCATACTCAATAAAACATCATATATTCATCAATAATTTGGAAATACTCACAATTAATTATTTGAATAAGTAATTAATAATTTTGTGGTTTTATAGTTATCAATACTCCAGCTAAAGGATTTGTGACTACATCTCTAGTGTGCTTGAAATGTCCTTTGTCAATCTTTGGCAGAGATTTTGTTGTGGATCTAATTTGTTTGTCGTTGAGTGGTCTGGATGTGATCTCAGGTATGAACTGGTTGGAATTCAATTATGTTCATATTAATTATTACAACAAACTTGTACAGTTTCTATCTTCTGACGAGGAAGAGGAAGTTGGTTTCTTGTCTGCTAGGCAGTTGAATAAGTTGATGCAGGATGAAGCTCCGGTGTTTTCATTGATTGCATCATTATCTATTAAAAACCAAGCTACAATTGATGAGTTGCAAGTGGTGCGTGACTTTCTTGAAGTTTTCCCAGATGATATCTCAAATGTGCCGCCAGAAAGAGAAATGGAGTTCTCAATTGATCTTGTTCCTAGTACCAGACCTGTTTCTATGACACCATACAGGGTGTCAACATCTGAGTTAGCAGAGTTGAAAAAGAAATTAGAAGACTTGCTTGATAAGAAGTTTGTGAGACCGAGTGTGTCGCCTTGGGGAGCTCTGATGTTGCTGGTGAAAAATAAAGACGGTAGTATGAGATTGTGTGTAGATTACCGACAACTAAATAAAGTAACAGTAAAAAACAAGTATCCACTTCCAATCATAGATGATTTGATGGATCCATTAGTGGGTGCACACATGTTTAGCAAAATTGACTTGAGATCGGGCTACCATCAAATTCGATTAAAGGACGATGATATTCAGAAGATATCATTCAGGACTAGATATGGACATTATGAGTATTTGGTGATGCTATTCGGTGTTTCTAATGCACTAGGTATCTTCATGTAGTATATGAACACAATATTTCATAAGTACTTGGACAAGTTTGTGGTTGTCTTTTTTGATGATATTTTGATTTATTCTAAATCAGAAGAACTTATTGAGCATTTGAGAATTGTATTGCTAGTGTGGAAAGAGAATAAATTATGTAAGTCCCTTAGTTTTAAGGATTAGCATTAATTTTTGTAAACCAAATATAGTAACAATATGTTAGATATGATGTATTAACTTGCTAATAGGAACAGGTTGAGCAAGAAGTCCTATCTTATGTGAGGTAATATTGAGTTGAAGTATTTCAACATCTGGAACAACATGTCAGATAAGTTGTCCTACGAAGGAGCATACGACATCGCACCTGAGCTGAAGTGGGCAGTCAAATTCTTTTATGATTTAACTGATGCAAAATATTTTGGGAAATATTATGCAATATTATACGGTGCTGATTTAAAGGTCAAGAAGAATCTAATCAGAATATTAAATAATATACAGTTTTTAAATTTGGAGATAATATAGGAAGATTTGATTGAAGACCTTGTTTGTAACAGAAGTTACTGCTAGTTGTTACAGTTGATATGATGTATTTGAAGGCCCAAATCCAGTTGGGTATAGGTTATAAACAAGAGCGTTTGTAACCTAGGAAAGGTACATGTTCAAGATGTAGAAGTCTAGGGCTTTGTCTTTGTGCCACTCTCTAGGAGGGGTGGTGTTAGTGAACAACTCGGGTTGTGAGATGGTCACTATATTCTCACTCAGAAGTTATGAAGTAATGAGTTGAGTATTATTCTTGGAGGAAGCTTTGAAGGAACTCCAATTTGTGGTCATAGTCAAGAGTCTTGGCTAGAGATTGTCATGGAAGTGGGTCTTCCTGTTTGTTTAGAATTGTGTTGATCCAATCACTGTCTATGATTGAAGAGGGATTGAGGAGGGCCTCATATCTAGGTGAGTCTTAGATATAAATCTAGGAAGGGTAGTGATTAATTGATTAGGCTGTAAACTAGAGGTTTGTTGTAGGGTCTATGAATTGATACTATCATAGTGGATTTGTCCTTGACTTGGTATGCCCCTAGAGGAGGAGAGTTGCTCCAATCTATGTTTACAATTTTGGTGAGTTGTTTATGATTTTCAATATTGTTTTAATTGTTTATACTTTTCCTGTTTGTTTATGTCGGATCAGATGTCCCATAATGTCATAAGACATCTGAGTTTTGTCATACCCAAATTTCAATTGGTATCAGAGCAGGCATCATGTCTGTTTCTGAATGAGATCCATGGAGGATACTTTCTGGTGTATGTGCAAGGTAAGAGGTTTCTACTGAAAATTTGTTTGAACTTGGAGAGTTTATATTATTGTTTGAACGACCCTTAGAAGTGGAGGATGGATTGTTCATGACAGGGTGTGTATTAGATTTGTTTGTGTTGTTTTCAGGTGTGTAGCTTTAGTGGCAAGCCACTGTGTTAAGGGTTTCATTTATTTTCAAATCCAGGTTAAATTATTGCACCGGGAGTATAGTGTGTTTGTGCAAGGGTTTATGTTGTTGCTTGAATGTTGGTGAGGAGTTTTCTAGTTTGAATTCTGCTGCATATATATCTGATGGAAAACTCCTGGTGGTTTTGTGTGGCTAGGATGCAACACATTGTTCTCCTCTAAAGGCATATCCCATGGTGTGGTGATACTTGAGGAGAGATTCAACTAGGTTTCTAGAGTTTCCAAAGGTACTTGAGGTTTATCCCAAGTCCACTCATAAAGTCACTCTTATGTGAGTTTGTTGAAAAGAGATTGGGTGGAGGCAATTTACTTTTTCTTTCAACCCTAAAAGGCTAATCTCCAGGATTTGATGAAGGATCTCTTGATGTCCTACCTGCTGTTGGAACATCAAGCCAGCAGATTGTGTAGAATCTTGTTCAATAAAGGTATGACATAGAAGATGCTTGGGTGTTAAACAATTGTGTCTTCAATCACATATGTTTCGAACCTACTCCTGATCTGGAAGAGGAGGCATCTGTATCTAAGAAGTTTCTATGATAGAAACATGTCTTAGATAAGTATGTTGGTTAGGACATGACCAACATATTTGTAACTCTTTAGATTAGCTTATTTCTGATCTAAGTGAGTTGGTAAGTAGTGGTTGTGCTTTGTTATGGAGGTTTGATAAAGGTATCTCATCTGGATCCTTTATATATGGAGGACAAGCTATAGTGTCAAGAAATTTCTCTCTAACATCTAGAAGATCTTTCTGATCAAAGGAGATAGGCTTATGGAATCTTGTTTATGGACATGGAACAAATTCTGGTCGAGGGAAGTAATGCACTAACCACAGGGTATGCAACTATTGTATGGTTCTCAAGGAATTCTTAGCTGTTAATAAGGGGGAGTCTTTAATCTAAAGCGAGAAGATCTTGAAGTAATGTCAGACATAATGTCTTGACATCCTTGGATTGAGAATTTATTTTTATCAATATGACTGGACATCTCATTAATAGAATAGAGGTTGTTTACTCTAACTTGACATCTCTTGTCAAGTTTTTGAGAGCATGGAACTCTTATTCTATTGGAAAAGTCATCCAAGGGCTGGGTGCATTGGAGTTGTTTCAACCTAAGCTAAGAGGTTGATTGTTATATGCACTTTGGAAGTGTCATCAAAGTCACCTAGGATAGGTATTTCAGTTGTTTGAAGCAAGGAGGAGTTAATATGAAGTTCCTCTCTCTGCCAGGATTCAGTTATATGGTGTCCTCATATAATGGATTAGATGTGTTTGCAAGGACTGAAAGGAATCCTTGTGTATTGGGAGAAGCAAACTTAGTATGAACAATCTGCTTGTGGTGTAACATGATCATACATTTCCCTGGTTATTGAAGTCTGCTCCAGATACCTGTTAGAGGGAATATCCTCTTTAGGTGCAGAAGAATGGAGTTTGACATCTCAAAGTCAGACAAGAGGTCTGGAGTTTAGAAGTTTAAGAAAAAGATTCTTGAGATGTGTAATATGAAACTTTCTGCATGTATGTATGTTCCAATGTGGAAAGTTGATCAGCTACTGATGGTTGATCCTCTTTTATCCCTTGCAAGAGTTATAGATTACTTTGGCATCTCCAAACCATAGTTAATGGTGAAACCCAAGTGTTTGAGACTGATGTCGAATCAGATGTTGGAACATCCTCTAAAAGTGTGTTTTATTCCTTCAGCCAAGGAAGTTGTTGTTATCCAGAATAGAGTTTAAGGTCAAGCCACTGGCCTAATCTATAATATTATGGTGTGAATGAATCAGCTGGTTCCAGACGTATGTAGAAGAAGGATGTCAGACCAAATTTCCAACCTCATGTGAGAAGGTAAACATTTGACCTATAATGAATACTTTGACGAGAGCTGTGTATTTGTTTATCCTCTAAGGAGGTTGTGCATGAGATTTATGGTGAATACTTTGACGGGAGCTGAGTATTTGTTTATCCTCTAAGGAGGTTGTGCATGAGATTTATGGTGAATACTTTGAAGGGAGACTAAGTATTTGTCTGTGGAGATTATGTAAATCTATATTCTGAACATTGTGGTTCAGAGAATGTGTGAGAGTTTATTTCTCTCCATGGCATTCAAGTGTTGGGAGAAACCTGAGTAAACTACTCTGGATGTGTGTTCAAATGGGAGCTTCTTAAAGGATTTCTATGCATAACGAGTCCTTTAAATGATCGATCAAGAATCAGGGTGATTGGGTTTTGTATTATGGAGCTGATGTCCCACATGATGTCTTAACATCATGATTGTTGATGGTTGTTTTGTTTAATGCTTGGGATTATGCATGTGATGTTATATGCTCAAGCATTATTGTCATAAGTGGCATTTCTGACTATATGGATTAGATTGTGGAAAATATAATCCTATATATAGTAATATGATGGGTGATTGCATGACTACTTTGTTGAAGACTCCACCAGTATCAATAATTGCTAGTGGATGTAAGGGGCAGAAGTTTTCTAACAGATACTGAGGTCTGAGCAGAGTATTTTGAAGAGGTGGTTTTCTTCTGCTACAAGTAACTCTAGAAAAGTGTTGATAATCTGGATCTTAGTGAGGATTTTAAGCTAACTAAGAAGTTTTGAAAATTGTGAGTGACTTCATACATAGTATGCATGCCATCTTTCCTACTCAAAATGTCATGATACAAAGTGTGGTTATGAAAGGACGATAATCCAATGTGTCCTTGTGTTGTGAAGAAGTCATAGTGCTTCGATGTATTCTCAAGGAGTGAGAATATCTGACTCTGGTTTGAGTCTACTGAGGTTGCCAAGGTTCAACATATGCGGGAAGTGCTGAAGTCTTTCAACTAGTGCTCAAGTTTTCATCTTCAACTGGAACATTGGTTATCCATGACAGGGGGGTCATGTAGGTATCTGTGGATTGTTGCTGCAATTGTATAAATATTGTTTGGGTGTTGTTCAAGCTTTTGAAGATCTTATGCCTCTTGTGAGGGTGTGATGTCGGGAAACATGTTGTTACATTATGAAGTTATTGGCGATCTTGACAAGGTATGGGGAGTTCTACCCATGAGAAGCTGGATGATCAATCAGAAGTTCACATATCTCTTGAGTGATTAATGTTTTAGTCTGGGAGAATTTATTTTTCTCTGTAGAGTTTTTGTTGAGAGATGTCACAAATGTGATATTCTGATATCTTGGTGTCTAAATGAAAGGAGAACACCTAGAGTCCAATAGAAGACAATGTGGTTGGAGATATGTTGATCAACGTATAAACAAAAGAAGGCAATGTCTGACTGGATGTCTGGACATTATTCAGGACATGTTTCCTGCATGATAAAAAAGGAGTTTTGTGGACATCTTGTTCAAACACGTGTCAGTAAGCGTGTTTTGAATGTGCATCTGCATGTATTGGGACTTGTTTTGCTCAGAAGAAACATTTCAGAGTGATTAAAGACATTCAAAGCTGTCTTTAGACGATGCATATTGATTTTGGTGGAAGTTTCTCCTCAAATAACATTTCCTTTTGACCAAGATTAATGCTACATTCAAGGATCATTATTTCCCAAGTAAATGTCCAGCTACTTATAGAGGTTTCTCCTTTCCTCTTTCACCTTGTAAGGATTTGTTGTATCCATAAATCTTATGGATTTTGTTCGAGTTTGGGTGAGTTGTGCTTGGGTTTGGTTTTTTGAAGGGCTCATTTGCCAATTTTTGGCTAAAAATGGGTAGAAAGGGTTAGCTCAGATGTTGAAGCCACAAGAGTTTCTTACAGTTTCTATACACATATGCCAGATAAGATGTCCGATCATGTTTCCGTGTCTTGTTTTGTGACATGTGATTTGAGTTATGAACACAATTGTGACCTGTGTTCTGAGTTACCCAGAGTGGTGGTTGGATACTTCTTAAGTTTCCTATTATGCCACAAATTGATTGGTGGTTGCTTCATGGTCCTCTTATTCCACCAGTTGAAAGGAAGATCTATTATTATGTGACAATAATAGGTTCCTAGGTTGAAGGGGGAGTGTACACCTATCATCTTCCTCGTCTGGATTGGTTGCATCACTTATCTTCAGGACTTTCCTTCCTTTTATCCCAAGGTTGTTGTTCTTTGATGTTGGAGTTTGTACTGCAATGAAGTTCATTAAAAATGCTGGAAAGTAGATGTCAAACAAAGATTTCCCAACATCTTTACTGAAGATTGACTCCATGTTGATGTGTTACTAAGATAAGTAGTTTCTGAGGACTACTGTTGGTGGATGTTTTTGTTTATTGATGTAATTTGGTTGTAATGTTTAATATTGGTTTTAGCCAAAATTTGCCAAAGGGGGAGATTGTAAGTCCATTAGTTTTAAGGATTGGCATTAATTTTTGTAAAACAAATATAGCAGCAATATGTTAGATATGATGTATTAACTTGCTAACAGGAACGGGTTGAGCAAGAAGTCCTATCTTATGTTAGAACATGTTGAGTTGAAGTATTTCAACGTCTGGAATAACATGTTGGATAAGATGTCCTATGAAGGAGCATACGACATCGCGCAAGAGCTGAAGTGGACAGTTAGATTCTGTTATGATTTAACTGATGCATAATATTTTGGGAAATATTATACAATATTATATGGTGCTGATTTAAAGGTCAAGAAGAATTTAATCAGAATATTGAAGAATATACAGTTTCTAAATTTGGAGATAATTTAGGAAGATTTGATTGAAGACCTTGTTTGTAGCAGAAATTATTGTTGGTTGTTACAGCTGATGTGTTGTATTTTAAAGACCCAAATCCAATTCGTTATAGGTTATAAACAGAAGTTTGTGTAACCTAGGAAAGGTACGTGTTCAAGATGTAGAAATCTAGGGCTTTGTCTTTGTGCCGCTCTCTAGGAGAGGTGGTGTTAGTGAACCACTCGGGTTGTGAGATGGTCACTATGTTCTAACTCAGAAGTTGTGAAGTAATGAGTTGAGTAGTGTTCTTGGAGGAAGCTTTGAAGCAACTCTAAGCTGTTGTCATAGACAAGAGTCTTGGCTAGAGATTGTCATAGAAGTGGGTCTTCCTATTTGTACAGAATTGTGTTGATCCGATTGATATTTGTGATTGAAGAAGGATTGAGGAGGGCCTCATATCTAGGTGAGTATTAGATAGAAATCTAGGAAGGTTAGTGATTAAGTGATTAGGCCGTAAATTAGAGGTTTGTTGTACGGTCTATGAATTTATACTATCATAGTGGATTTGTCCCTGGCCTGGTATGCCCCCAGAGTAGGAGAGTTGCTCCAAAATGGGTTAAGAATTATGGTGAGTTGTTTATGCTTTTCAGTATTGTTTTAACTCTTTATACCTATCATGTTTGTTTATGTCGGATCAGATGTCCCAACATGTCATAGGACATCTGAGTTCTGTCATACCAGAATTTCAAATTATATTCAAAGTTGTCGAAGTGTGAGTTCTTATTAGAAAATGTTAGTTTTCTTGGACATATTATTTCAGGTGATGGTATTGTGGTGGATCCATCCAAAGTAGATGCAGTGTTGCAGTGGGAAGCTCAAAAATCAATTACAAAGATTAGAATCTTTTGGGCATGGCAGGTTATTAGAGAAGATTTATTGAGGGATTTTCTAAGTTAGCAGTTCCGTTAACTCAATTGACTTGTAAATGCAAAGCTTTTGTGTGTGATGTTCAGTGCGAGGAAAGTTTTACTGAGCTGAAGAAGAAATTGACGATGGCTCCGATTTTGATATTACCTAACCCTGAAGAATCTTTTGTTATGTATTGTGATGCATATAAATTTGGTTTAGGTGGTGTGCTTATTAAAAATGACAAAGTGGTAGCTTATGAGTCGAGGCAATTGAGGATTCATGAAAGAAATTATCCCACTCATGATCTAGAACTGGATACGATAGTGTTTGTGTTAAATATTTGGAGGCATTACCTTTATGGCTCTAGATTTGAAGTGTTTAGTGATAACAAGAGTGTAAAGTACTTATTTGACCAGAAGGAATTGAATATGAGGAAACAAAGGTGGTTAGAGTCGTTAAACGATTACAACTTTCGCTTAAATTACTATACGTGTAAAGGTAATGTTGTAGCAGATGCTTTAAGTCGAAAGTCATTACATATGTCTGCTATGATGGTTAGAGAGCTAGAATTAATTAAGCAACTCAGAGATTTGAGTTTAGTCTATGATTTAACACTGCAGAGTGTAATGGTTGATATGTTAAAGATTAAAAATGATTATCTGAATAGTATTAAAAAACTCAAGAGTTAGATGTAAATTTGGTTGACTTGATCGTAGGAAGTAATCAGTCTGAGGATAGTGATTTTAAAGTGGATGTGCAAGGTGTGTTGAGATTCCGCAATAGAATTTGTATTCTTGATGACTCTGAGTTGAAAAAGATGATTCTGGAAGAAAGTCATAGAAGCAGTTTGAGTATCCATCTGGGAGCTATCAATAGTTACCAAGACTTAAAGAATTTATTTTGGTGTCCAAGATTGAAACATGATGTGGCACAGATTGTGTATGCATGTTTGACTTGTTAGAAGTTAAAAGTCGAACATCAAAAACATGTTGGATTGATGCAACTGTTAGATGTTCCAGAATGGAAATTGGATAGTATATTGATGGATTTCTCACAGGGTTGTCGAGTACTTCAAGAGGGCTTGACACAATTTGGGTGGTCGTTGATAGGCTGACAAAATCAGCTCTTCATTCTAATTAATGTCAGTTTTCCTATCCCGAAGTTGGCAGAGATTTACATCCCATGATTGTGAAGCTTCATGGGGTTCCGTCGAGTATCATTTCTAATAGGGACTTGAGGTTTACTTCTTAATTTTGGAAGAGTTTGTAGGATGCATTAAGCTGTAAGCTGAGATTGAGTTCTGTGTATCACCCACAGACTGATGGCCAGACGGATAGGACAATACAGTCATTCGAGGATTTGTTGAGAGCTCGTGTCCTTGAGCAGGGAGGTATGTCGGATAATTATCTTCGACTAATAGAGTTCATTTATAACAATAGTTTTCATTCTAGCATTGGGATGACACCTTTTGAAGAATTGTATGGTCGGAGGTGTAGAACACCTTTGTGTTGGTATGAATATGGTGAGAGTGTAGTGCTTAGACCTGAGATTGTTCGGCAGACTACATAAAAAGTGAAGTTAATTCGAGACAAGATGAAAACTTCACAGAGTAGGAAAAAGAGTTACCATGATAAGATAATGTAGGATCTTGAGTTTTAAGAGGGAGGCCATGTATTCCCGAGGGTCACTCCAGTGACTAGTGTGGGTTGTGCCTTGAAATAGAGAAAGCTCAATCCTCGATTTATCGATCCATATCAGATTTATGACAAGGTGGGAACTATTATGTATAGGATGGACTTGCCACCTAACCTTTCAAATTTGCATGACGTGTTCCATGTTTCGCAACTTTGAAAGTACATTTCAGATCCATCTAATGTGATTCTGATGGATGATATGCAAGTGCGAGATAATCTTATGGTTGAGACTGTGCCTGTGAGAATCGAAGACCATGAAATAAAGAAGATGAGGGGATAGAAAATTGCTCTCGTGAAATTAGTTTGGGGAGGAGCTGCAAGAGAGAATATGACATGGGAGTTGAAAAGTAAGATGTGAGAGTCGTATCCGGAGTTGTTTGCATTAGGTAATTTTCGAGGACGAAAATATTCTAAGTAGGGGAGATTTGTAACACCTCGAAAATCATAATTTATTATTTGATTAGTTGTTTGTGATATTTGTGAGCTTTGTGATTTATATGATGCATTGGTAGTTTGATGATAATGTCCAGGGTAGTGCCGGAATAAAGTAGTAATGCGAATTTTTTAAATTTAAATAATTTAGTTGTAATTATTTCGATTTAAAAACAATTATTTAGAATTTTATTAATAATTAAAATTGGATAATATGTGTAGAAATATAGAGGACAAGATGGTAATTTGCACGAGGTTTAGTGAGGGTAAGGAAGGAATAGAATAATAGGGGTCTAAGAGTTAAACTAGTAAAAAGAAAGAAGTAGAGAGTTGAATCAGATCTTTTGAAACAATCGTATTCTGAGAGAAGTGGAAGCAAGAAGATTAGAAAGGGTTAGGGCAAGATGAATTCATTATAGAATTTTGGGAACCATCAATCTAAGATAAAGGTGGGGTTTCAACTTTCTATGGGTATTGTATAATGATGGGTAGGTTTAGGATTTTAATTACCATAGTTATTGGGTACTTTATTCATGAAATTTCACTTTTGTGTGATTGAATCCATGTGATAAAATGTTGACATATTTGTGGTTAAATTGATGTGAAATAATTTGTGCAATTCAAGTGATTATGTTATATTGATGAATTGAGTATGTTAAAATATGGATAATGATGTACAAGACTAAGGGTTAATACACATAATGTGAATTATGTGTTGTATGGGAGTTAGGGCGATTGGGTTGCAGGAAAAGCTACACATAAGTGATTCTGCTGTTGAGGTAACCAGTTACTTCAGGATGTTACATGAAGCAAAAACAGGGAACAATGACTTTGTAACAAAGATGTAACCGGTTACCTCATGATGTAACCAGTTACATGGTGCAATTTTTGCATAGAAAGGGGCGTGGTAGGGTGAAGTAACTGGTTACCACTGTGTTGAACATAATTTTTCAAAAACTTTAAAAATTCATATCTTTTGTTCCGGGTGTCCGTTTGATGCACTATTTGAACCTATGGAAAGCTAAAGATATTTTATATCTTATAAAAATAATTTCAAATACAGTGGATGAATATTTGTTAGGGGCTTATTGAAGGTTGAGAAAAACACAAGATAGGGGGGTTTGAATTGGATTTTAAAAACTCTTTTTCGTTTCAAAGCGCTCAACATAAATAATTAGAATTAAAAACAATGTTATGGAAGAGAAATAATGACATGGTCGATTTATCCAGGTTCACCTTAGAAAAGGTTAATTCTCTCCACTCGCCAAGATGGTTTCGCCTTAGAAAAGGACTTAATCCACTATAACCAAACTGGATACAAACGCACAGGCTACACGCATATGACTAACAACAACAATGATAACCTGTTAGTGATTGTAGCGGTAGAAATGTTAAGACTAAGCCATTGGATTGACTTGACTTGTACATATCAAAATAAAATTGCCACCGCGCTTTATTGTTTCCAAAGGAATGGGAAAAGAGCGAATAACCTAAAAGAGGGGGGAAAGATTCAAGGTAAGGGGGTTGGTTATGCAAAGGGAAGGTATTAGCACCTTAAACATCTACGGTACTCCGCAGGAACATCTTTGTAAAATCTGTATATTTTGGATATAAAATATTGTATAAAAATAGATGGTGAAGGTGAGAAAAGAAATATTTTTTTTAATGATTTTTTCATACGCCACAGTTGCGAACCTTTAGTGCCTACCTACCACCTTTCATGCAAAAGGGGATCGGGGTACACATAGTTCTTCTTTAAAAATTTTAAAACACAAGTGTGTTGGTTAATTTTATGAGATAGGACATCATCGTCATTGTCCGTGTGGAAAACATACTTACTACCCACAATCATGAGAAAGGAGAATTTGCATCATCTCAAAGTGGAGGATATGGCTTAGATTTTAAAATCAACAATGCCTCACTCAACACCCAAGTGGAAAATATCTCACTTCACTACATATTATAGAAGCATAGTTGTTTGCATCACTACAAGGAATGACAAGAGTCTAATCTTTTGAGAAAATTTTAAAGATAAAAGTCAAAATGGCAAAATGGTTTGAATGAGATTGATTGACTTTTAGTCTTCTCACAAAAATGTCAAGGTATTATTAAGTTGATTGCAGTTTGATTAAGAAAATATTTTAAAAATGGACATGGACCTAAGTCCAAGTTTATCATGAAAGTGATTCAAATTTAGAAACAAGAAGAGTTTTCAAAAGGAGGGAGAAGATTTTTGAAATTAAAGAAGATGGGAGGAGATGAAGGGACTATCCTAAAGCATAAGGTAAAAGATAGGGAGAAAAACCATCTAGCAAATAAGAAGCCAATACTTGACATTATGAGTCAAGATAGAATTCTCATTCTTTGGATTGAAACCAAGCAAGGATACTAAACCTCTTGAGAAGACCAAACTCCAAATGTATTAAGTCTTCACAAAAATTGGGCAGAGTAACGGCTGTATACAGATGAATTCCAGATTATAAACAAAGTATGTAATGACAATAACCTGCACACAAAATAAACAAACAACCCAATGTCTTGAGGTAAACCTCAAGAACTCCAGACAAAATATCAATTAAGGTAACAAGGTCTCCAACATAAGATCAAGGTTTTTATTCCTAAGTCCAAGAAGTCCAATACTCCATAATGCCAAGGATAGTAACCAAATAGTCCAAGTATCATTAATGTTTTTTATAGTTCATGTTGATTATTAAGTATCTTCAAAAGGAAAAGAAAAGATCAAGTGAGCAAAATAAAAATGGCATAAAAGTAAATGCTCAAGTGAGCAAAGATGAAAAATAGCATGAAATGTAAATGCTAAAGTAAATGGTACATAAAGTAAAAGCAAAAAATAAAAGCATAAGATAAAGTCAATTGTTAGAAGTGAATGGTTAGTTGGATGAACATCTTGAAACTTGCATTTGGAACTCATTAGAGGGTTGGTAGAACCAAAGCCTCTCAATAACAAGTTGCATTTGCTTTTTGTCAAGTATATCATCCATTTAAGGATTCTTAAGGCAACATTTAATGATCAATGATTTTTAAGTGATCCGCGTTGACCAAAATTGATGAAGATCCATTGGAGGATTGGTAGGACCAAAGCCTCCTAACAATGAATCTCAAGGTTATTGGATTAAAGGGTTCAAATAAACATACTTGGGCTTGAAAACATAGGTTTGGACCACGAATGATTATTTTCTCGAATCGGGACAAAATTTAGCGATATGTTAAGCAATCATAAGTGAACTTATGTAGAAGCCACACCTATTTTGAGCCGGTCAATAGTAATATATGTACTTCATGTTTGGATAAATTATATAGAGATCATAATCCATTAAGATGTAGCACAAATAAAAAAGAAAGGGATAAGATGAAGAGGGAGGGGAATGATAAGCTAATTTGGATCACTACCTTAAATTTATTTCATCTTTAAATTCAATCACTCATCTCAATGGATTAAAGTACTAAACATATCATTAATCCAAAGCACCAAAAATGATTTAAATAATTCACTCTTAGGTAGATTTGAATTAATGAACATTTTTCCAACTTCATCTACACCCAAAGTCCATTGAATTTAAATAGAAATTGGACATTTAAAATTGAAATCCAAATCAACAATCAAAAGGAGTGAGTAGAAAAAGATAAATAGATTAAAACAACCCAAAAACAAGGCAGAAAAAGCATTTTGACATTGTTATAATCGATTGCACTTTGACAGCAATCGATTGCATCAGTGCTTTTTTTCAAAAAAAAACGTAAAATGCTTGTGACAACCGATTGCACTATTACAATAATTGATTGCATCCTGTTAAAATCAGAAAATCAGCATTTCAAAATGCCAAATTCTTGTTCAAACTTTCCATCAAACACCATATGATCATGAATTCAATTGAGCACGAAAATTCCATCAAATTATGAGAAAATAGCATTAATGGAATCACAAAACAATTCTCAATGAATCAAACCCAAATATCAACAAGAGATCACATTGTGAAAGATGAAAATCCAACTTATCAAAGGTAGATCTAGAGAATTATAAAAACAACTTCAAGAATTTGCTTCAATTCAGCCCCAAGAATCAATTGCCCTAGCTTGGATGTAGAGAATTGACAAAGAAAAAGTGTTTGGATGAAGGTTTTGCTCAAAGATTAGTAAGCTTCAATGCAAAGCTTACTAACTTTTTTTTGAAAATGGAGCTTTGAGTGAATTTGGTAGATAGAGAAAATTGAGAAATTTTTTAGCAAGATGGATTTGGCTATCAAAAGCTTGAGATTTGAATGAAATGTGGTCTCTATTTATATAGTTTAGGATTGGGATTAGTGTTGGTTTGGAGTTAGGTTTGGGAAATGAAATTAGGCTTGGTAATTAATTTTTGGAGACAAAATTTGAATTAATGATAGATCTTTCAAAAAATGGAAAATTGGAGCCAAAATTTGAATTAATGATATATCTTTCAAAAAAAATGAAAAATTAGCACCAAAATTTGAATTAATGATATTTATTTCAAAAATGAAGAAAAATTGGGGCCAAAATTGACAAGTTTGAAATTGTTGATTTTTTTCAAAATTCCATTCTGTGCAATCGATTGCACTCTGAGAGCAATCGATTGCATCCGTGTCCTTTTTCAAATGTTGCGCAAAATGCATTTTGTGCAATCAATTTCACTCTAAGAGCAAACGATTGTACAATGAAAAAAATGAAAAATTTTAATTATTTTTTCTTTGCAAATAGAGATTTTAGGGAAATAATATCGGAAAACCTTATTTGTCAGATGCTTTGACTCGGTACCTATAAAACACAAATATACAAAGACAAAGACATGTATTTTTTTATATTTTGATTAGTAGTTAGTCAATAACACATATACAAAATACACAACTAAGGTGCTTGGAGATCCCTCAAGAGTAAACTTAAAGATAAGAGATAGAAAAAGAGAAAGAACCAACCCTAATGTGATCTTGTTATGATCGAGTTGATATGATATGATAGGGGAATCTTAGGTGCAAAAATTGGGGTACAACAGTTGCCCTTATATATGTGTCTTCTATTCAGAGATGTGAAGATTAAAAATCTTCGTGTTGGCGCGATTGAAGATACTTAAATATAAAACAAACCCTATTTTTGGCCCTAAGATACCATGCAATGCTTATGAATATGAATGTAGATGAATAAGTCTAAAGGGACACAAGACACCACTGGGGATGTAGAAAAGGAAACAAGGATTAAAAGAGAAACCCGACCAGGAAAATAAATCACTTGTGAGCAAAAAACCTGACTCTATTGGGGTAAATCCTAAAGAAGAGACAAGGTAGCATCAACTCAAATATTAAGGAAAAAGTAGAGAATGATAACGATCGACAAATAATCATGAGCTACCAACTCAATGGATAAAGGTAGAAAAGTAATAAGATACCGACTCACAGATGATGGTAGACTATCAACTCAATAGTTAAAGGTAGAAGATAAAGAGATACCGACTCACAAATGACAGTAAACTACCAACTCAATGGTCGAAGGTAGAAGATCAAAAAGATACCGACTCATGGATGACGGAAAACTACCAACTCAATAGTTGAAGGTAGAAGATCAAAAGATATACCGACTCATAGATGACGGTGAAGTACCAACTCAATAGTTGAAGGTAAAAGATCAAAAAGATACCGACTCACAGATGACGGTAAACTACCAACTCAATAGTTGAAGGTAGAAGATAAAAAAGATACCGACTCATAGATGAAGGTAAACTACCAACTCAATAGTTGAAGGTAGAAGATCAAAAAGATACCGGCTCATAGATGACAGTAAACTACCAACTCAACGGTTGAAGGTAGAAGATAAAAAAGATACCGACTCACAAATGACGGTTAACTACCAACTCAATAGTTGAAGGTAGAAGATCAAAAAGATACTGACTCACAGATGACAGTAAACTATCAACTCAATAGTTGGAGGTAGAAGATTAAAAAGATACCGGCTCACAGATGACGGTAAACTACCAACTCAATAGTTAAAGGTAGAAGATCAAAAGATACCGAATCACAGGTGACATTAAACTATCAACTCAATAGTTGAAGGTAGAAGATCAAAAAGATACCGACTCATACATGACGGTAAACTACCAGCTCAATGGTTGAAGGTAGAAGGTCAAAAAGATAACGACTCATAGATGACGGTAAACTACCAACTCAATAGTCGAAGGTAGAAGATAAAAAAGATACTGACTCACAGATGACGGTAAACTACCAACTCAATAGTTGAAGGTAGAAGATCAAAAATATACCGACTCACAGATGACGGTAATCTACTAGCTCAATAGTTGAAGTTAGAAAATAAAAAAAATACCAACTCACAGATGACAGTAAACTACCAACTCAATAGTTGAAGGTAGAAGATAAAAAAGATACCAACTCACAGATGACGGTAAACTACCAACTCAATGGTTGAAGGTAGAAGATAAAAAAGATACCAACTCACAAATGACGGTAAACTACCAACTCAATGTTGAAGGTAGAAGATAAAAAAGATACCGACTCACAAATGACAGTAAACTATCAACTCAATAGTTGAAGGTAAAAGATCAAAAAGATATCGACTCATAGATGACGGTAAAATACCAACTCAATAGTTGAAGGTAGAAGATCAAAAAGATACCGACTCACAGATGATGATGAACTACCAACTCAATAGTTGAAGGTGAACGATAAAAAAGATACCAACTCACAGATGACGGTAAATTACCAACTCAATGGTTGAAGGTATAAGATCAAAAAGACATCGACTCATAAATGACAGTAAACTACCAACTAAATAGTTGAAGGTAGAAGATCAAAAAGATACTGATTCACAGATGAAGGTAAACCACCAACTCAATAGTTGAAGGTAGAAGATCAAAAAGATACCGACTCACAAATGACGGTAAACTACCAGCTCAATAGTTGAAGGTAGAGAGAAAAGAATAACACCAACGTTCACTGAAGGTAGAAAGAAACGTTATTGACAATAACAAGTTTCCCAAAATTATGGCATTTCATCCAGAATGGGTCTTAACTTCTTCTTTAACCAAGGCATTCCGCCTGGAAAGGGTAATATATAAGCCGTCTCAAATAAATAGACTGCCACTTGTAAAGATATCTCAACGAACTGTCTCTGCCATATTGAAAGGACTTGCCATCCATTGGAGTAATTTGATAAAAAACTGCAAACTATCCACTCATAGAGAAGACAACAAAAAAAGTAACGTCAACTTTTACGGGGAAGTATAAGTTGCTCAAATAAAGAGACCTGCTACTTGTTGTTATGGGAAGGATTTTAAAAATGAATTCCTAGGGAAAGAAGTATGGCTTCTTAGGGAAAGAAATATGGCTTCCTAGGGAAATTCCAACATACTCCTGTTTGTTAGAACATAGTTTGATTCTACAACCCTTAGTTAGAGTTTTGATGATAACAAATACAAAGAACAAATATGCACCCTAAAAATTATGTTATTATGTATACAGAAGTTCTGACCAATGCAGCATCGGAAGTTAAGCTATAGAAGTTACACGCTGAAGCAATCAGAATTTGCGCTGAAGATTGATGACCAGAACCTGCGCTTAAGTGAAGTAAACTCTGATTTTGAACAAAAGCATAATAAAGTCATCAATGTTCTGAAGCATTAGCAGCAGGCAAGGATGTAAGATTCTAAAGCGTTACTACTCATTCAAGACAACATCAATTACAACAGCTTCATTCAGAGAGGATCTTCTCCAAATGGAAACTGAGTTAAGGACATTTATCACGCTTAATGATGAACATGAATCCATTGCCTATATAAACAAGCTCAGTGTTCAAATCATTTACGATTTGCCAATACTACACACGAGAATTCAAAAACGCTGCAAGCTTACTCATCAATTCCACATCCACAATCACATCAACAAGAAATTCCACAACCAGAAAATACTCAACCACAATATCCTCAACCAGAAGATATGAATCCCAACTCACCATAACCAGAAACTCAACCTTCTGAAAATCCATCTTCTGATATTCCTGAATCAGAAACCCAACATGCTGCCACAAACCAATCTGAAGACTCTCCTTCAAACTTTGATACCATAATCCAAATTCCTGGAATAACAGAACCTCTTGCGGTTCGCATGCCTCTCACCATTCATGAAATTCCAGAAATCCCTTCATCCCTTGAATCCACACCACCAAACTCCCCTAACAGACCAATTCCAATTCCTGACTCTCCCACTCCTTCACCGATTAACCGTCCAGCTGAAAACTTAAGAATTTTCATTAATCCAATTGTGCTGGAAAGACTAGCTTCCACCTCACACAAAACTACCATACCCAAACCTAAACCAACTGCAACCATATCAGATGTTGGTACAAGTTTGTTAATTTTTGAAACAGGAATGCAGGAATGGATCAATTCTTTGAAGTATGCAAGTCAAGAGATTTCTAATCCTGCTGCTTCTGATTATATGTGGGAAAGATTCAGAAAATGGGTCAACGCTGAAACTTTGAAGATGAATGAATTCAGTTATGAAAAGGCTCAGCAGAACTTCAGTGATAAGCTGAAGGCTTTCCAAGACCAAGTTCTGAGCAAACTGTTCAAGAAAGATATATTCTCGCTGGATAATGCTCCCTGGAAAGAGCATCATCCTTCAGAAGTAGCTGAACCAGAATCAGAAAGTCTCTCTCTGACTACTGCTCCAGAAGACATGATTGTAGCAGAAGAAATGGATCACTCATAAGAGGATGCAGAATGTTCTGAGCAACATCCAACCCCTGAAGAGACACCAACTTCCTCCTTAGTCATGCAAACTCTGGAAGAGTTGAAGAAAGAGAATGCTTTAATCCATGCAAGACTGGATAAGCAAGAGGATACGAACAAAGATATTAAAAGTATTATGGGCAAGCAAGAAAAGTCAAATACTCAGATCAAGAGCTTGTTGGAAGCGTTGTTCACACGTCTTCCCCCTCCTTCTTAGATTTTCTTTTAAAATTGTTTATCTGTAACTTTTATATTTACCTCTTTTCTTCTGAAACTTGTCATTGCATTATTTTTTAAATATAATTCATCTATTTTGGCTCTGATTATATTGCCTTTTTGATACCTGACAAATAAGGGGGAGAAAGTAAGATATTTTCAATAATGGCTTACCAGGACAAAAGTCTCAAACATTTTGATTTATTTAACCTCCACTTTCTGAAAAGTTGAACAGGAACAAATTCTGATAGGAGATGCAGCTAAAACTCTGATGAGAAGGAACTTCAGGGAAGTAATCAACTCAGGGGGAGTTTCTCTTAAACCTTTTGATCTTTATTTTTCATTGAAAATTCTAGTTTTTGTCATCATCAAAAAGGGGGAGATTGTTTGAACATAGTTTGATTCTACAACCCTTAGTTAGAGTTTTGATGATAACAAATACAAAGAACAAATATGCACCCTAAAAATTATGTTATTGTGTATATAGAAGTTCTGACCAATGTAGAATCAGAAGTTAAGCTATAGAAGCTACACGCTGAAGCAATCAGAATTTGCGCTGAAGATTGATGACCAGAACCTGCACTTAAGTGAAGTAAACTCTGATTTTGAACAAAAGCATATTAAAGTCATCAATGTTCTGAAGCATCAGCAGCAGGCAAGGATGTAAGATTCTAAAGTGTTACTACTCATTCAAGACAACATCAATTACAACAGCTTCATTCAGACAGGATCTTCTCCAAATGGAAACTGAGTTAATGACATTTATCACGCTTAATGATGAACAAGAATCCATTGCCTATATAAACAAGCTCAGTGTTCAAATCGTTTACGATTTGCCAATACTACACACGAGAATTCAAAAATGCTGCAAGCTTACTCATCAATTCCACATCCACAATCACCTCAACAAGAAATTCCACAACCAGAAAATACTCCACCACAATCTCCTCAACCAGAAAATCTGAATCCTAACTCACCACAACCAAAAACTCAAACTTCTGAAAATCCATCTTCTGATATTCCTGAATCAGAAACCCAACATGCTGCCACAAACCAATCTGAAGACTCTCCTTCAGACTCTGATACCACAATCCATATTCCTGGAATAACAGAACCTCTTGTGGTTCACATGCCTCTCACCATTCATGACATTCCAGAAATCCCTTCATCCCTTGAATCCACACCACAAAACTCCCCTAACAGACCAATTCTAATTCCTAACTCTCCCAGTCCTTCACCTACTAACTGTCCAGCTGACAACTTAAGACTTGTCATAGATCCAATTGTGCTGGAAAGACTAGCTACCACCTCACACAAAACTGCCATTCCCAAACCTAAACCAACTGCAACCACATCAGATGTTGGTACAAGTTTGTTGATTTTTGAAACAGGAATGGAGGAATGGATCAATTATATGAAGCATGCAAGTCAAGAGATTTCTAATGTTGCTGCTTCTGATTATATGTGGGAAAGATTCAGAAAATGGGTCAACGCTGAAAATTTGAAGTCGAAGGAATTGAGTTATGAAAAGGCTCAGCAGAACTTCAGTGGTCAGCTGAAGGCTTTCCAAGACCAAGTTTTGAGCAAACTGTTCAAGAAAGATATCCTCTCTCTGGATAATGCTCCCTGGAAAAAGCATCATCCTTCAGAAGTAGCTGAACCAGAATCAGAAAGTCCCTCTCAGACTATTGCCTCAAAAGTCATGATTGTAGCAAAAGAAATGGTTCACTCAGAAGAGGCTGCAGAATGTTCTGAGCAACATCCAACCCCTGAAGAGACACCAACTTCCTCCTTAGTCATGCAAACTCTGGAAGAGTTGAAGAAAGAGAATGTTTTAATCCATGCAAGACTGGATAAGCAAGAGGATACGAACAAAGAGATTAAAAGTATTCTGGGAAAGCAAGAAAAGTCAAATACTCAGATCAAGAGCTTGTTGGAAGCGTTGTTCACACATATTCCCCCTCCTTCTTAGATTTTCTTTTAAAATTGTTTATATGTAACTTTTATCTTTACCTCTTTTCTTCTGAAACTTGTCATTGCATTATGTTTTAAATATAACTCATCTATTTTGGCTCTGATTATATTGCCTTTTTGATACATGACAAAAAAGGGGGAAAAAGTAAGATATTTTCAATAATGGTTTACCGGGACAAAAGTCTCAAACATTTTGAATTATTTAACCTCTACTTTCTGAAAAGTTGAACAGGAACAAATTCTGATAGGAGATGCAACTAAAACTTTGATGAGAAGGAACTTCAGGGAAGTAATCAACTCAGGGGGAGTTTCTCTTAAACCTTTTGCTCTTTATTTTTCATTGAATATTCTAGTTTTTGTCATCATCAAAAAGGGGGAGATTGTTATAACATAGTTTGATTCTACAACCCTTAGTTAGAGTTTTAATGATAACAAATACAAAGAACAAATATGCACCCTAAAAATTATGTTATTGTGTATACAGAAGTTCTGACCAATGCAGCATCAGAAGTTAAGCTATAGAAGCTACACGCTGAAGCAATTAGAATTTACGCTGAAGAATGATGACCAGAACCTGCGCTTAAGTGAAGTAAACTCTGATTCTGAACAAAAGCATAATAAAGTCATCAATGTTCTGAAGCATCAGTAGCAGGCAAGGATGTAAGATTCTGAAGTGTTACTACTCATTCAAGACAACATCAATTACAATGACTTCATTCAGACAGGATCTTCTCCAAATGGAAACTGAGTTAATGACATTTATCACGCTTAATGATGAACAAGAATCCATTGCCTATATAAACAAGCTCAGTGTTCAAATCGTTTACGATTTTCCAATACTACACACGAGAATTCAAAAACGCTACAAGCTTACTCATCAATTCCACGCTCCAAATTTGTGCAAAATATCACAATTGTGATAATTGTTTTTGTAACGAAAAACATCTGTACACACATTCTTCTATCTTTGTTTAAGACAATGTTCCTTGAGATTAACCGGATTGTGGTTGTACTCAAGAAGACTTTGACAGTTGTTAAAGTAGTGATTGTAATCCTTTTGAGATTTGTGGATTAAGAACTCGTTGGATAGAGGTGAAATCACCTTCACGGGTCTGACTGGAGTAGTTTGAGATCAAATGAACCAGGATAAAAATACGGTGTCATTGCGCATTTGATTTCTAGTTTTCAATTCAACCCCCCCCCCCCCCTTCTTGTGTTTTTCACTTCTTCACCGTTGAGAAGCTAAAGTCTTCTCGTGCCAAAATAAATGCACATTCTCAAACCAGGGCTCGAAGCTTGCAGAAATCCAAAGTAATAATATAGCTGCGGATCACAGATTCAAACCAGAAATAAACCAGAGTGAATCAGTCAACCAAAATAACACGTCATGAGAAATAAACTAAAAGGGGAACCCATTCTATCTAGACAAATAGCTGTATAGGAAGGCTAAAGCAAAACTATTCCACGAGGGATAACTCTGGGGAAATTGAAAGAATATACACTTTCTGCTTAAAGTTGACACTCAATTGGAGAGAGGATAATAGAACTCTACAAAACAGGGTAATATACTAACAAAAAATTGAATAATGCAAATGAGCAATAATTTGCTAAATTCAAATATGCATGATGTATGTATGAATGTATGAGTGTTATGATGTATATGCTGACAAAACAGACATATAACACCGGGGATAACCATACAAAACCGACTCGGGTATAATCAATACTCGGCTAAGTCACATCCAAGATGAAAATTCCATAAGAAAGTAAGCACCAACTGAGGAGACATACTCCTACTTCGCGGCTTAACTTCACTGGGAAGAAACATAGATCCAGAAATAATCACATCATAGCAACAAATAAGTACAGATACAGGGATATAACATCCCCCTCCAGGCTTCATCAGGGAATATCACACAAACTTTAATAGGGAAAACAAATGTTTTACAGTCCGTACTTCTACTGAGGATTGCAATACTGACTTCAATAAGGCAGATGAAAACCATATCATCAAAACATCAACTAAGGATCTCGTGCTGGCTTCATTGGGGAAATATCATACAAACTTCACTAGGGGAGATAGTGCGTCATCGTCGAGATATCAACTAGAGACCTCGCGCTGACTTTATTGGGAAGGACAACACCACATCATCGAGGGGAAACCAAATTCTTCAATTTTGAGAGTGACTATTTCACCAACTTCTCTAGGGAAAAAGTATGAAACCTCATGGGGATAAAAAATTGGGGAGCTAAGAAGTCAAACATTACAGCAAGAAATCAAACTTATGGGAATTTTAAATCAAACCCAGCACTTGGCAGGTGAAAACCCAAAAGGTTGACAAACGTCTTAACACTTCTTAGAAAAGATACTGCCCTGGTCTAGTTGCCAGCGAAACAAACAATAAACAATAATGCCAACACTGTAAAAAGAGCGACCTTTTGCAAATAGTTCCATCTCAACATGCAAGGGGAGAAGGAACTTTCGTCATATGAGTGAAGCCTTCATTGGGGAATCTGGGATAGAGGCTTCATACCATGAAAACCCGAAATTAAAATGAACCAAGACCTGACTGGGGAAAACGGGATCACAAATCCGAAACCGCACCATACATCAATTGGTATCATCTCTAACTATCTGATAAACACAAGAAGATCTCATACGTATATCAACAAAAGTGACCTGGGAGAACCTTCCTGGGGAATCAAGAAGTTAACATTATAGTAAGGAGTCACAATTATGGGTATATTAAATCAAACTCAACACTTGGTGAGAGAAAACCTGAAAAGTCGACAACTGTCTCAACACTTCTTAGAAAAGATACTGCCCTTATCTAGCTACTTAGGGAACACATAACAACAATAATGTTGTAACTGGAGGGGGAAATACTCTACAAGAGATCCCATATCAATTCTAAATACGCAAAAGGGATAAAGAACTCCATCAAATGAGCAAAGTCTTCATAGCTCTTTTTAAACTCTGTTTGATCACCACCTGGCTGGGTAAAGAATCACACTCAACTCGAGAAGTCTGCAACAAGATTGGAAAAATGGGATTATAAACCCAACACCATAACATAACCTGTAGGAAACCCTTTAATTGATTAACAACTGTTAGAGGAAGCCAGACACACATCTACAAAATAGATCACAAGAAAAAATCTTGCTTAAGGAAGATTCTCGGCTTGGGGTAGACATAACAACTATCTTGACGAAATCTGGATATGCCCTTGGAAACCAATCTGGTGTCCCAAGCTTACCATGACGATCAAGGTAATTTTCATAACTTGCCTTTGGCTTCATGCTTTTAAGATAACCTTTCTGATCAAATGGCTTCTAGAGATTTGTCGAATCTCGACGTAACTACCCTAGATTGGCTGAATGTTGCGTCCTCTTTGCTCCGTAACTCTTCTCAGCAACATGCCTTTTATTGATACTCAAATGTAAACTTACATGATATCAAGCATTTGTTTTAGAAGCAGGAAAATTTTTATTCTAAGAATAAAAATTCTAATGCAACAATTATGTAAGTCTCAAAGATTTTATTTGAAAAGATGTCGCAAAACCTTGTGAATAAATCACTAGCCAGGATGCGACATGGATTTTTTGTATGAAAGATAACAAAAGAAATATGATACCAATCACAATAATTTAGCAAAATTAATGGGAGTCAGGAAACACTATCTCATTGGAGTATGCTTTTGAAATAAACCTTGTTTCAATTAGGACTTTTGAAATAAACCTTGTTTCAATTAGGACTTTTGAGGGTTGTAACACGGTTTTAGAAAAAATATTTACGGCTAAAAAATATTTGGTGCCCACCCCCTTCGTGATGTTCTTCAGTCCTAAGTTCAGTTAACTTGACACGAACATTCATCTCTCAAAAGAAATTTTGAGATGGTTGAGGAATCAAACAAGGTTTTCTTTGGACATGCAAGTCACTCATTCCTGCTTCTTTTGGGTTTCTTGTCACACGAATCTGTTCTTTGCTAAAGATTTCACATTGTAATCCTTTATTGCATTTCAGGATTTTCATTTCTTCCTTACTTTTTGGATAAATTCCTTTTGACTTTGACTCTGAACTGTAGCGGGATGCCCTGAATTTTTCCTAAGTAACTTGTATTTTCAAGTTCCGACTTAGCGGGGATTTTTGTCTCTTTCTTTTTCATCATCATTTTTTTATTCATATCATCTTTTTCTTTTTTTTTCTTTTAGAACATGTCACGTGACTTCGAGTCATTTGTGACTTGTTGGAAGAATTGTGACTGCCCTATTTCTGGGTAGATGAAAGATAACCATTATTGTATCGTCATCTGTTGATCTCCTGGTGTGCGAGAGATAACCATTAAGATATCGTCAATTGATGCACCCTCCTGATAATTTAAGATTAACCATTGCGGTTTTGACTTTCCTCAACCTTTCGAGGGATAACCATTGTTGTATCCTTAGATGCGCACTCTTGATGAGATCTGAATACTCAATCAGATTAACTGAACACTACCCTGCCCCAGGTTAAAAATGAGGTTTTTTTCTGAATAGAAAAAGAAGCTCCTACTTCAAGGCTCAAAGGGGTTAACAAAGGTTTCACTCCCTTATATCTCTGGTGTTTGAGGATTTGAAACAATGCATGTACATCGCCAACAAGGTTTTATCCAAAAGCACACAACCAGAAAATTTGTGTTTTAATATCATCATCCTCCCACCAATCTCTGCCTAGGCGAGAGAATGGGTAACAAGTTGGTATCATAAAGCAATTTAAAATTGAAAACAAATACGAGTGAAACGAATGAATTTCTTCAAGACAAACATACTCGTTGTATTATGATTAAACATTCAAATGTAAACAAGTTCTTACATGCAAACATTGCAATGATAAAAAAGAAAAATTACAAATGAGAAAGCAGTAAAAATGCTAATAAAATGAGATGGCTAATCATCCTTAAACTCCAGGGCATTCTTTAATCATGTTTGAACAGTGGGTTAACTTCTTTGAAAGATAAGATCCCAATCTTTATCAACTTTTG
Source organism: Vicia faba (assembly GCA_948472305.1). Classification (NCBI taxonomy): domain Eukaryota; kingdom Viridiplantae; phylum Streptophyta; class Magnoliopsida; order Fabales; family Fabaceae; genus Vicia; species Vicia faba. The sequence continues at coordinate 1,363,472,098 of OX451741.1, read as the reverse complement.
TACTTCTATCTTCAATGGAAAACACTTCTCAATGTCATGCCCAGGGGCGCCTTGGTGAAAATTACAAAAAGCACTAGCCTTATACCACCAAGGAATTACTTATGGGATAACTGGTGGTGATCTTGTATGAACCAAATTCTTTTTCAACAAATCAGACAATGATTTAGCATAAGTTATAGGAATGGGGTCAAACGGAGTTTTCCTTTGATCAGTAACTTGTTGAGTATGTTGACAAACTGGAGAAACAGGAGGTAAGTTGAACACAGGGATGACAAAAGAAACATGTTGATTCTCACAATAATTGTTTCTCCCTCTAGTTCTTTTCTTGGAAAAGTTATTATCAAACTTCTTCACATCACTAGCTGAGCCACCATTTTCATATAAACATCCCTTTCGGACATCCTCTTCTAGAAGCACTCCCACATTCACTTTTTCAGAGAAATCACTGGGCGTATTGATTATCACCTTCTCATGAAAGAATGACTTCAGATTTTCTGTGAAGACCTTTGCCATCTATTCTTCCCTCCTAGAAGGGTTGACTTGGGCAACAACCAAAGTTTCAACCAAAGAAGTTAGATACTCCATACCAACCTTCAAATTAGTTACCTCTTTGTGGAGTTCAAAGATCTCTTTCTTAATGTTTTCCATCTTCTCTTAGCACCAGTGTTGCACTGACGAGATAAGTTGACTTCTGAAGACAAAGAGCAGATGATAAGACTCCGGGAAACTCTAGAAATCAAGACAAAAGTGAGAATGATGCATGATATGAAATGCATATGATTGTTTACAAGTTTTAAAACCAAGTTTTCAAAGAACTTTGGAACATTATAAACGAATTGCAAACATCAATTAAAAGACATAATTGGGATAAATAAAAAACCCATTTCATTAGTATTGGGAGGATTACATTGGAAGTACAAGACTTCACTAATCCTAAACAGAAGAAAGAGAAAGCTAAATCCTCAGGTCCAAATGAACTGCATCCAATTAAGATCAAACACCGTGTTGTAAAATCTTCTTGAGCTTGAATTTGGAATGCTAAAGGAAAATAAATCCTCTTGCACTCTTCTCTTCTACTTTGCTGATAATCGGTAAAATAAATCACTCATACAAAGGATTTAGGAACTAGATCAAGAGCATGGAGAAATCCATCTTCAAGATAGCTAGGAGAATTTGAAGTCCCAATGACTAGATACCAAGGATTAAGGCTTTCTCAATTCTTCTGAATCAGGACTCTTGACATTGTACTTCTTAGTACTCTTTCCAAAATCCATAATTACAAAACTTGTGATGTTTGCAAGCAAAAGTGTTAAGTTCCTTAAAATTTGGTTAAAATAATGCTCATGGGTGCATGGATACATGATGCAACAATCACACACAAGATCACAAGCATAGGGTTCATAGGTTCAACGTCACAAGCATGAGGTTGAAGGTACTACCCATAAGGTATTGGTCTAAAAGTTATCACCTGCCGAACAAGGTTCTAGAGGTTCCCAGAGTCTACATCCTTCCTTCGGATATTACCAACTTCCTGATTAACTCGGTAATTAGTAATATTCTCAAGAAAAACTCGTCCGAGCGTAGCTTCGCATGACAAGTATTTCCGGATTACTCCGTCATAGCTTTCTCACTACACCTAAAAGGCCAAGATGTGTTAGGTATTCTACGGTCCTCAGTTTCAGCAGGCTCCCAGGTCGAAAGCAGCACGTCTTCCCGATTACTCGGTAAACGACACTACAGTCAAAGGGGCCTCCACTGAGTGGGGGATATCATGCCTCCTTTTTTGGGATTACTTCCTTAAAGTTAACATGACTATACCGCCCATCCTATCTTAAAGTTGGCCCAAGTCCGGGTATAGGACTTATGAGTAATCACCAAGCACCCTGAGAACCAGGAAAAATCCAGACAAACATATATACAACATTTAATATATAACACATAATAACACATATACAAATATAAAGAAAGATAGGCTCAATCCACTTAGGGATGGACCAGTAAGAGGTCAATCTTTCCCCAGTGAAGTCGCCATTTTTTTCTGTAGCGGGAGAAATTTTAAGACTAAGAAATTGGATTGACTTGACTTGTTCAAATCAAAATAAAATTTCCAAAACGCTTTATTGTTTCCAAAGGAATGGGAAAATAGCGAATAACCCAAAAGAGGGGGGGAAGATTAGAGGTAAGGGGGTTGGTTATGAAAAGGGAAGGTATTAGCACCCTAAACATCTACGGTACTCCGCAAGAACCTCTTTGTAAAATCTATATATTTTGGCTATAAAATGTCGTATAAAAATAGATGATGGAGGTGAGAAAAGAAATATTTTTTTTATGATTTTTGCACCCACCGCGATTGAGAACATTTAGTTCCTACGTACCACCTTTCGTGCAGTAGGGGATCAGGGTGCACATAGTTCCTCTTTAAAAATTTTAAAACACAAGTGTGTTGGTTTATTTTATGAGATAAGACATCATCATCATTGTCCGTGTGGAAAACATACTTACTACCCATAATCATGAGAAAGGAGAATTTGCATCATCTCAAAGTGGAGGATATGGCTTGGATTTTAAAATCAACAATGCCTCAATCAATACCCAAGTGGAAAATATCTCACTTCATTACATATTGTAGAAGTATAGTTGTTTGCATCACTACAAGGATTGACAAGAGTCTAATCTTTTGAGAAAACTTTAAAGATAAGAGCCAAAATGGCAAAATAGTTTTAATGAGATTGATTGAATTTCAATCTTCTCACAAAAATGTCAAGGTATTATTAAGTTGATTGAAGTTTGATTAAGAAAATATTTTTGAAATGGGCATGGACCTAAGTCCAAGTTTATTATGAAAGTGATTCAACTTTAGAAACAAGAAGAGTTTTCAAAAGGAGGGAGAAGATTTTTTAAATTAAATAAGATGGGAGGAGATGAAGGGACTATCCTAAAGCATAAGGTAAAATCTAGGTAGAATTCCCATTCTTTGGATTGAAACCAAGCAAGGATATTAAACCTCTTGAGAAGACCAAACTTCAAATGTATTAAGTCTTCACAAAAATTGGGCAGAGTAACGACTGTATACAGATGAATTCCAGATTACAGACAAAGTATGTAATCACAATAACCTGCACACAAAACAAACAAACAACCCAATGTCTTGAGGTAAACCTCAAGAACTCCATACAAAATATCAGTTAAGGTCACAAGGTCTCCAACATAAGATCAAGGTTTCTATTCCTAAGTCCAAGAAGTCCAATATTCCATAATGCCAACTATAGTAACCAAATAGTCCAAGTATCATTAATGTTTTTTATGGTTCATGTTGATTATTAAGTATCTTCAAAAGGAAAAGAAAAGCTCAAGTGAGCAAAATAAAAATGGCATAAAAGTAAATGTTCAAGTGATAAAAGATGAAAAATAGAATGAAATGTAAATGCTAAAGTAAATGGTACATAAAGTAAAAGCATTAAATAAAAGCATAAAATAAAGTCAATTGTTAGAAGTTAATGGTTAGTTTGATGACCATCTTGAAACTTGCATTTGGAACTCATTAGAGGATTGGTAGAACCAAAGCCTCTCAACAACATGTTGCATTTGCTTTTTGTCAAGTATATCATCCATTTAAGGATCCTCAAGGCAACATTTAATGATCAATGATGTTTAAGTGATCCACGTTGACCAAAATTGATGAAGATCCATTGGAGGAGTGGTAGGAACAAAGCCTCCTAACAATGAATCTCTAGGTTATTGGATCAAAGGGTTCAAATTAACATACTTGAACTTGCAAACATAGGTTTGGGCCACAAATGATCATTTTCTCGAATCGAGACACAATTTAGAGCTATGATAAGCAATCGTAAGTGGACTTATGTAGAAGTCGCACCTATTTTGAGGCTGGTCAATAACAATCTATGTACTTCATGTTTGGATAAATTATATAGAGATCAACATCCCTTAACATGTAGCACAAATAAAAAAGAAAGGGATAAGATGAAGAGGGAGGGGAATGATAAGCTAATTTGGATCACTACCTTAAATTTCTTTCATCTTTAAATTCAATCACTCGTCTCAATGGATTAAAGTACTAAACATATCATTAATCTAAAGCACAAAAAATGAATTAAATAATTCACTCTTTGGTAGATTTGAATTAATGAAAATTTATCCAACTTCATCTACACCCAAAGTCCATTGAATTTAAAGAGAATTTGGACATTTAAAATTGCAATCCAAATCAACAATCAAAAGGAGTGAGTAGAAAAATATAGATGGATCAAAATAGCCCAAAAACAAGGCAAAAAAAGCATTTTGACACTGTTACAATCGATTGCGCTCTGACAGCAATCGATTGCATCAGTGCTTTTTTTCAAAAAAAAACACAAAATGCTTCTGTAACAATCGATTGAACTGTTACAACAATCGATTGCACCCTGTTAAAATCAGAAAATCAACATTTCAAAAGGCCAAATTCTTGTTCAAACTTTCCAACAAACACCTTATGATCATGGACTCAATTGAGCACGAAAATTCTATCAAATTATGAGAAAATAGCACCAACGGAATCACAAAACAATGCTCAATGAATCAAACCCAAAGATCAATAAGAGATCCCATTGTGAAAGATGAAAAATCCAACTTACCAAAGGTAGATCTAGAGAATTATCAAAACAACTTCAAGAATTTGCTTCAATTCAGCCCCAAGAATCAATTGCCCAAGCTTGGATGTAGAGAATTGACAAAGAAAAAGTGTTTGGATGAAGGTTTAGCTCAAAGATTAGTAAGCTTCAATGCAAAGCTTACTTTTTTTTTAAAATGGAGCTTTAAGTGAATTTGGTAGATGGAGAGAATTGAGAGATTTTTTAGCAAGGTGGATTTAGCTATCAAAATCTTGAGATTTGGATGAAATGAAGACTCTATTTATAGAGTTTAGGCTTGGGATTAGTGGTGGTTTGGGAAATGAAATTAGGCTTGGTAATTAATTCTTGGAAGCAAAATTTGAATTAATGATATATCTTTCAAAAAATGAAAAATTGGAGCCAACATTTGAATTAATGATATATCTTTCAAAAAATGAAAAATTGGCACCAAAATTTGAATTAATGATATATATTTCAAAAATGAAGAAAAATTGGAGCCAAAATTGACAAGCTTGAAATTGTTGATTTTTTTTTAAAATTTCATTCTGTGCAATTGATTGCACTCTGGGAGCAATTGATTGCGTCAATGTTCTTTTTCAAATATTACGCAAAATGCACTTTGTGCAATCGATTGCACTCTAAGAGCAATCGATTGTACAGTGAAAAAAAACGAAAATTTTTAATTATTTTTTCTTTGCAAATAGATATTTTAGGGAAATAATACCGGAAAACCTTATTTGTCAGATGTTTTGACTCGGTACCTACAAAACACAAATATGCAAAGACAAAGACAAATATTTTTTTTGTATTTTGATTAGAAGTTAGTCAACAACACATATACAAAATACACAACTAAGGTGCTTGGAGATCCCTCAAGAGCAAACTTAAAGATATGAGATATAAAAAGAGTAAGAACCAATCCTAATGTGATCTTGTTATGATCGAGTTGATATGATATGATAGGGGAATCTTAGGGGGAAAAAATTTGGGTACAACAGTGATCCCTTAGAAATTCTGACCTATCCCGTCCCCTAAGAGATATAACGATCACTGACACTTTAAGGATTCTGACCTACCTAGTCCCTTAAAGGAGATTTCTATAAGTCTTCTTGAGTTTTGACCTAACCGATTACTCAAGGACAATAAAAAACAGTTGATAATTGTGTTTAAAAATTGATTCTAATAAGCTGATTACATATATGTTTTAGTACTGATTATTTAACACAAATATGAGCAAAAACTCTTGTGTTTAAACAATTTACAATAGTAACACAAATAATGAGCAACAACTCTTTTTGTTTTAATCTTTTCTCTTAAGAAAGTTCTTCACATTTTTTATTTTGCAGTGTTAATGTTCTTGTGATGTAGTTCTCCTTTCGTTAATTAGTCACTTTGTAAATGAGTAGCTTGAACCTTTATATAGTATTTGAAGAAGTATACGATTGTAATAGTAGTACACACGTCACTTTCATTTCCAGCTGCCATAACGGTAATAAATGATCGTGGGAGACAAATAATACAGAATACACCCATTTGAGTGAAATGTGTAATTGTACTTTTGTACTAACTCTTCTAGCGCTCTTTTCTGATGATATTGTCTTCTGATGAATATTCCTTTTGATGAAGTAGATTGGCTTGATAAGATATCATCCTTGATCTTTTCTTATAATGGAATATATGTTGTAGAATATTAATGAGTCCATAAGATCTAACTTTCCACGATTTGTCTTCTGATGGAATGCTTTCTGATGTGAAGTGATGTGCGCATATTCCACGATGTTTTCGAGTCTTTTGAATCTTGACTTTGTCTTCAAAATTAGAAGCAATAGCTTTTCTGATGAACAAATCTTAACTTCTGAATCTGAGGTAGAAGTTTTCCTTTGATGTTTTTAGAACCTTGAATTTGTCTTCAGAGTTACGAGCAACGACTCCTCCGATGAAGAAATCTTGACTTTTGATCTTTGACGTAAAAGGTTGTTTCTGGTACAATCTTGTTTCTGGTGCAATCTTGTTTTCTGATATTTGAGCAGCAACTCTAACATAAATTATTTCTTCTTGAATACTTGTGGCTTATGAAGCAACAACTTGTTGAGATGTACATATTGATATCTTCTTTCTGGCAAACATTCAACATTCTTCATAACTACTGATGTTTCTTCAGAAGTGAATGTAATAGTCTTTCTAATGCATGCTTTCGGATGATTTTTCATACAACAATCCTAAGTCAATTAGAACATCTAATTTGCACAATCAAGAAACTATTAGAAACAAAATTGTTTACATATAAAATATATGTATTGTTATCATCAAAATTAGAGGATAGTTATTTAATACAAATCTTGTCCTAAAACTTATGCCTCTTTGTGCGAAATTGTCTATTATGTTGGAGATGTGTGCATGGAAATATGTGTAATGATGCTATATAATATTGTTTGAGCATTATGGATTGCATGTTGCATGTGTGAACAACTGGTGGCCTGTAATGGCGTGTCACATTGATGGATATGAATATCAATATGTTGTATTGTGTTGCATGTTTGTGTTACATGTATTTCATGGTGAGGACTTTAGTCCTGTTGGTTGGATCTGGTCCTATGGTGGGGATCAAGAGCGATGTGAACCTAAATGTTCATGATATTGGTTGGCTCTGGTCCTACGGTAGGGATCAAGAGCGATGTGAACCTAAATGTTCACGATATTGGTGGCTCTGGTCCTATGGTGAGGAATGCGAGTGAAGTGAGCCTATTTTTTCATGAATTATACTGTCATACCCCAAAATTTCCCCATCAAACTCAATGATCATATCATTACTATATTTCTATCTTGTGATCATATTGTTTACTTTGCTTGTTTTGATTTTTGTTTTAATAAGGGAGAGGGGTGTATTTATAGTATAAGGGGTTTATTTCTAAATCAGAGGCCCATTAAGGTTAAGGCCCGTTCAAAATAAAGAGGCGTGTATGTTTTTTTAGAACTTGTTGCTTCATTTTTTTTGGATAAGTCCATTAAATTGTTGGCTTATTTGTTTTTGTTTTTTGCATGTTTTTATTCAAGCTGGTCCATCAGTCTGTTCATTTGGATGGCCCATTAACTTTTTGTTTTGAATTACAAAGAGGTATGTTTTTGCTGCAGATGGACCCATTGAAATGTCAAGCTCAAATGCGGAATTGTTGACTAAAGTCAACATTTCAGAATTATTATTTTATATAATTATTAATTATTATTAATAGTATTATTATTTAATTTATTATTAATATAATTATTATTATTCATGTTATTATTAATATTACTTACTCATTATTTTCATTATTGATGTTGACTGAGTCAACCAAATAGGGATGAAACTCTAATTTCACTCATTGGGAGCCTACTGTGTTCATTCTTCTTCCTCATTAAACGAGCCAAAAGCCCAAATAACAAACACTATAGAGATTGAAAAGGAAAAAGCTCAGAAACAAAAAAAAAACATTTACTATACAAATCAAACAAAAATCATATTACATAATCAAATCTTTCAACAATTACAATTACAACAAATTGTATCAATTAAAAATCAAATCTAAAACTCTCCAAAATTGTATCAAAGTATAAAAAATCAGAATCAGATTCAAATCAAATCCTTAATTTCTAATTTCTAAACAATCAAATCTAACATAATTTCTTAATCTACTGACAATCACTATTCGTAACCACAATCAACATAAAATTTTCCTAATTCGTTCTAATGTAATGCCTATAAAACCCTAATTCTAAAATTGAAAGTGGACGGAAAAAAATTAGAGGGTAAAAAAGAAGAAAGAGAGGAGAAGAAGGTTTTTGAAACTCTGTTCAAAGTGCCTTGAATTCCGCTCTCAATGTCACAGTTCTTCAATCGAATATCTGGGTTTTAACTTCTGAAACCCTAGATCTAGATGCTATAGTCACCTTCGCCGCGCCTCTATCATCCTCGTTGCCGCATCTTCGCCGCTGCCATCATTCTTCATACCTGCAAAACAAAGAGAAAGAGAAGGAGATTAGAACGAATTAGACCAAGAAAAATAAGAAGAAACAAGGAGATTCACTGTGATAGAGGTAAACGTCACACTTAGCTTTTAATTTTGTTGTGATTAATGCTTCTATGTTGATTTAAGGGATGGTCGTGGTTTGATCTTAGGGGTTTTGGGGTTAAGATTCATCGCCGCCACTAGGGTTCGTCGGTTAGGGTTTGTTGTTGTGTTAGCAAGAAGGAGAGAACGAGAGAGGAAAAACAAAACTAAGAAAGAGAGAAATGAGATAAAATGAATGAAAACATAAAAGAAAACAAAAATATACTATGTTGTAATCCCATACGCCGCTCCTACCATGCACCTTTATCCCTTGTCCATTTGATCTTCATCAAACGACCAAAACCGCACACCCACTGTAACTCCCCAAAGGATGCTCACATGTAAACTCTATGTGCCCATATTTACTAGGCTTCTCTATAATTACATCTGGGCTTAGCCCATGCTAATCGCACGCTTCATAATTACTTCTCAGTTACAACCTGCACCGCACCAGCGTGATGGGCCAAGTCCAACATCTAGACTTGGGCCCTTACTTCCTGCACCCCCACTTTTGCTGTTATGTTTAAAACAAGACCCCCCGTGCAACTGGGCCTAAATCCAATATCTGGATTTAGGGCCCTGTTATTTACACCCCTAACCTTTTACTAACCAACTAATTTTGCATCTTCCTGCGTTTTTAATTAAAATTAATTAATTTTTGTAATTTTATTTATTTATTTATTTTCTATTATTTTGCATAATTAAATTTTTTTTAAAAATTATTTATTTTAATAATAAATTATAAAATTGTTATTTATTAATTCAAATTCCTTTTTTAAAATACTAACTCATTTTTTTAATACTTCAATTGCACTAAATTCTTTTTTCTCATACATTGAAAATATTATTTTCCTAATATTGCGCAACATATTCGAGAACATCTAACCAATCAAATTACTAACAATTTTCTACTAACTTAATTCAGACCTATATATTTTCAAAAAGGATTATGGAAATACCTTCTATCGACTGCGAACTTCGTCTAACAACTCCGGAATTTAAAAACTCATACTTGGTTCAAGGAGAATTCGAGATATTTCTTTAATCCTTAAAAAATACCAACCAACAACTGCGAATAACGAATTGGGACTCTGATTCCTCATAATAGGATACGTAGGCATACGACTTAAAAACCATGGTGAGTTCCCAAAATTAAAATTAAAACCCTATTTCTTAAATTGTAAATCTAAATCCTAGTATCCTTGTCAACAAGGTAGATGAGGGGTGCCTAACACCTTCCCTTCGTCTAAAACGAGTTAACAACTTAGAATCTCTGATCAAATTAGGGTTATCAGTTATATTCCCTTCCCTAGGATAAAAATTAATCGTGGCGTCTCTTATTTTTTGTCAGTTATTAGACCTGGCGATTCTCCTAGGGACTCGACCCTAGGGTTTAGAAACCTCTCTTTAGGATTTAGGGTTTTTTTAGGGTTTTTTTTTATTTTTATTATTTCTTTATATTTATTTTTTTGGTTTATTTATTTGTATTTATATCTTTATTTTCATATTATATTTATTTGTGATGGGATTTTATTTCAAAATTTTTTATTTTCTAAAACCTTAGAAAGAAGGTTCGTCTATTGGCCAAGGGGATACATCATCCATATGAGTTTTTGTGACGACTTCGCCTAGTGTCGGTGGAATTCCAAGAAAGAAATATGTTTCAAGAGATAACCTCTTGGGGAGTAGAACTTTGGAACGAAACCTATGACTTTTTGTATAAACCCTAAACTAAAAACTCATGGTGAGACCTTTCACGACCTTAGAGATGAAAGTTTCAGTTTGCAAAGGGGCTCCGCTTGAGGGAGGCCCTTGTGCCTTTACCTCTAGTGTTATCCATAATACCCTTAAGGAAACCACCTTATGGGTAGTGTAGAATATTCGTAGGCCAAAGCTAGGATCCTACAACCTAAGGATACCTTTCATGTTGTCCCGCTACTATGCCGCACAATCATGCATTCATACATCTTGCATTCCACATATTCATTATTCTCCATTATTTTTGTCTGTCTTATTCACAAGATTTAAAAAACAAATAATTAAATGTTTTTGGTGAAATGTCTCATAAATGAGTGCTATAGGGAAACAACTTGTCTGTGTTAGTGCTGTCAAGCCAAATATGACAAAGATCAAGACCATCAAAGGGAAACTAGCTGAAAAAACTTTGAAGATGTTTACTCGCCGTTATAGGGATACCCTTGAGTTGACAAAAGTGGATGTATAATTGGATGCTATTTCTGCCCTGGTTCAGTTCTACGATCCTCCATTGAGGTGTTTTACCTTCCAAGACTTTCAAATAGCGCCGACTTTGAAAGAATTGGACAGGCTCTTGAATTTTTCTAAGGAAAAAGCTTATGTGTGAATCGAACAGACTATTGACATTAAGGACTTAGAAAATGGTTTAGGGATCCCTTATCCTAAATTTTCACTTAATTACAAAAAAAATATGATGTACAAGGGGTTAAAAGACACTATTTGGAAGCTAAAGCCCTTTCTTTGGCCAAAAAAATATATAATGGGAGTCTTGTGTTGATTATTTAGGGCTACTTATCTTTGGTATAATTCTGTTTCCACGGATGTTAAGTGTCAACTTGTGAGTTATTTTCATATCATTCATTGACACTTTCAAACCCTTTATTATATTTTTAATTAGGATAAGCACTTATTTTAAGTCATTTTGCATAAATACAACTAATTTTAAATGTCTAAATTTGTTTGTTAGTTTGGTAGCAATTTTTGTTCAGATAGTGCGGCCTGAAGTCGGCTCTTTGTTGATGTGCAAGCAAAAAGATTTGGCCTTACAAGGATGAGTCGCCCGACGAAAGGAAGCGTCGCCCAACGAAAGCTTGGGAGAAAGGATGAATTTTGGTGTAGCCTCTGGAGTGCCTCACCCCTGGAGCACCCGGCGAAAGAAGAGTCGCCCGACGAAGCATCCTTGTCGCGGGGTGATAGTGGATATTTTTTGCTTGTTCCTTACGTCTAGTTTGTCATGTGGTTCATCTAGCTAGCATCGCCTGATGATGCTTTATGGTCGCTCGGTGATGGTAGGAAGACTTCCCATGCTTATATGCCATTTCTATGATATTTGTTTACCATTCTTCCTCATTCTCTTGTACTTTGTATCCTAGAAAAACATCACTTTAAAGAAAAACACCCATTTTCCTCCATATCTACAAAAATCAAAGCTTTGCATCCTCAATCTTTGAAACTTCAAGGTTGACATTCATAAAGTTTTGTTTCTTATTTGTTAATCAAGGTATCATGACTATGAGTAGCTAAGCATCTCTTGTGTCAATATCAAAGGTAGTTAACTTAGCCTTTATGTATTTCTTTTGATCATTTTGTATATGAACTTGGTTGATGATTAATATATGTTGAATATCTTTGCTTTCTTTGTTCCTTTTATGGTTTGTGTAATACGGTGAGAGAACTAACTTGGTCATTTTGCCTTTGATCAAAACTGTTGCGGATAGAAAGAGTCGCCACCGACTTTTCTTTTATCTAAATAGGAAAGGGTGAAAAGAACATGAAAGACCTTTAGGGATGTTTTCTTGAGTTCAGGGGGTAGGTTATGAAAAGGGAAGGTGTTAGCATCCTTTTCATCCATAGTTATCTATGGGCTCTTAGTTTCTTGCTAGATCACTTTCTTTGTTTGAAAATGTGCTTTGCGGTGTAAGTTTTGAAAATATTTTGAAAACGTCTTTGTAGTGATTCTCGTCTCTATAAGAATGCGTATAAAGTGTTAGTTTTGAAAAATAGTTCAAAGAGATGTTTGCTGTGGAATATGTTTTTGAAATTGATTTTGAAAAGTGCCTTTGTAATAATTCTCGTCTCTATAAGAATGCGTACAATTTTTTTTTAACTTTTGAAAATGTTTCAATTGAAAGTGTTGGTGTGAAAATGGTTTTTTGTTGTTGTGAGCAAGCGAACAAATATGAGCGTCCTACCTACTCAAAAGGTCTAGTGTTATTTTCCTCCTCCTTTAGATGTTGCTATCTTACCATTGATTGATAAGAAGCCCCATTGTCATATATGAAGGGACGGGCATGGGTCATTTGTATAGTCATAGAAGACAACCTATGAGACGTTTTAGCAATTTTAGTTTAGGGACCAGATTGTTTACCGAAGGCAACATCGAGGGACATCGAGGGACTACGATCTTTTATCAAGGGTCTTAGCTAAAACGACCATATTCGAGGGACATGACTATTTTCCGAGGCAACAAGTGAGATTACCCTAGAGGTGCATGTGTTAATAGTGTGTTTGATTTCATGCATTTTGTCTTTCAATTTTGGGTTGTCTACTTGTTGGTTTTATCTTGCCATACACCATAATTACTAACATTTATGAAAGCAATAAAAATGCGGAAAATGAATGTCCTACGCTATTACATGTTTTGGGGGGATGGGGTATACAAGTTTACAAATGGGGATTGAAAAGCAATTAAAGTACTAATTATTACAACCATATTGAATATAGAAAATATAGAAAAGAAAAATAGTGTAAAAGAAAGAAAGAAAAGAACATCCTGGATCGAAGGATGTGCCTTTCGATCCCCAAATTTTTGCCTTCTTTCGATTGGGGCCTGTAACCAGTTTGTGTCAAAGTCTGTAACCTTCAATTCACAGCACCTTCTTTTTTTATGTTTGCAACTGTGAAGCACTGAGGGGCGAAGCCTAAGGCTTCGATTCATACAATTTTTTTTTCTTTCGTTTGGGTTTGTACAAGTTAGTCTCTTGAAGGAAAAACAAACCAAAGGGGGAAGAAACAAAACAAATGCGCAAAAAAGGTTATTTACATGCTTGAAATGAGAGAGTTAGAGTCAGGAGGACTTACCTTGAATCTGGAGTGGGTGCTTCTGGACCTTGAGTGATTACTGTGGAAGCTCTAGGATTCAAAGGGAAATAAACAAGTATTTGTGTTTCATGTGCTGGATTCGAAAGAAAGAATAAAGTGTTGGGTTACTTCTGGATTCGAAAGAGAAAAGAAATAGGTTTGTGTTTCTTCTGGATTCGAAGGAACAAAGACAAAGGTGTGGTTTTTTGATCATGAGTTTGAGAGTGTGTTAAGTGTTTTCTCTTTTCTTTGCCTTGCTCACAATTCTTTCTCTAGCCACTAAAACCCCTTTTAGATGTGTGATGGAACCTCTTATTTATAGATGAAGTTGGGTGAGGTTTGGGGGGGGGGGAAACAAAATAAATTTGAACAAATTCGTTATGATGTTTATGTAACCTTTGAGGTGCAGTTTTTGTATGCCAATTTGGTGCAAATATGGGAGCAGCGTAGAAAGGCTGCTTTGCAGCAATTTTGGAGCATTGTGGCCAGTGCAGCAGGCTTGGACTTGGCAGCACATAGGACTCTGGCCAGCAGGTATCTTGAATAAAACTCTTTCGTTTTGACCAACTAGATCCATCCTTCGATCAGGCTCCTCTTCAGACAACAACATTTGTTCCCAACCAGTGTGCCCTTCATATGGGCTACCAAAGTATATCCTTCGAATGGGACACCCAGATATATCTTTCAAACCCATCAATGCATTTCCTTCGAATGGGACACCAATGGTGTGTCATACTCTATAAACTATGTGTGTTGAAGGTTTTTAAAGGTGGAAACGAAGCGAGCTATTTCAAAGGGAGATGTTGTCCAATTGAAGCTAGTATGAAAATAACCAATGCCCTGTGGGTGCTAGCATGAGGGAAGTTCCTGCCTTGTGAATTGAAGCAAGTAGGAAAGAGGCCCTTGCTTGCTGAATCGAAACAAACACTGTAATAGGCCATTGCTGGGTTAATCAAAGTAAGCTTGTAAGGGGTCATTGCTCAATCGAAGCTTGCATGCAGGAGGCCACTTGCTTGTTGGGCGCTAGCATGAAGGGAAGCCATTGCCTTGTGCATTTAAGGCAAGCACAGAGGCAACCATTTCCTTGTGGGTTGAAAGCAGGCATGAAGGATATACTTGCCTTCCAGGCATGAAGGAAGTACTGCTAATGCTTGTGAATAAAAGGATGCATTTAGGAGGTTGATGCTGGTGAATTGAAAGATGCATTTAGGAGGCTGATGCTGGTGAATCGAAGGATGCATTTAGGAGGCCACTACTTGTGAATCGAAGGATGCATGTAGGAGGCCAAATGCCCAATCGAAACTCTGAAATAGTCTTACCTCTAAGAAGGTTAAAATGTCCAATCGAAGCTTGTGGATTAAGCCTGCTCGAAGGACGTTAAATGCCCAATAGAAACCTCTGTATCAAAGCAAACTGTTTTTCTTCAATTTTGTCAAAAAATCAAATTTCTATTTTTCTCTTTCAATCCGATTATACTTGTGCAATCTTGAACTTTAATAAATCCTTGTGAGAAAATGTCTTGAGAAAAGAGAGAGCAAATTTTGGGGGACAACAACTGCCCCTGTTCAATCTTCTTAAACCTGAAAAGTGAGTATGGAACGTTGCCATTCGTAGCTTGAAGGTAGAAGATGATTGAACACTAGACTGCCCAAAAATTTGCACTCGATGATGTGGTGGTTGATTATGTAGGTAATGGGCTTAAAGATGCCATCCAAAGGTGATTGTTGATAGAAAATAGACCAAGCCTAAGCTTGAGTGTAACTTGAAGAAGCATCAGAATAAATCTTTGGTTGATTTAACTCTGAATGATATGCTAGAACGGACCCGTGTTAAGCCGTGTCTGGAAATGTATTAGAAGGAATCTGTGTAGGATTGCTTCAGGAAAAATCCGTAAGAAACTATGTCTGGGGGTATATGAAAAGGAATATGTCTGAGATTTCTTTATGATGAGCCTGTGTGAAACTGCATCTAGAAATTCATGAGAAGGAACCTGGGTAGGGTTGCTTCAGTATGAGTCAGTGTTAAATTGCACCTGGAAATGTATGATAAGGAATTTGGGTAGGGTTACTTCATGATGAATCCGAGTAAAACTTCATCTGGAAATTATGAGAAGGAACCTGGGTAAGGGTGCTTCAGGATGAGTCCATGTGAAACTGCAACTGGAAATGTATGGGAAGGAACCTGGGTAGGGTTGCTTCATGATTAGTCCGGGTAAAACTTCATCTGAGAATTATGAGAAGGAACCTGGGTAGGGTTGCTTCAAGATGAGTCCGGGTAAAACTTCATCTGGAAATGATGAGAAGGAACCTGGGTAGGGTTGCTTCAAGATGAGTTCGAGTAAAACTGCATCCAGAAATGTATGAGAAGGAACATGGGTAGGGTTGCTTCAGCTGGTCATGTAGATAGTTGTCCTGTCTTATTTCAGGTATTAATCTACAATCAGTTGTTTTCAGATAGTTGTCCTGTCTTGTTTCAGGTATTAATCTGGAACTTTTTTTGTTGGTCGTAGAAATATCTGTCTTGTCTGGTTTCAGGTATTAATCTCTGACCTCTTTGAAAGAAAGATAGTTTTCCCCGCTTGTTTCAGGAGTTAATCTTCAATCAGTTCATGTAGATAGTTGTCATGTCTGGTTTCAGGTATTAATCTATAATCAATTGTTCATAAATAATTTTCCTGTCTTGTTTCATGTATTAATCTGGAACTTGTTTTTTGTTGGTCGTAGAGATAGTTTCCCTGTCTTGTTTTAGGAATTAATCTCGGACCTGTTGAAAATTGTTGATGATAGCTATCTGTTGATTGATCTTTCCTGAAAAGGTAAAGAGTTAGTTCCATGCAATTTCATGATGTATGAAATGCATGGCCTAATGATGTTGTCAAAATAAATGATATTATGCTATATGCATTTCGTATGCATATGCTATGACGTATGAAATGTGAAATGTTGTTGAAGTGTATCTTTGTCTTGGAAAAAAATCCTTGACAAATGCTGGTGAGCCTTGGGAGGTTAAATCTCAGACTGTTGTTGGGGATGAAGAATATGCAGATCTTCAAACCTTGTTTAGAACGTTTCCACTAGGGATTCCTGTTTTTGTTGTTTGTGGAGAAATCCGCTGGGGAAGATTGGCTTTGGCTTTGAGAAATCTTTGTGGAGAATGTTGATTTCTGCTTGAGGGAAAAGAGTTTAAGAGTTTTAGTTATCTGTTTCTCTACTGGGGGTTATACCCTTTATAGGAGAGAAAAGGAAGTTAACAACTAGTTGGGGATAAAGAAGTTAACTATTATCTGGTTATCTTGCAGGCTTTACAGCAACTCACTGGGGATTATAGAAAAATCTACTGGGGAAGAGGGGTTGTGGTCCATTAATTTGTAGTAGTCGAAGAGGCAAACTCAAGCTGGGGATCTTTCCGTTTATTGGGGAAATAAACCCAATTGCCAATCTGCTGGAGAGGCGTTTTCTTTTGGCAGAAATTCTCGAGGATTCTTCTTGAGATCAAATCAGCTGGGGAGAGGTTTTCCGGAGATTGAAACTCCGGATGGAGATTATGTTGATCCAACTTTGTAGGGATAATTTTGTGGGGATATCCATGAATTTGGCCTTGTGGGTTTTGGACCCTTGTCCGTGAAGATTATTTTGTGGGGATAACCTTATAGAGATGACTCTATGGGGACTTGACTAGGGATCACCCTATGAAAAGGAATTTGTGGGAAATTTGTCATTGCCCCTAGTAGTAAGTGTTGTAGTACTGCCAGAAAATGTATGCTTGGCCGTACATGACCCTTTGCTAGAATTCATGCTCAATTCCCCAAGTGATCCAAATGCAGACCTGCCCCTGATTATACAGCCTTACAGGAGTCAGGATACCTTTTGTTACAGTATGCTTTCAAACTAACCCAAGCTTCAATTAGGACTTTTGAAGGGTTGTAATGTGGCCTGGTTAATGGTTTTAAGAAAAAAAGGATAAGGCTCAAAGTTTATTTGTACCAGCCTGTTCTTCATGAGGATCTCCAGTCCTAAACTCATTTAATTGTGCGTCTGAACTCCTATTGAATCTGGATTGAAGTTTTGGTGATGGTTCAGATACTGAAAGTTTATTCGTGAAGGCAGTCATTTTTGCAACATTTTTCATGTTTGTCGAGGATCTGTAGTGACCTCTTTTTTGATTTACTGTCCCTAATTTTTGCCTGACTGTTCTTATTTTGAGATTATAGCCAGTGGGATGCCCCAGTTTTTCTGAAGTCTCCTTCGTAGGTTTTGACTTCGTGGGCTTTTTATTTTGAGAGATAATGACTGGATATTTGGTAGGGAACCATCACCATCTTTTTGGTTCAGAAGGATTTTTTAAACATCACTCATTGTGTACGAGGTGAAAGCTTGCGACTGAACATGCATTTGAATTAAATGAGAGACTACCCTGCCCCAGGTTTTGATTAAAGGTTTCAATTTTTGTGTAAAAAAGGAAAAAACTCCTACTTTTTATGCTCAAAGTGGGTTGACTAGGGATTATCTTCCTTATAACTCCAGTGTTTGGGAATTGAAACAATGCCTTTTCATCATCAGCAAGGTCTGTCCAAAAGCATAATGTATAAGGAAATGGCATTGTTTTCGTCATCCTCCCTCTAAAGGCTTACAACTTTTAACAAGAGTTGAATATCACAAAAGGGAGTAAAAAGCATAGTTTAAATAGAGTGAAAATGAATGGATTAATTCAAGACAAACATATGCAATGCATTAATGAAACAAAGTTTAACATTAATAGGTAAGTGTTCGAACAAGAAAAAGAGATTACAATTGAAAATTCAAAATTAATTGGATGCTCTCAATGATTTGGCATGGGAGAAGTGATCACGTTGGGAGTCTCTTAAGGATAAAACTCAATCTCCTTGGCGTCAATCATGTTTTGAATCTTGTATTTCAGCACCCAACAATCGTTAGTATCATGCCCAGGATTTCCAAAATGATAAGCGCATATTGCATCAGGATTGTAGTTAGGAGAATAATTTTAGGGTTTGGACGAGGTCCTATAAACGTAATTAGATTCATCCTCAACATATGTTGAAATGCTTGAGACAGTGGCATGTTGATGTTAGTAAACTGTCTCTTGGACTCATGTTTCCTTCGCTGATTTCCCCGTTGTTGTTGTCACCGCGATGCAGGACTGAAGATCAGGACTGCACCCACATGTTGATTGTGGTTGCTCTTGTTACGACCTTTTTGTCTGTACAAGTGTTGGACTATTTCCTCCAATTGTATGGCTTTTTCTGAGTATCGAAAGATGTAGATCCTTGGATCTTTCCGCTTCTGATTACGTTTTCGACTCGTTCCCCAGTTAAAATCAGCTCGTTGAACCCAGTTGAGGAGCTTCCGGTTAGGTGATTGAAGAAATGTCCTGTCAAAGTTCCCATAAAGATATCAATCAGCTCCCTGTCAATTAAAGGTGGCTGCACCCTGCCAGCCACGTCTCTCCACTTTTGGGCATATTCTTTGAAGCCCTCGTTGGAACCCATGATCATATTCTGCAATTGCACACGAGTTGTTGCAAGATCAACGTTATGTTGGTACTGCTTATAGAAAGCAGCAGCCAGATCCTCCCATGTGTGGATGCGAGAACCTTCCATTTGATAGAACCATTCAAGTTGAGTCCCAGCTAGACTCTCTTGGAAGAAATGGACCCAGAGTTTTTGATCAGTGGTGTGTGGTTGAATCTTGCGGACATAAGATTTCAGATGCATCTTAGGACAAGAGACTCCATCGGACTTGGCAAAAGCAGGAATCTTGAATTTCGGGGGGATGACTACTCCAGAAACCAAACCCAAATCTTCAAAATCCAAACTAGGTACCCTCTGAATTTCCATGGCGTTGAGACGATCCTCTAGCTGTTTATATTTGTCGTTAGCTGGAGGATACTGTTCTTCAGCATAGTCAGCCTCTTCTTCGTTAGACCCCAGACTGTGGTCCCTTTCTTTTGTCTGATTGTCCTCCTCGATTGACGGAGTTACAAATTCTAGAGCTCGCTTTGCTGGTCCTCTAAACCTCCTTCCCAAATTCAGGACACCCACTGATTTCTTTGTCTTTTTTTTCTTGTCTTTGAGAAGGAGAGTCTTCAGGTCCTCTTTCCCTTTAGCCAAAGTTAGGAACATCTGTTGGAATTGAGCATTTTGTGCTTGAAGATCCTCCACTGTTTGTTCCATATCCATCTTACTAAAATAAACAGTAGAAAGATAAGGAAACCTATGTGGGAGAAACCTATCATGATATGATGCATGGTATATGGATGCATGTTTTCAAGGATATCGCTTGGGTAAGCACAAGAAAATGTCAAAAGTTGAACTTTGATCATAGCTTTGGTTGGAGAAATTCGTATCGTTGAATGTCCTTCCATGAGAGTCGATTTCACCATGTCAAGTGGGTCATAGCCCTTGACTCGAGTTATCAAGCTTTGGTCTTTGACGGCATTTGATTAGAGGAGAATAAATCCTCTTGCCCCTTGATGGACGTTTAGTTTATCATGACCCTGCATCACAGGCCCTTGAGATCCTTGAAATGGTTATTGAAAATGCTATGGTATAATGTCATAATGTTATTTACAAGTATGCAAAGCAAACAAGTCGTTATGTACAAATAATCATATACACACAAGGCAAGACAAGTCCTTAGGTTTAGGGTTTCACGGGGTTTGTAGGTAAGTACCCTCTTCAAATTTAGTTAGCTCAACCTGTCCTAGAAAGTAACCGGGTTCTAAGGAGCCTCATATCACTGACCTTTCCTTTAGGCATTGTTCTAGCTCAAGAATCGAAGTATTGCGGCCAGAATATCCCAAAAGTCCAATCTGAATGAGTGTAGCATTGATTATCGACCAATCTTTGGTCAGAACCAAATCTGGAAATCTCACTACTTTCTAACGGATTAGGATGAGTCAATTAAAGGTTCTAAAGGCCAGTTAGGACTTAATGACACTATAAGGAAGCCTAATGTTATCCTTGACTAACTCAAAGAACATTAGTACAAGCCAGAGTATTACGCTAACGTAGCTATCACTTTGTCCATATCGGTCTATGTTGTACAACCTCCATGATTTATTTCTACTTACCTAAAAAGGTTCCCCAGATACGGGTGTAGGATCTTTTTAACAATAACCCAAACAAGGACCAAAAAATGTAAAGCAAACA
The DNA here is from genome assembly GCA_948472305.1 of Vicia faba. NCBI lineage: Eukaryota > Viridiplantae > Streptophyta > Magnoliopsida > Fabales > Fabaceae > Vicia > Vicia faba. The sequence continues at coordinate 1,363,451,381 of OX451741.1, read as the reverse complement.
AGTCAAACAAGGAAAGCAAGTAAAGGTGATCTAGCCCTAAGGTAACCACACTTTTAAGTATTCCCTAGCAGAGTCGCCAGTTCTGTAATACGGTGGGAGAACTGACTTGGTCTTTTTGCGTTTGATCGTAATTGTTGCGGATAGCAAGAGTCGCCATCGACTTTTCTTTTATCCAAATAGGAAATGGTTAAAAGAACAGGAAAGACCTTTAGAGATGTTTTCTTGAGTTCGGGGGGTAGGTTATGAAAAGGGAAGGTGTTAGCACCCTTTTCATCCATAGTTATCTATGGGCTCTTAGTTGCTTGCTAGATCACTTGCTTTGTTTGAAAATGTGCTTTGCGGTGTATGTTATGAAAATATTTTGAAAACGTCTTTGTAATGATTCTCATCTCTATAAGAATGCGTACAAAGTGTTAGTTTTGAAAATAGTTCAAAGTGATGTTTGTTGTGGAAGTTGTTTTTGAAAGTGATTTTGAAAAGTGCCTTTGTAATAATTCTCATCTCTATAAGAATGCGCACAAAGTGTTTTTGACTTTTGAAAATGTTTCAATTGAAAGTGTTAGTGTGAAAATGGTTTTTTTTTTGTGAGAAAGCGAGCAACTATGAGCGTCCTACCTACTCAAAAGGTCTAGTGTTCTTTTCCTCCTTTAGATGTTGTTATCTTACCATTTATTGATAATAAGCCCCATCGTTTGATGTGAAGGGACGGACGTGGGTCATTTGTATAGTCATAGAAGGCAACCTATGAGACATTTTAGCAATTTTTGTTTAAGGACTAGATCGTTTACCAAAGGCAACATCGAGGGACATCGAGGGACTACGATCTTTTTATCGAGGGTCTTTGCTAAAACACCCATATTCGAAGGACATGCTATTTTCCGAGGCAACAAGTGAGATTATCGTAGAGGTGCATGTGGGAATAGTGTGTTTGATTGCATGCATTTTGTCTTTGGATTTTGGGTTGTCTACTTGTTGGTTTTATCTTGCCATACACTATAATTACTAACATTTATGAAAGCAATAAAAATGACGAAAATAAATGTCCTACGCTATTACATGTTTTTGGAGGATGGGGTATACAAGTTTACAAATGGGGATTGAAAAGAAATAAAAGTCCTAATTATTACAACCATATTGAATATAGAAAATATAGAAAAGAAAAATAGTGTAAAAGAAAGAAAATAACATTCTGGATCGAAGGATGTGCCTTTCGATCCCCATATTTTTGCCTTCTTTCGATTGGGGCCTGTAATTAGTGTGTGTCGAAGTTTGTAACCTTCGATTCACACCACCTTCTTTTTTTATGTTTGCAATTGTGAATCAATGAGGGGCGAAGCCTAAGGCTTCGATTCATACAAACTTTTTTTCTTCTTTCGTTATGGTCTGTATAGGTTAGTCTCTTGAAGGAAAAACAAACCAAAAGGGGCAAAAACAAAACAACTGCGCAAAAAGGTTATTTACATACATGAAATGAGAGAATTAGAGTCAGGAGGACTTACCTTGAATCTGGAGTGGGTGCTTCTAGACCTTGAGTGATTACCCTGGAAGCTATGGGATTCAAAGGGAAAGAAACAAGTATTTTTGTTTCTTGTGTTGAATTTGAAAGAATGAACAAAGTGTTGGGTTACTTCTGGATTCGAAAGAGAAAAGAAAGTGTTGTGTTTCTTCTAGATTCGAAGGAACAAAGACAAAGGTGTGGTTTTTTGATTATGAGTTTGAGAGTGTGTTAAGTGTTTTCTCTTTTCTTTGCCTTGCTCAAACTCCTCTCTTTAGCCACCAAAATCCCCCCTTTAGATATGTGATGGAACCTCTTATTTATAGATGAAGTTGGTTGAGGTTTGGGTGGGGGGGGGGGGGGGGACAAAAGAAATTTGAACAAATTGGGTATGCTGTTTCTGTAGCCTTTGAGTTGCAGTTTTTGTATGCCAATTTGGTGCAAATATGGGAGCAGCATAGCAGGACTGCTTTACAACAGTTTTGGAGCATTGTAGCCAGTGCAGCAGGCTTGGACTTGGCAGCACATAGGACTCTGGCCAGCAAACATCTTGAATAAAACTCTTTCGTTTTGACCAACTAGATCCATCCTTCAATCAGTCTCCTCTTCAGACAATAACATTTGTTCCCAACCAATGTGTCCTTCGAATGGGCCACCAAAGTATGTCCTTCGAATGTGACACCTAGGTATATCTTTCAAACCCATCAATGCATGTCCTTCGAATGGAACACCAATGGTGTGTCATAGTTTAGGAAACTATGTATGTTGAAGGTTTTTAAAGGTGGAATCTAAGCGAGCTATTTCAAAGGGAGATATTGTACAATCGAAGCTAGTATGAAAATAACCAATGCCCTGTGGGTGCTAGCATGAGGGAAGTTCCTGCCTTGTGAATTGATGCAAGCAGGAAAGAAGCCCTTGCTTGCTGAATCGAAACAAACACTGTAAGAGGCCATTTCTTGGTGAATCAAAGTAAGCTTGTAAGGGGTCATTGCTCAATCGAAGCTTGCATTCAGGAGGCCACTTTCTTTGTGGGAGATAGCATGAAGGGAAGCCATTGCCTTATGCATTAAAGGCAAGCACGGAGAAAACCATTTCCTTATGGGTCGAAAGCAGGCATGAAGGATATACTTGCCTTGCAGGCATGAAGGAAGTACTGCTAATGCTTGTGAATCATAGGTTGCATTTAGGAGGTTGATGCTGGTGAATTGAAAGATGCATTTAGGAGGATGATGTTGTTGAATCGAAGGATGCATTTAGGAGGCCACTACTTGTGAATTGAAGGATGCATGTAGGAGGCCAAATGCCCAATCGAAACTCTGAACTAGGCTTACCTCGAAGAAGGTTCAAATGTCCAATCGAAGCTTGTGGATTAAGCCTGCTCGAAGGAAGTTAAATGCTCAATCGAAACCTCTGGATCGAAGCAAACTGTTTTTCTTCAATTTTGTCAAAAAAATCAAATTTATCTGTTTTTCTCTTTCAATCCAATTATACATGTGCAATCTTGAACTTTAATAAATCCTTGTGAGAAAATGTCTTGAGAAAAGTGAGAGCAAAGTTTGGGGTACAACAACTGCCCCTGTTCAATCTTCTTAAACCTGAAAAGCGAGTATGGCATGTTGTCGTTCGTAGCTTGAAGGTAGAAGATGATTGAACAATAGAGTGCCCATAAATTTGCACTCGATGATGTGGTGGTTGATTTTGTAGGGAATCGGCTTAAAGATTCCATCCAAAGGTGATTATTGATAGAAAATAGACCAAACCTAAGCTTGACTATAACTTGAAGAAGCATCCAAATAAATCTTTGGTTGATTTAACTCTGAATGATATGCTGGAACGGACCCGTGTTAAGCCGTGTATGGAAATGTATTAGAAGGAATCTGTGTAGGATTGCTTCAGGAAAATTCCGTATGAAACTGTGTCTGGGGGTATATGAAGAGGAATTTGCGTAAGATTTATTTATGATGAGCCTGTGTGAAGCTGCATCTGGAAATTCATGAGAAGGAACCTGAGTAGGGTTGCTTTAGGATGAGTCCGTGTGAAATTGAACCTGGAAATGTATGAGAAGGAATCTGGGTAGGGTTACTTCATGATGAGTCCGGGTAAAACTTCATCTGGAAATTATGAGAAGGAACCTGGGTAGAGTTGCTTCAGGATGAGTCCGTGTGAAACTGCATCTGAAAATGTATGAGAAGGAACCTGGGTAGGGTTGCTTCATGATGAGTCCTGGTAAAACTTCATCTGGAAATTATGAGAAGGAACCTGGGTAGGGTTGCTTCAGGATGAGTCCGGGTAAAACTTCATCTGGAAATTATGAGAAGGAACCTGGGTAGGGTTGCTTCAGGATGAGTCTAGGTAAAATGAATCTAGAAATGTATGAGAAGGAACCTGGGTAGGGTTGCTTCAGCTGGTCATGTACATAATTATCCTATCTCGTTTTATGTATTAATCTACAATCAGTTTTTCTCAGATAGTTGTCCTGTCTGGTTTCAGGTATTAATCTGGAACTTGTTTTAGTTGGTCGTAGAGATAGCTGTCCTGTCTGGTTTCAGGTATTAATCTCTGACCTTTTTGAAAGAAAGATAGTTTCCCCAACTTGTTTCGGAAGTTAATCTTCAATCAGTTTATGTAGATAGTTGTCCTGTCTGGTTTCAGGTATTAATCTACAATCAATCGTTCACAGATAGTTTTCCTATCTTGTTTCAGGTATTAATCTGGAACTTGTTCTTTGTTGGTCGTAGTGATAGTTGCCCTGTCTTGTTTTAGGAATTAATCTCGGACCTGTTGAAAATTGTTGATAATAGCTATATGTTGATTGATCTTTCCTGAAAAGGTAAAGAGTTAGTTCCATGCATTGTCATGATGTATGAAATGCATGGCATAATGATGTCCTCAAAATAAATGAGATTGTGCTATATGTGTTTCATATGCATATGTTATGACGTATGAAATGTGAAATGTTGTTGAAGTGTATCTTTGTTTTGGAAAATAAATCCTTGACAAATGCTGGTGAGCCTTGGGAGGTCAAATCTCGGACTGCTGCTGGGGATGAAGAATATGCACATCTTCAAACCTTGTTTATAATGTTTCCACTGGGGATTCCTATTTTTTTTTGTTTGAGGAGAAATCCGTTGGGGAAGATTGGCTTTGGCTTTGAGAAATCTTTATGGAGAATGTTGATTTCTGCTTGAGGGAAAAGAGTTCAAGAGTTTAGTTATTCATTTCTCTACTGGGGGGTTATACCCTTGATCAGAGAGAAAAGGAAGTTAACAACTGGTTGGGGATAAAGAAGTTAACTGTTATCTGGTTATCTTCCAGGCTTTGCAGCAACTCACTGGGGATTATAGAAAAGTCTACTGGGGAAGAGGAGTTGTGGTCCCTTGATTTCTAGTAGTCGGAGAGGAAAACTCAAGCTGGGGAATATTTCCTTTTTTGGGGGAAATAAACCCTATTTCTAATATGCTGGAGAGGCGCTTTCTTTTGGTAGAAATTCTCGAGGATTCTTCTTGAGATCAAATCAGCTAGGGAGAGTTTTTCTGGAGATTAAAACTCTGGCTGGAGATTGCATTGATCCAACTTTGTAGGGATAATTTTGTGGGGATATCCATGAATTTGGCCTTGTGGGTTTTGGACCCTTGTCCGTGAAGATTATTCTGTGGGGATAACCTTATAGAGATGACTCAATGGGGACTTGACTAGGGATCACCCTATGAAAAGGACTTTGTGGGAAATTTGCCACTGCCCCTAGTAGTAATTGTTGTAGTACTGCCAGAAAATGTATGCTTGGCCGTACATGACCCTTTGCTGGAATTCATGCTCAATGCCCCAAGTGATCTAAATGCAGACCTTCCCCTGGTTATTCAGCACTTCTTGAGAGATTTCTTGGAATCTTGACTTGACTGTCGCAGACGAGTTCGATAGTGACATGTCATGCCCCCTTGCTTATAGGAGATTTGCAATTAGAAGTGTCTTCCAATTTGAAGTGATTATGCTCATTGAAAGAGTTTTTGTTCAACGAATAATTGTCGTGTGGATTTCTCTATTATCAAACAAGTAACTATATGCAAACAACGATATTCAAACAATGCAAAGTTTACGTTTATCTTGAAGTTTTGAGAATGCAATTTTAACAAATAAAGAGTTTTGTAAGAATATGAATTTAACTCAGGATTTGCAGTAAGCCTTACAGAAGTCAGGATACCTTTTGTAACAATATGCTTTCGAACCAACCCAGGCTTCAATTAGGACTTTTGAAGGTTTGTAATATGGCCTGGTTCATGGTTTTAAGAAACAAAGGATAAGGCTCAAAGTTTATTTGTACCCGCCCATTTTTCATGAGGTTCTCCAGTCCTAAACTCAGTCAATTGTGCGTTTGAACTCTTATTGAATCTGGATTGAAGTTTTGGTGATGGTTCAGATATTGAAAGTTTATTCGTGAAGGCAGTCATTTTTACAACATTTTTCATGTTTGTCGAGGATCTGTAGTGACCTCTTTTTTGATTTACTGTCCCTAATTTTTGCCTGACTGTTCTTATTTTGAGATTACAGCTAGTGGGATGCCACAGTTTTTCTTAAGTCTCCTTCGTAGGTTTTGACCTAGTGGGACTTTTCTTTTGAGAGATAATGAATGCCTATTTGGTAGGGAACCATCACCATCTTTTGGTTCAGAAGTATGTTTTTGACATCACTCATTGTGTACGAGGTGAAAGCTTGCGATTGAACACACATTTGAAATAACTGAGAGACTACCCTAACCCAGGTTTTGATTAAAGGTTTCAATTTTTGTGTAAAAAATAAAACTCCTACTTCTTTGGCTGAAAGGGGTTGACTAGGGATTATCTTCCTTATAACTCCACTATTTAGGAATTGAAACAATGCATGTACATCGTCAGTAAGGTCTGTCCAAAAGCATACTGTATGAGGAAATGGCATTGTTTTCGTCATCCTCCCTCTAAAGACTTACAACTTTTAACGAGAGTTAAATATCACAAAAGGCAGTAAAAAGCATAGTTTAAATAGATTGAAAATGAATGGATTAATTCAAGACAAACATATGCAATGCATTAATGAAACCAAGTTTAACATTAATAGATAAGTGTTAGAACAAGCAAAAGAGATTACAATTGAAAATTCAAAATGAACTAGACGCTCTCAATGATTTGGCATGGGAGAAGTCACGTTGGGAGTATCAAACTCAATCTCCTTGGCGTTAATCATGTTTTGAATCTTGTATTTCAGCGCCCAACAATCGTTAGTATCATGCCTAGGACTTCCAGGATGATAAGCACATATCGCATCAGGATTGTAGTTAGGAGAAGAAGTTTTAGGGTTTGGATGAGGTCCTATCAATGTAATCAGATTCATCCTCAACATGTGTTGCAATGCTTGAGACAGTGGCATGTTAATGTTGGTAAACTGTCTCTTGGACTCGTCTTGCCTTTGCTTATTTCCCCGTTGTTGTTATCACTGTGATACAGGACTGCCCCCACATGTTGATCGTGGTTTCTCTTGTTACGACCTTTTTGTCCGTACACAATGTTGGACTCTTTCCTCTAATTGTATGGATTTTTCACAGTATCAGAAGATGTAGCTCCTTCGATCTTTTCGTTTCTGATTATGTTTTCGACTCGTTCCATAATTAAAATCAGCTCGGTGAACCCAGCTGAGGAGCTTCTGATTAGGTTATTGACGAAAGGTCCTGTCAAAGTTCCCATAAAGATATAAATCAGCTCCCTGTCAATTAAAGGTGGATGCACCCTGCCAGCCAAGTCTCTCCACTTTTGAGCATATTATTTGAAGCCCTCGTTGGAATCCATGGTCATATTCTACAACTACACGCGAGTTGGTGCAAGATCAGCATTGTATAGGTACTGCTTATAGAAAGCAGCAGCCACATCCTCCCATGTGTTGATGCGAGAACCTTCCAATTGATAGAACCATTCAAGTTGAGTCCCAGCTAGACTCTCTTGGAAGAAATGGACCCAGAGTTTTTGATCAGTGGCATGTGGATGAATCTTGCGGACATAAGATCTCAGATGCATATTAGGACAAGAGACCCCATCATACTTGGCAAAAGCAGGAATCTTGAATTTCGGTGGGATGACTACTCCAGAAACCAAACCTAAATCTTCAAAATCTAAACCAGGTACCCTCTGAACTTCCATGGCATTGAGACGATCCTCTAGCTGTTTATATTTTTCGTTAGCTGGAGGATACTGTTCTTCAGTGTAGTCAGCCTCTTCTTCGTTAGACCCTAGACTGTGGTCCCCTTCTTTTGTCTGATTGTCCCCCTCGGTTGACAGAGTTGAGAATTCTAGAGCTCACTTTGCTGGTTCTATGAACCTCCTTCCCAAATTCAGGACATCCACTGATTTCTTTGTCTTTTTCTTCTTGTCTTTGAGAAGGAGACTCTTCAGGTCCTCTTTCCCTTTAGCCAAAGTCAGGAACATCTATTGGAATTGAGCATTTTGTGCTTGAAGATCCTTCACTATTTGTTCCATATCCATCTTACTGAAATAAACAGTAGAAAGATAAGGAAACCTGTGTGGGAGAAACCTGTCATGATATGATGCATGGTATGTGGATGCATGTTTTCAAGTATCTCGTGGGTTAAGCACAAGAAAATGTCAGAAGTTGAAATTTGATCATAGCTTTGATTAGAGAACTTTGTATCGTTGAATGCCCTTCCACGAGAATCGAGCTCACCGTTTCAAGTGGGTCATAGCCCTTGACTCGAGTTATCAAGCTTTGGTCTTTGGCGGCGTTTGATTAGAGGAGAATAAATCCTCTTTCCCCATGATGGACGTCTGGTTTATCATGACCCTGTATCACATTCCCTTGAGATCCTTGAAATGGTTATTGAAAATGCTATGATATAATGTCATGATGTTATGTACAATTATGCAAAGCAAACAAGTCATTATGTACAAATAATCATATACACACAAGGCAAGACAACTCCTTTGGTTTAGGATTCCACGGGGTTTATTGGTAAGTACCCTCTTGAAATTTAGTTGGCTCAACCTGTCATAGAAAGTAACCGGGTTCTAAGGATCCTCATATCATTGACCTTTCCTTTAGGCATTGGTCTAGCTCAAGCACCAAAGTATTGCAGCCAGAATATCCTAAAAGTCCAATCTCAATGAGTGTAGCATCAAGTATCAACCAATCTTCGGTCGGAACCAAAGTCGGCCATCTCACTACTTTCTAATGGATTGGGATGAGTCAATTAAAGGTTCTAAAGGTCAGTTAGAACTTAATGACACTATAAGGAAGCCTAATGTTATCCTTGACTGACTCAAGGAACATTAGTAGAAGCCAGAGTATCAGGCTAATGTAAATATCACTTTTTCCATATCAGTCTACGTTGTACAACCTCCATGATTTATTGCTACTTACCTAAAAAGGTTCCTTAGATCCGGGTGTAGTATCTTTTTAACAATAACCCAAATAAGGATCCAAAAATGTAAAGCAAAAAAGTCAAACAAGGAAAGCAAGTAAAGGTGATATCGCCCTAAGGTAACCCCACTTTTAAGTATTCCCCAGCAGAGTCGCCAATTCTGTAATACGGTGGGAGAATTGACTTGGTCTTTTTGCGTTTGATCACATTTTTTGCGGATAGCAAGAGTCGCCACCGACTTTTCTTTTATCCAAATAGGAAAGGGTGAAAAGAACAGGAAAGACCCGTAGAGATGTTTTCTTGAGTTCGGGGGGTAGGTTATGAAAAGGGAAGGTGTTAGCACCCTCTTCATCCATAGTTATCTAAGGGATCTTAGTTTCTTTCTAGATCAATTTCTTTGTTTGAAAATGTGCTTTGCGGTGTAAGTTTTGAAAATATTTTGAAAACGTCTTTGTAATGATTCTCGTCTGTATAATAATGCGTACAGAGTGTTGGTTTTGAAAATAGTTCAAAGAGATGTTTGTTGTGGAAGATGTTTTTGAAAGTGATTTTGAAAAGTGCCTTTATAATCATTCTCGTCTCTATAAGAATGTGTACGAAGTGTTTTTGACTTTTGAAAATGTTTCAATTGAAAGTGTTGGTGTGAAAATGGTTATTTTGTTGTTGTGAGCAAGCGAGCAACTATGAGCATCCTACCTACTCAAAAGTTCTAGTGTTCTTTTCCTCCTCATTTAGATGTTTCTATCTTACCATTTATTTATAAGAAGCCCCATCGTTGGATGTGAAGGGACGATACAAATGTTCTAGTGTTCTTTTCCTCCTCATTTAGACCGTTTACCAAAGGCAACATCTTGGGACATCGAGTGACTATGATCTTTTTATTGAGGGTCTTTGCTAAAACGTCCATATTCGAGGGACATGGCTATTTTCTGAGGCAACAAGTGAGATTACCCTAGAGGTGCATGTGTGAATAGTGTGTTTAATTGCATGCATTTTGTCTTTGGATTTTGGGTTGTCTACTTGTTGGTTTCATCTTGCCATACACCCTAATTACTAACATTTATAAAGCAATAAAAATGCAAAAATAAATGTCCTATTCTATTACATGGTTTTGGGGGATGGGGTATACAAGTTTACAAATGGGGATTGAAAAAAAATAAAAGTCCTAATTATTACAACCATATTGAATATAGAAAATATAGAAAAGAAAAATAGTGTAAAAGAAAGAAAGGAAAAAATATCCTGGATCGAAGGATGTGCCTTTTGATCCCCACATTTTTTCCTTCTTTCGATTGGGGCCTGTAATTAGTGTGTGTCGAAGTTTGTAACCTTCGATTCACACCACCTTATTTTTTTCTATTTGCAACTGTGAATCAATGAGGGGCGAAGCCTAAGGCTTCGATTCATACAAACTTTTCTTCTTCTTTCGTTTGGGTTTGTATAGGTTAGTCTCTTGAAGGAAAAACAAACCAAAAGGGGCATAAACAAAACAAATGCGCAAAAAGGTTATTTACATGCTTGAAATGGGAGAGTTAGAGTCAGGAGGACTTACCTTGAATCTGGAGTGGGCGCTTCTGAACCTTGAGTGATTGCCCTAGAAGCTCTGGGATTCGAAGGGAAAGAAACAAGTATTTGTGTTTCTTGTGCTGGATTCGAAAGAAAGAACAAAGTGTTGGGTTACTTCTGGATTCGAAAGAGAAAAGAAACAAGTGTTGTGTTTATTCTGGATTCGAAGGAACAAATACAAAGATGTGGTTTTTTTATTCTGAGTTTGAGAGTATGTTAAGTGTTTTTACTTTTCTTTTCCTTGCTCACAATTCTCTCTCTAGCCACCAAAATCCTCCGTTAGATGTGTGATGGAACCTCTTATTTATAGATGAAGTTGGCTGAGGTTTGGGGGGGAAACAAAAGAAATTTGAACAAATTGGGTATGCTGTTTCTGTAGCCTTTGAGGTGCAGTTTTTGTATGCCAATTTGGTGCAAATATGGGAGCAGCGTAGCAATACTGCTTTGCAGCAGGCTTGAACTTGGCAGCACATAGGACTCTGTCCAATAACCATCTTGAATAAAACTCTTTCGTTTTGGCCAACCGATCCATCATTCGATCAGACTCCTCTTCAGACATCAACATTTGTTCCAAACCTATGTGTCCTTCTAATGAGCCACCAAAGTATCTCCTTCGAATGAGACACCCAGGAATATCTTTCAAACCCATCAATGCATGTCCTTCGAATGGGACACCAATGGTGTGTCATAGTGTAGACAATATGTATGTTGAAGGTTTTTAAAAGGGGAATCGAAGCGAGCTATTTCAAAGGGAGATATTGTCCAATCGAAGCTAGTATGAAAATAACCAATGCCTTGTGGGTGCTAGCATGAGGGAAGTTCTTGCCTTGTGAATTGAATCAAGTAGGAAAGAGGCCCTTTCTTGCTAAATCGAAACAAACACTGTAAGATGACATTGCTTGGTGAATCAAAGTAAGCTTGTAAGGGGTCATTGCTCAATCAAAGCTTGCATGCAGGATACCACTTACTTTGTGGGCGCTAGCATGAAGGGAATCCATTGCCTTGTGCATTAAAGGCAAACACAGAGGAAGCCATTTCCTTGTGGGTAGAAAGAAGGAATGAAGGATATACTTGCCTTGCAGGTGTGATCGGTGGATCTGGAACTGACTGTTTAACGCTGGTTCGCGAAATGTCGCGGAAGCAAGAGTCGCCACCGTCTTTTATTTTCTCCAAATGGAAAGGACAAAAGCACAGAAAAATTCCTTATAGAGATTGCTCTCGGTTCGGGAGGTAGATTATAGAAAGGGAAGGTGTTAGCACCCTTTCTATCCATGGTTATCCATGGGCTCTTAGATACTTGCTCATTGTGTTTTCAAAATGGTTTGCTTGCTTTTCAACTGTGGGTTTTAAAAAGTTTCTTTGAAAATTTCAGTTCGACTCTTGTATCAGTCCTCAAGAGTGTTTGAAAAGTTGCTTTCGAAAGCTTTTTGAAAAGGTGTCGGTGTGAAAAGTATTTTTTTTGATTTGTTTTGAAATTAAAGCAAGTATCTAGAGTCGTCTACCTACCCTAAGGAATTCATCTGTGTAAATGTCCTTAAAGTAGTGCCATCCCACCATTGAGAGGTAGGTAGCACCACCGTTGGAGGTGTTCGGATCAATTCGAGTTTTGGGACAGTATGGTCACCGAGCAAAGGTAAGACACCTTAGAAGCTACCCTTATGCCATTGATCTTTTATTCTGAGGCAACTGTTCCGAGGCAACTTGTTTTGAGGCAACCAGATCAATGGGACATAAGGACTCACTAAGACGTCCTATAGTCGACTACCACGTTTCGAGGGACAAGGCAACAGTGTGGTCACCGGAGTAATAGGAAGACACCTTAGAAGCTACCCTCATGCCATGTTCATGGACATGAGGACTTACTAAAACATCTTCTACTCGACGACCACGTTTCGAGGGACAAGGCAACAGTGAGGCGTACCCTAGGGGTGGTGTGTGATTTGTGTGTCATGTTCATTTATTTTTGTCTTGTCATATATTGGTGATCTACGCGTTGCTTTTATTTTGACATTCATTCTTTCATGCGATAGTTAACAGTTAAGAGTTGCGGGAACATAAAAATCCTACGCTATTACAAAGGCGCGGGTCCACATCGCCAAATTTAATCCAGAACCCGATTTGAAATAAAATAAAGATGCGGAAAGGATAAACGTCTAATTAAGCTATTACATGGCTTTGGGAGAATTACATGAATATTCACAAAAAGAAATAAAAAGGCGAAGAGAATTGAAATCGGGGATGCGAGGGCGTTGGACCCTTTTTAAAGAAATTGAATTAAAATTACGAAATTAATTAAATTAAATGTGAAAGGAAATTATTTTTGAGTATTTTTTGTATTTATGGATTTTAATGAGAATTAAATTAGAATTAAAACCTAATTCTAGCTATTTTTAATTTATTAAAAAAAACATGTTAAAATTGAACCTAAAATTAACCTAATCAATTAATACAATTTTATTTACAAAAATAAATAATTAATTATTAGTAATGATAAAAGAAAAGAAAAAAGGATAAAAGTGTTTAAAACCCTAATTCTACAAATTTTTTAAGTTTATTAAGAAAATGTTAAAATTAATCCTAAAATTAACCTAAATTAATTAATAAGATTTTTTACAAAATAACGTTAAATAAAATATATTTTTATTTTGACTTTCTGATTTTTTATTATTTTTTATGTTACGAAAATTTAATTTATGAATTAAACTAAAAAGAGAAATAAAACAAATAAAATAGAAAAGAATAAAAAAGAAAGAAGAATTGATGCAAACCAATGGGGGGTGTTGACCCCAGTTTGGAGGTTTGTCCCAGTAATTAGGCCCATTTAATTCCTGGCCTTGTTGACTTCTGGGTGATCATATGCGTAGGCATTGACTGAACCATTCCATAAGCTTTAGATCTGGACCATTGGACTGATGCCATGGGACGTGTGGCAAGCCAAGTCATGAGGCTGCATGGTAGGCCTCAGGGAGCGAGCTACATAGAACCACGTTAAGAAGAAAAATATGGAATAAAGAAGGGGGACCTGGGGTTAGAACCCAGGTCCCAAGGCTTACCAATGCTATCCTCCACCAACTGAACCATTAACGCGCGTTGTACCTAGAATAAAAAATAAATAATATACAAGAAAATTAGCATTAGTGGCCTAGAAACAAAAAAACGCGCGCTGAATTCAAATTGTCCAACCATAGCTTGCCACATGATCTTCTTCTCCACTTGTTCGCGTTAGCCTGAAAAAAAACAAATGGATAGCGGGGGTTTTAAACCCCCACTAAATGATGAACAAAATAATAGCGATTACGCCATGGTTGCTCATAAATTGAGCGCGACATGTGTGTTCAATTCGCGTGAAGCTTCTGAGTCTGATAGTCCTGGTCTCATGGTCTAATTTTTCTGGACAAGAGAAACCCCAAATTTGAACCTCTGAAAACCTAGAGGACGTTAATGGTAGGTTCTCATACAGGGCATAAAAATTCAATTAATTAACATGGTTAGCTTCAGAATGAATAAATTAACACAAATCAAGCATTAGAAATTGAAAACCACGCATGAATTATGAAACACGAATATGCAAAAAGTTTGACAAAGTTTGATCTCCATATACCAATTCTTGGTGCTGGAAGCGTTGAAAGGGATTCAGTTAGGTTCCTTGGTGTCTTAGGAAGCTTTTGGGATAATTCTTTTGCCTTGAAACGCTTTGGAATGGTGTTTTCAGTTTTTGACTTTTTCAAAAAATTGCAAAGTGTGTTTATGGCTTGAGCGCAGCTTTCAGGGTTCTCCCTATTAGGTTTTGCTTCTGACTTATGTATGGGATGAATTAGGGTTGAAATCAAGTCCAAAAGATCAATGCATTGATGTATGGAATATTTGATTTTCCATGAATATTTTTTCAAATCTTTTCATGTGATTTTGATTCCAATCATGGCCAATCTTTCCAATTTTGGTATGCACGAAATCTTGAGTATCCAATGAGTGATTACACTGCATTAAAAGATTCAAATGCATTGGTTTAGTATTTTTTTCCATATTTTATTTAATTAAATGAATTAATTGTGATTAAAAATTCAAATAAATAATAAAAATGATGAAATAAATCCCCTTTGGGCCAAATGGTCGTGCATAGCCTTTGGATGATGAATCTTGGAAGAAAATGTGGCCCATTAGCAATCTTGAGGCATTTGAAGTAAAGTTGACTTTTCAAAATTCCCAAATATTTCCCAACTTCCACAAGGCATATCTTGCTCAATTTTTAAGCTTTGATCATGTTCTTGGACATTTTGGAAAGGTCTTGAAGTCCTCTAACCAATGCCTTTTGTCCCATGTCATTTTCATTTACCAATATCAAGTTATAGTGTTTTACTTAAAGTCCCTTTTTGTTGACTTTTGAAAATGACCTATAATGTTGAAATTGATAACTTTTTGTGAGAGCATTTCTTGGACTTGAAGTGTGAAGAGGAGTTGTAGGAAATGTCATTCTCTTCAAAATGAGCTTTGGATGGGATTTTTCTGATAAACCATGTGGAAGTTATGCCTTGGTCAAGTTACAGTTGACTTTTTCAACTGTCCAAATATGGAAACTTTTGCATCTTGAGACTTTTTGAGCCATGCCTTGAGAATCATGATCAAGAATTGATCAAATGATGTTTGTGGCTTCAAAATAAGATGTTGACCAAAAATTTGGACTTTTGACTGTCAAATGACCATTTTGCCCCTACAGTTGACTGTTGAGCAATTAGGGTTTTTGACTGTGCAATTTTATGCTGTAAGTCTTGAAACTTGACATGTGGATGCTTGACCATGTTTATAGGCATGTGGGACTTGATTGGACCCTTGGAAGCTTCATTTTCTTTGTCAGAACCAAAACCCTAGTTTTTGACTCTTAGGAGGCCTTTGAACTGTGCAACCCTTGGGGAGATTTTGAAGCATACTCTTTGCAAATCCTGAAGAATATGGGAGGGCAAATTTTGGGGTACAACAGTTGCCCCTGTTCAATCTTCTTAAACCTGAGGATGCAGATTGGCTGACGTGCCTTTCGTAATCCGAAGGTGGAAGATAATTGAACACTAAAGTGCCCAGAAATTTGCGCTCACATAGTAGTGTGATGATGGGCTTATAGATGCCATCTGGACGTCGATCGCGTAAGAGATTCCTTAGCGAGAAGTTGCGTACCTGAAAAATAAAGTGATTACCTGGCCTGTTACAGGAGCTGGTCTTCCAACTCTTTGTATAGATGCGTCCTGACTGGTTACAGGAAGTGAATCTGGAGCTTCAAAAAGGTGATGAATGAACCAGGGATGGTTACTACCTCAGCGGGACGGTGAGAGAACCTTGGACGATTACTACCTCAACAGGATCGCTGAGATAACCTTGGACGATTACTACCTCCGCAGTAACGGGGATAGGACCATAGGCGACTTCAACTTCAACAGTAACGCTGAGAGAATCTTGGGCGACTTCAACCTCAACAGTAACACTGAGAGAATCTTGGGCGACTTCAACCTTAACAGTAACGCTGAGAGAATCTTAGGCGACTCCAACCTCAAAAGTAACGCTGAGAGAATCTTGGGCGACTTAAACCTCAACAGTAACGCTGAGAGAATCTTGGGCGACTCCAACCTCAACAGTAACGCTGAGAGAATCTTGAGCGACTTCAACCTCAACAGTAACGCTGAGAGAATCTTGGACGATTACAACCTCAACAGGAATGCTGAGAGAATCATGGATGTCTTCAACTGGATAAGAAACAGGGAGATCTTAGGGTCGATTTAACTGAACCGGACAAGGTCTTGAAATCTTCAACTGGATAAGAAACAGGGAGATCTTAGGGTCGATCTGACTGAACCAGAGAAGGCCTTTGACTGGATAAGAAACAGAAAAATCTTAGGGTCGATTTAACTGAACCGGACAAGGTCTTGGAATATAGCTGAGAACTTGACTGGATCTTTCCTGAAAGGTAAAGGTCAGTCATATGCAATGCATGATGTGAATCAAGCAATGATGTTCTCAATATAAATGAGATTTGTAAGATATGATGCGTATATGCATGCTATAATGTATGGAAGTGCGATGTTTATGAATGTATCTTTTTGTCTTAGGAAAATAAATCCTTGACGGGTGCCGGGAAGTCACTCCTGGGCTGATGTTGAAGAATAGATCTTTGCTTCCGCTTGGGATGATAGTTGCAAGAATACCGGTAGGAGAAGATAACTCCGTTGGGGAATAAACTTGGCAAATGGAATATTCTGCGGGGAAAAAAAAGTACTCTAGCGATCTGGCTGGGGAACAATACTCTGTGGGGAGAGAGGTACTTTGCTAAAACGTTGATGGTAACTTCGCTGGGGATACCATTGTTGTGTTGGAAGTGTTGATAGACTTCGCTGGGGATAAGAAGACTTTGCCGAGGACGATCTTCTCATGGCTTTTGACTGAGGATAACCCAGTTATATCCTGGTAAGGAAATAACTCTTTGAATAAAACCGGGAGACGCGTTCATGCTCCGCGAGGATAAGCTTGCAGAATCTACTGGGGATAAGCTTACTGCTTGGGGAGATGGATTCCAACTTTCTTGGGGAAACCTGGATTGGACTCTCCTGGGAAATTTTGAACTGTACTGGAAGTAACTCCACTGAATGTATGATATACCTCCGGGGAACAATCTTTATACCAAGACTGCCGGGGATACTTGTTAAGAATGCCTGTATATTGCTGGGGAATGTTGAGATCTGCTGGAGGATACCCAACTTCCTTAAGGCTGATAATAGCTTTGCTTGGGGGGAGTGCACTGACTTGCTGGCTCACTCTCTGGGGAATTAAGATGTGTTGGTTACGTTCTTTAGCTGAACTTACCTTGGTACTTTAGAGGACGGAACAAATAGATCGCTTAGACCACTCTTTATTGCCCCTGTTTCTAATGTTACCTGTAACTAATCCTTTGTTTCGTATGCAAATATTCATGAGTGAGCAAATTATTGTCAATGCATATATCACAAATTGAATCTTGGACGTTCTTCGCAAAACAAAACAGAAAAGGAAAAACAATTGGCAATTTTAACTGAAAAGTATATTTGTATTGCTTTTTGAATTTGCCTGTAAATAGGCGTATATATACAAGAGGCTGACGTCCTAGTAAGAGAACGCCGCCGAACAAAAGAGTTTATACAAATTTGTACAAAGGAAAATAAAACAGCTGTATGAAATGAATGATTCACTAGGTTTCAACTCTGTTATTGCCTTTATATCTCTGAGCGTCTCATCACTTGATGACCTTAGTTGGAGATGAAGCTGATTGATCAATGCCGTCTGAACCTGATGCTGATACCGGATTCTGGATGCAAAGTGATCCAATGAGACATAGTATTACGCTTTATCCCTAACTTTTTCCTGGACCGCCCTTTCGGGTTTTCAGTCCACCGGGATACCCATTTTTGCCCAAGCCGCCTTTTCAGGTTTTCGACTTGCCGGGTGTACAGATTTTTTCATTTCATCCCTTCATTTTTCCCGAACCCTTTTGGTTCGCCGGGAAGCCCTAATTTTTGCCTAGGCATGTCAGCCTAGCGGGTCTTTTTTCATGCGTAGTATCTTTTTACTATGTCTGCATTAGCGGGGTGAGGAAGGTCGTCACCATCCATATTGGTTAGAATCATGGCTCCTCCTGAGAACACATGTTTAACCACAAATGGCCCTTCGTACGTAGGGGTCCATTTGCCCCTTGGATCACTCTGAGGAATGATGATACGCTTGATTACCAGATCCCCCACTTGATATTCTTGTGGTCTGACCTTTTTGTTAAATGCCCTGATCATCCGTTTTTGGTACGTCTGACCATGACAAATAGCAGCAAGTCTCTTTTCGTCAATAAGGTTTAGCTGATCAAGTCGTGTCTGGATCCAATCATCTTCGTTCAGATCTGCATCCTTCATTATCCGGAGAGAGGGTATCTGCACTTCGATCGGTAAGACTGCCTCCATACCGTAGACCAAGGAGAAAGGAGTTGCCCCGGTTGACGTCCTGGCTGAGGTACGGTACCCATGTAGAGCGAACGGTAACATCTCGTGCCAATCTTTATAAGTCACTGTCATCTTCTGCACGATTTTCTTAATGTTCTTATTCGCTGCTTCTACAGCCCCATTCATCTTCGTTCTGTAAGGAGAAGAGTTGTGGTGTTGTATCTTAAACTGTTCGCAGAGCTCAGTGATCATCTTGTTATTAAGATTGGTACCGTTGTCTGTAATGATCCTTTCAGGGACCCCATATCGACAGATCAGGTTGTGCCGAATGAACCATGCCACAACAGTCTTGGTTACCGTAGCGTAGGAAGCTGCTTCAACCCACTTCGTGAAGTAATCAATCGCCACCAGAATGAAGCCATGCCCATTGGATGCCATAGGTTTAATCTCGCCGATCATATCTATGCCCCACATTGCAAACGGCCAAGGCGCAGTCAGGACATTTAGAGGAACTGGAGGAACATGCACCTTGTCTGCATAAATCTGGCATTTATGGCATGTCCGAGAATGTTGGTAGCAGTCGGCTTCCATTGTGGACCAGAAATACCCTGCCCGAAGGATCTTCTTTGCCATAGTGTGTCCACTGGAATGTGTTCCAAAGGTCCCTTCATGTAGCTCTTCCATGATCCTTTCTGCTTCTGTCTTGTCCACACAACGCAGTAAGGTCGAATCATGGTTTCGCTTGTACAGAATGTCGTTGCTAAGGAAGAACTTCGCTGCGAACCTTCTCAGAAACTTCTTATCGTTGACAGACGCACCTTCAGGGTATTCCTGAGCTTCCAAGTATCTCTTCACCTCATGGTACCAAGGCTTCTCAGTCACCAATTCAGCCTCGAGATCACAACAGTATGCCGGTTCGTCCAGTTTCCAGATGATTATCCGGGGAGCCTCATTGTCCCATTTGACCTTGAACATAGAAGACATTGTAGCTAACGCGTCCGCTAACTGATTCTCCTCTCTCGGAAAATGTTCAAAGGTTATCTTTGTGAAGTGGGGGATTAAGGTCAACATACATTCTCTGTAAGGAATAAGATTCGGATGTTTCGTATCCCACTCCCCTTTGATCTGATTGATCACGAGAGCGGAATCTCCGAAGACACTCAGAAACTTGATCCTTAAGTCAATCGCAGCTTGGAGACCCATGATGCATGCCTCATACTCCGCCATGTTGTTGGTGCAGTTGAAACATAGCCGGGCAGTGAGTGGAGTATGAGTGCCTTGAGGAGATATGATTACAGCGCCAATGCCGTTACCCAAAGCGTTGGAGGCTCTGTCAAAGTGCATAGACCATCGGGATCCTTCCTCAGGTCCTTCATCCGGTCCAGGTACTTCACAATCAGTCACTATCATGATGCTCTCATCCGGAAACTCGAAGTTCATTGACTGATAGTCGTCTACTGCCTGATGTGCCAAGTGGTCTTCTAATACACTTCCTTTGATGGCTTTCTGAGTCGTGTATTGGATGTCGTATTCTGTCAAGATCATTTGCCATCTTGCTATTCTTCCAGACAGGGCAGGCTTTTCAAATATGTACTTTATCGGGTCCATCTTTGAGATCAACAAGGTAGTGTGAGTCAGCATATACTGTCTCAGCCGGCGAGCAGCCCATACCAAAGTGCAGCAAGTTTTCTCGAGCAGTGAGTATCGGGTCTCACAGTCGGTAAACTTTTTTCTAAGGTAATAAATGGCATGCTCTTTTCGGCCAGACTCGTCATGCTGCCCCATCACACACCCCATTGAGTTGTCAAGCACTGTCAGGTATAGTATCAGAGGTCTCCCCTCAACCGGTGGCATAAGGATGGGTGGTTCTTGGAGATACTCTTTGATTCTGTCAAAAGCAGCCTGGCATTCATCATTCCAACGTACTACCTGATCTTTCTTCAGCAGCTTGAAGATTGGCTCACAGGTAGCAGTTAGGTGCGAGATGAAGCGAGCAATGTAATTCAGACATCCTAAAAAGCCTCTGACCTCTTTCTCTGTCTTAGGAACTGGCATCTCTTGAATAGCTTTAACCTTGGCAAGGTCTACTTGAATTCCCTTATCGCTTACCACGAAGCCTAGCAACTTTCCAGATCTTACCCCGAAGGTGCACTTGTTCGGGTTCAACCTCAGCTTGTATAACTTCAGACGGTCAAACAATTTCTGCAGATGATCAAGGTGCTCTTCCTCAGTTTGGGACCTTGCGATCATGTCGTCAACATACACTTCTATCTCATGATGGATCATGTCATGAAATAAAGCAACCATGGCACGTTGGTAGGTTGCCCCAGCGTTCTTCAGTCCAAAAGGCATGACCTTGTAGCAGAAGGTGCCCCACTGAGTAACAAAGGTAGTTTTTTCCATGTCTTCAGGTGCCATCTTAATTTGATTATAACCTGAAAAGCCATCCATGAAAGAGAACACCTTGTGCTGAGCAGTATTGTCAACAAGGACATCAATGTGAGGTAGGGGGAAATCATCTTTGGGGCTGGCCCTGTTCAGATCCCTGTAATCGACACACATTCTGACCTTTTCGTCTTTCTTTGGTACTGGCACCACATTAGCAACCCACTGAGGGTAAGAAGTCACTGCAAGGAACCCGGCATCAAACTTCTTCATAACCTCGGCTTTGATCTTCTCAGACATCTCTGGTCGCATACGACGGACCTTTTGCTTAACCGGAGGGCAGTCTTCCTTAGTAGGAAAATGATGGACCACTATATCGGTATCCAACCCAGGCATGTCTTCGTAGGACCAGGCAAAGATCTCCATATAATCATGTAGCATTTGAGTCAACCGTTGCTTCACGCCGAGCTCTAGGTTGGCACCAATTTTTACCTCCTTTCTGTCTGCCTCAGTACCCAGATTTATTGTTTCCACTGGCTCTTTGTGTGGTTGAATTGCCCTCTCTTCCTGGAGTAACAGTCTTGCAAGCTTGCCAGGCACTTCACAATCATCTTCACCTTCGTCTTCGGCTAAGTTGATCGGATTTTCGAAGTCATAACTGGCAGTAGCAGAGTCGCTACCAGTGAGATCCAGAGTGGATTGAAACCTGTATGAGTGAGTGTGTGTAAATACAGTTGTTTTGCAATATATAAAGAAAGGAAAGAAAGAAAAGGAGCATAAGATTTGAAATGCGAGAAAACGTCCAAGGTCTTTATTCATGATATATGAAATGACGATTTAATATACCCTCACAAATGGAGCCACGGTGCCCCGGGTAAGACACCGGGCCATAGAGTTTTAATCATTGTTTATTACAAATAACAAAACAAAGGAGTTTATTACTGCGTAACGAAAGTAACAGGAGTATGATCCTTAGCAGTCCAATTGGTCAATCCACCATCAGTCGTCGGGTAGATCCAGCTTTCAAACTCTGACTCTTCCACCTCATCTTCATCCCCAACAACATTCACTCCTGGATTGGTAATGAGCACAGGAGGTCTTCTGATCTTTGCCTTGCGTACAGCCTTCTGACCCTCTGCAGTAAAACCCAGTCCAAACTTGTCAGTTTTTTGTGTAAAATCAGGGAGCCTGCCCCAGTTAGCACATTCACCTTTCTTGATCATAGCCCGGGCATCCTTCAAGGAAGCCATCTTCAAAGGGACATCCTCTTCGACCATTGTTTCTGCTGCTGCCAATGTTGGAGGTACCTCTTCGAAATGCTGAAAGGGGGTTTCAATAAACTCCCCGTCCATCTCAATATACCTGAAGGAATTCAAATGGCTCACCATATACTCCTCCTCTCCCTGCACAGTGACAATCTTCCCTCTGACGGGATACTTGAGCTTCTGGTGCAAGGTAGAGGTCACTGCCCCAGCTTTGTGGATCCAAGGTCGATCCAATAGACAAGAATATGATGGACGGATATCCATCACATAGAAAGTAGAGTCGAATACTTGAGAACCCACACGAATAGGAATGTCTACCTCTCCATGGACCATCCTCTTAGAACCGTCAAAGGCTCTGACAATGATATTGCTAGGTTTCAGCTCCAGGCCTTCACAATCCAACCGGTCTAAGGCCTTCTTGGGTAGCACATTTAGGGAATAACTAGTGTCCACCAACACGTGCGCAAGAGTAGTGCCCCTGCATTCAATAGAGACATGCATGGCGTCATTGTGGTCCTTTCCCTTAGCAGTAAGGTCAGCATTCGAGAAACCCAAACCGTTGTCCGCTGTCAGATTTGCTACGCAATCAGTAAACTGGACAGCAGATGTCTCCTGTGGCACATGGGCCGTCTTGAGGAATGAAATCAGGGCCTTAGCATGGGCCTCTGAACACAGTAGCAAGGAGAGCATAGAGATCTTGGAGGGGGTATGCCCCAGCTGCTCAACAACATTAAAGTCACTCTTCTTGATTATTTTCAGAATTTCCTCCATCTCTTGTTGGGAGGCCTCAGCATTCACAGATTTTGGCGCCTCCATCCGGGCAGGCTCATCTTCAATCCCTTTGCCCCGAGCATTAGATGACTCGGCAGCAGGGGACACAACTTGATTAGAACTGGGAACAGGTACACTTATAGGTGTTATAGTGAGGGGTCTTTGAATAGTTGGTGGTGCAATGTCAGGCGAGAAGAGCCTGCCACTGCGGGTTACTTTGGCTGGATCAGTGATATTGCTGATGCTGGTGCCAGTGTTGAACTCTTGCTTGATTCCATGCACATACACATCTGCCTCATAGTGCCATGGGACAGCCTTCTCAGATTCATAGGGGAGAGGCCCCGGAATAGTAATCACAATGGGTGCGACAGTCATGATGTCAATTGGCTTCCTCGGGAGAGCCTTGATTGGATTATTAAAGATTGTAACAACAGAAACTTCTTCCACCGGAACAACCTGAACAGCAGTCTTCTTGAACAGGATCTCTTTGCTGTCCATTAGGCTTTGGATGCCCAACTTCAGCAAAGGACAACCAGAAAGGGAAACAGCACAGAAAAGGCAACCTTCACTACAACCCGGAAATAAACTGGCCAGCAGTAGGTTCCTCTTAACAGTCATTAAAGGAGTAGCTACATCATTCACAGAAACGGCATATACCTCTTTATCAACGGCATTCACTCCATGCTGGGGCATAGGAGCAGTCACCACATTTGGCCTCTCAGGCGCTTCAAACTGTATCTCTTTTGCGTCAATAAGGTCTTGCACCTTATTCCTTAAGGCCTAGCAGTCATCAGTGGAATGCCCCGGGCTATCGGAGTGATAAGCACAGCGGGCATTTGGATTGTATTTGGGGGAGGCAGTATTCACAACCTTCGGGGCCTCCCTGACAGTCACTAAGTTGGTGGATAGCAACTGCGGAAAGATTTGCGATAGAGTCATACTCAGCCGGGTAAACTCTCTTCTGGGTCTTTCACCCCTTTGTGGATTAGTTTGCCGAGGAGCGGCAGCAGGCTTGGCAATCATCATCGCGTTGACAGATTGGCGGCGCTCTGGTTTCACTTGTCTTCTAGACCCATATACTGCACTGGCCTCCTTCTTAAAGGGTTTTTTCTCAGAATTTGCAGATGCACCCTTCTGAATTTTGCCGGACTTCATTCCAGCCTCTATTCTCTCTCCAGTCAGAATAAGATCAGTAAACCCTGCAGATGAGTTACCGATAAGATGGTTGAAAAATGGCCCAGATAGGGTCCCTAAGAACATATCCACCAGCTCACGATCAGTTAACGGAGGCTGCACCCTGCCAGCCAGATCCCTCCACTTCTGTGCATACTCTTTTAAACCTTCGCTTGAACCTAGCGACATACCCTGGAGTTGGGTACGTGTAGGGGCAAGGTCGGCATTATATTGATACTGCTTATAAAAAGCAGTAGCCAACTCCTCCCAATTACGAACCTTGGTTCCATCCAGCTGATAGAACCATTCGAGATGAGTCCTTGAAAGACTCTCCTGGAAGAAGTGGATCCACAAGTTCTTGTCCACTGAGTACGGTTAAATCTTCCGCACATAAGACCTGAGGTGTAGCTTGGGACAAGACGCCCCGTCATACTTGGTGAAGGATGGTGCTTTGAATTTGTGAGGAATAATCACACCAGTAGACAAACCCAAGTCTCCAAAATCCAGCCCAGGCACTTGTTGGACCTCCATTGCATTCAGTCTGTCCTCCAACTGCTTATACCGGTCTTCAGCCGGAGGATACTGTTCCTCATTAAAGTCAGTCTCGTTGTCAGAGACTACTAGACTTGGAGCCCCTCCCCCCTGGGGGTTACTCTTGCCTATAGAAGAACCAGCCTCTTCATTCTGCAGAGTGTTGCCAAACCTTCGGCCCGAGTTGAAAAGAACAGTTCTCTTCTTCTTCTTCTCCTTCTTCAGGAGTAAAGCCTTCAGCTCTTCTTGGCCTTGAGCCAAACCCATGATCAGCTCCTGAAATTGCGCATTCTGCGCCTGAAGAGCCTTGATAGACATCTCGGTTGAGGATGAGTCAGGATTCATGATGCTGAAATAAACAGCGAAGAACAGTAAGCAACCTGAAAAGAAGAAAACCTGCTATGCACATGATGAATGGAATGTGTATTATTTATGTTTTCAAAGACAATCGGGAATCAACTTTGTAAACAAAAGGAACACACTTCATTAGATTCAACTTTGAAACTTAAATTGTTCAACAGGTTGCCCTTAGGCGTTACATAAAATGGAAATACTGAAAAGGGAAATAAAACTGTAAAAGAACATTCAGAGCTCCTTATTGATCCCATGGTCTCCTCTTCTCAGTACGGATGTAGTCATTCAGAGCTCGCTCATTCTCCAACTGCTTTGTCAGCTTCTGGATCTTCAATTCCTGCTCATTGAACTTTTCCCGGTAAGAATCCCGTTCTTCTCGCAGTTGCGACCAAGACCTCTTCAATGTCTCATAATCAGTAGGTATCTGAGGAGGGAGGACAGTTGGAGGAACCCCATCTTTGTCAGGATACTCAAGAATGATGGGTCTGACAGCTTCGTATGGCATACCTAACTTCTGAGCACGGATGCGAACCCATTTGTAGTAGGCTTCCATAGGCAGAGAAGTGTTTGGCCCTAACTCTTGTGGGTCAGCTTTATGAACTTTGTCCCAAGCCTTGATGAACCTACGACGCAGCTCGTCACTATCCACCTGAAACTCAAAACTGATGTGAGGCACTAACATCTCATGGGGCCCTGCTCTTCTGGCCCTTCCAAACTGACGGAGGGCTAGACATGGATTGTAAGAGATTCCCCCTTGAGTACCAATCACAGGAACATTAGGATATTCCTCGCAGCGATCAATAACAGCTATCTCATCCAAACCTCTGAAAGTCCAAATGATGTCCTTGTTAGTGAGAGACATTAACCTATGAGCCCAACCTCTTCCTTCTGGGTTCTTCAGCACGAACTTAGGGAGGTGCGAAATAAACCACCTCACCAACAAAGGGATACAACACCACAGAGTTCCTCGTCTTCGGGCAGTACGGGCACAAAGTTGTTGCAGGATATCACCCAAGAGAGTGGGCATAGGATTCTGAGACATAAAGATCCTTATGGCAGTGACATTGATGAAGTTGTCAGGATTAGGAAACAAGACTAGCCCATAGATTAAGAGAGCTAGGATGTCTTCATATGCCCTAAAGTCCAAGTCATTCCAGAAACTGTTAGCTTTACCAACCAGAAATTTTGCCAAGAAACCCTTAACTCCGCTTCTATTCACCCAGTTGTCCATTACTTCTTGATGTGTCAAAGGAAGAGCTGCAGCAACCTCCTCAAGCCTGAGGGTCTTTTCCCAACCAGTGTAGGGAGTCTGATCCAAGATAGGGATGCCAAGCAAATCAGAGAACTCTTCCAGGGTAGGGACCAGCTGGAAGTCTTGAAAGGTGAAGCACTGGTACAGAGGGTCATAGAACTGGGTCAGGACACTCATCAATTGTTGATCCCGCTTTGTAGTGACTAAACTGAGAAGGTAACCATGCCTTTGGATGAAGGAAGTGGTATTTGGAATCCTGTTAACCAAATCTTCAAGCAACTCAGGTGGGTGAACAAAGTTGAACCGGATAGTATTCCTTCGCACAGGCATCATGATGTCCTATAAAACAGAGCAAAGGTGAAACCCTCTTGTCTTTGAAATGGTCAGTCCTTATGCAGGATGCATGCAATGCTCATGATGTTATGATGTTATGATAAAGCACACCACAAATATTTACAAAGGCACACATGTAAGGCACACAAGTCACACAAGACAAGCCCCTAAAGTTTAGGCCAGCATGAGGTCTAGGTACTACCCTCTTTAAGTTTGTTGGTTCATACCTTTCCTATCAAAGTAACCGGGTTCTTAGAGGATCCCAATATCATTGACTACCCTCAATTGGTCATAACTCCAGCATCGCAATCTTTTCTTGCGGCCAGAACCATCACGAGAGTTTAGCCTCAATGGGCGTAGCATACTGCTATTGTTCTAATGGCCAAGTTGTGTCATTTAAGGTTCTAAGGTTTGTTGGTGCTTAATGACTCCTCAGAAGACCCATATTCTCCTCGTTGCGACACAAGGGATATCGGTATAGACTAAGGTGCCACACCAACGTAGCCACTGCTTCACCCGTGTCGGTCTATGCCGGACAGGTCCCTCACAGCTTATGCTACCTAAACAGGGTATCCCCAGACCCAGGTTAGGATCTATGTAACTCCCATGCAACCCACAATTTTTAAAGCAAGCAAGTCAATACAATTGAAAACACAGTTATGAACTTATCCTAAGGTACACCTCACTTTAAGTTTATTCCCCAGCAGAGTCGCCAGTTCTGTGATCGGTGAATCTGGAACTGACTATTTAACGCTGGTTCCCGAAATGTCGCGGAAGCAAGAGTCGCCACCGTCTTTTATTTTCTCCAAATGGAAAGGACAAAAGCACAGAAAAATTCCTTATAGAGATTGCTCTCGGTTCGGGAGGTAGATTATAGAAAGGGAAGGTGTTAGCACCCTTTCTATCCATGGTTATCCATGGGCTCTTAGATACTTGCTCATTGTGTTTTCAAAATGCTTTGCTTGCTTTTCAACTGTGGGTTTTAAAAAGTTTCTTTGAAAATTTTAGTTCGACTCTTGTATCAGTCCTCAAGAGTGTTTGAAAAGTTTCTTTCGAAAGCTTTTTGAAAAGGTGTCGGTGTGAAAAGTATTTTTTTTATTTGTTTTGAAATTAGAGCAAGTATCTAGAGTCGTCTACCTACCCTAAGGAATTCATCTGTGTAAATGTCCTTAAAGTAGTGCCATCCCACCATTGAGAGGTAGGTAGCACCACCGTTGGAGGTGTTCGGGTCAATTCGAGTTTTGGGACAGTATGGTCACCGAGCAAAGGTAAGACACCTTAGAAGCTACCCTTATGCCATTGATCTTTTATTTCGAGGCAACTGTTCCGAGGCAACTTGTTTTGAGGCAACCAGATCAATGGGACATAAGGACTCACTAAGACGTCCTATAGTCGACGACCACGTTTCGAGGGACAAGGCAACAGTGTGGTCACCGGAGTAATAGGAAGACACCTTAGAAGCTACCCTCATGCCATGTTCATGGACATGAGGACTTACTAAAACATCTTCTACTCGACGACCACCTTTCGAGGGGCAAGGCAACAGTGAGGCGTACCCTAGGGGTGGTGTGTAATTTGTGTGTCATGTTCATTTATTTTTGTCTTGTCATATATTGGTGATCTACGCGTTGCTTTTATTTTGACATTCATTCTTTCATGCGATAGTTAACAGTTAAGAGTTGCGGGAACATAAAAATCCTACGCTATTACAAAGGCGCGGGTCCACATCGCCAAATTTAATCCAGGACCCGATTTGAAATAAAATAAAGATGCGGAAAGGATAAACGTCTAATTAAGCTATTACATGGCTTTGGGAGAATTACATGAATATTCACAAAAAGAAATAAAAAGGCGAAGAGAATTGAAATCGGGGATGCGAGGGCGTTGGACCCTTTTTAAAGAAATTGAATTAAAATTACGAAATTAATTAAATTAAATGTGAAAGGAAATTATTTTTGAGTATTTTTTGTATTTATGGATTTTAATGAGAATTAAATTAGAATTAAAACCTAATTCTAGCTATTTTTAATTTATTAAAAAAAACATGTTAAAATTGAACCTAAAATTAACCTAATCAATTAATACAATTTTATTTACAAAAATAAATAATCAATTATTAGTAATGATAAAAGAAAAGAAAAAAGGATAAAAGTGTTTAAAACCCTAATTCTACAAAATTTTTAAGTTTATTAAGAAAATGTTAAAATTAATCCTAAAATTAACCTAAATTAATTAATAAGATTTTTTACAAAATAACGTTAAATAAAATATATTTTTATTTTGACTTTCTGATTTTTTATTATTTTTTATGTTATGAAAATTTAATTTATGAATTAAACTAAAAAGAGAAATAAAACAAATAAAATAGAAAAGAATAAAAAAGAAAGAAGAATTGATGCAAACCAATGGGGGGTGTTGACCCCAGTTTGGAGGTTTGTCCCAGTAATTAGGCCCATTTAATTCCTGGCCTTGTTGACTTCTGGGTGATCATATGCGTAGGCATTGACTGAACCATTCCATAGGCTTTAGATCTGGACCATTGGATTGATGCCATGGGACGTGTGGCAAGCCAAGTCATGAGGCTGCATGGTAGGCCTCAGGGAGCGAGCTACATAGAACCATGTTAAGAAGAAAAATATGGAATAAAGAAGGGGGACCTGGGGTTAGAACCCAGGTCCCAAGGCTTACCAATGCTATCCTCCACCAACTGAACCATTAACACGCGTTGTACCTAGAATAACAAATAAA
The DNA here is from genome assembly GCA_948472305.1 of Vicia faba. Taxonomy (NCBI): domain Eukaryota; kingdom Viridiplantae; phylum Streptophyta; class Magnoliopsida; order Fabales; family Fabaceae; genus Vicia; species Vicia faba. Next base: position 1,363,422,169 of record OX451741.1, on the reverse strand, counting down.
TAATATACAAGAAAATTAGCATTAGTGGCCTAGAAACAAAAAAACGTGCGCTGAATTCAAATTGTCCAACCATAGCTTGCCACATGATCTTCTTCTCCACTTGTTCGCGTTAGCCTGAAAAAAAACAAATGGATAGCGGGGGTTTTAAACCCCCACTAAATGATGAACAGAATAATAGAGATTACGCCATGGTTGCTCATAAATTGAGCGCGACATGTGTGTTCAATTCGCGTGAAGCTTCTGAGTCTGATAGTCCTGGTCTCATGGTCTAATTTTTCTGGACAAGAGAAACCCCAAATTTGAACCTCTGAAAACCTAGAGGACGTTAATGGTAGGTTCTCATACAGGGCATAAAAATTCAATTAATTAACATGGTTAGCTTCAGAATGAATAAATTAACACAAATCAAGCATTAGAAATTGAAAACCACGCATGAATTATGAAACACGAATATGCAAAAAGTTTGACAAAGTTTGATCTCCATATACCAATTATTGGTGCTGGAAGCGTTGAAAGGGATTCAGTTAGGTTCCTTGGTGTCTTAGGAAGCTTTTGGGATAATTCTTTTGCCTTGAAACGCTTTGGAATGGTGTTTTCAGTTTTTGACTTTTTCAAAAAATTGCAAAGTGTGTTTATGGCTTGAGCGCAGCTTTCAGGGTTCTCCCTATTAGGTTTTTCTTCTGACTTATGTATGGGATGAATTAGGGTTGAAATCAAGTCCAAAAGATCAATGCATTGATGTATGGAATATTTGATTTTCCATGAATATTTTTTCAAATCTTTTCATGTGATTTTGATTCAATCATGGCCAATCTTTCCAATTTTGGTATGCACGAAATCTTGAGTATCCAATGAGTGATTACACTGCATAAAAAGATTCAAATGCATTGGTTTAGTATTTTTTCCATATTTTATTTAATTAAATGAATTAATTGTGATTAAAAATTCAAATAAATAATAAAAATGATGAAATAAATCCCCTTTGGGCCAAATGGTCGTGCATAGCCTTTGGATGATGAATCTTGGAAGAAAATGTGGCCCATTAGCAATCTTGAGGCATTTGAAGTAAAGTTGACTTTTCAAAATTCCCAAAAATTTCCCAACTTCCACAAGGCATATCTTGCTCAATTTTTAAGATTTGATCATGTTCTTGGGCATTTTGGAAAGGTATTGAAATCCTCTAACCAATGCCTTTGGTCCCATGTCATTTTGATTTACCAATATCAAGTTATTGTCTTTGACTTAAAGTCCCTTTTTGTTGACTTTTGAAAATGACCTATAATGTTGAAATTGATAACTTTTTGTGAGAGCATTTCTTGGACTTGAAGTGTGAAGAGGAGTTGTAGGAAATGTCATTCTCTTAAAAATGAGCTTTGGATGGGATGTTTCTGATAAACCATGTGGAAGTTATGCCTTGGTCAAGTTACAGTTGACTTTTTCAATTGTCCAAATATGGAAACTTTTGCATCTTGAGACTTTTTGAGCCATGCCTTGAGAATCATGATCAAGAATTGATAAAATGATGTTTGTGGCTTCAAAATAATATGTTGACCAAAAATTTGGACTTTTGACTGTCAAATGACCATTTTGCCCCTACAGTTGACTGTTGAGCAATTAGGGTTTTTGACTGTGCAATTTTGTGTTGTAAGTCTTGAAACTTGACATGTGGATGCTTGACCATGTTTATAGGCATGTGGGACTTGATTGGACCCTTGGAAGCTTCATTTTCTTTGTCAGAACCAAAACCCTAGTTTTTGACTGTTAGGAGGCCTTTGAACTGTGCAACCCTTGGGGAGATTTTGAAGCATACTCTTTGCAAATCTTGAAGAATATGGGAGGGCAAATTTTGGGGTACAACACCAGGCATGAAGGAAGTACTGCTAATTCTTGTGAATCAAAGGATGCATTTAGGAGGTTGATGCTGGTGAATGGAAAGATGCATTTAGGAGGCTGATGCTGGTGAATTGAAGGATGCATTTAGGAGGCCACTACTTGTGAATCAAAGGATGCATGTAGGAGGCCAAATGCCCAATCGAAACTCTAAACTAGGCTTACCTTGAAGAATGTTCAAATGTCCAATCGAAGCTTGTGGATTAAGCCTGCTCGAAGGAAGTTAAATGCTCAATCGAAACCTCTTGATCAAAGCAAACTGTTTTTCTTCAATTTTGTCAAAAAAATCAAATTTATCTATTTTTCTCTTTCAATCCAATTATACTTTTGCAATCTCGAACTTTAATAAATCCTTGTGAGAAAATGTCTTGAGAAAAGAGAGAGCAAATTTTTGGATACAACAGTTTGGATCATTATTGAGAAGTATGTTTCAAACTTGACCTAAGATATTCATCTATTAATGACCAAACTCTAGAAATAGATTTTTGAGTTAGTATTCACTTGTATCAAGCTTTAAATAGTATCATGTTAATAGTTAGGTTGAGAGATCATTTAAGGATTAATATGATAATACTCACAATATTGCTTAGACATGAATAGTGTTGAGAAGATACGGGAATATATCGATCATCAATTAGTTCATATGCTTGATTAATCGAATATGTATGAAATAGCTTAATGAAAACTAATCTTGACATGCTTTTTTTTATCAAAACAAACCTTTAAAACAAAATCTCTCTTTTATCAAAATCATAACATCTTGCATGAAACCAAATATTTTTGTTACTAAAACCCAATACCAAAACATTGTCTATGAATCAAACACTTAAATTCACTAAAACTATAGAACGACGGTAATATCACACCAATCCCTGAGGAAAACGATAATGTAAATACTTTTGTTGAAAATACATACAACAAAATGGCGTTGTTGCCTGGGATTGGCGTTTGATTTTGCAAGAATTGCAATAGTTTAAGTGTTTTAAGTTATTTTATCTTATTAATATCTTTTTTTCACTTGTTTTGTTAGTGTTTTTTGAGTTTAGTTTATGCGAGGAAGTATTTTTGAAGATGAACTCCTTTTTGACCCTGAAATCGAAAGGACTTGCAGAAAACTTAATAGTAAGACTAGATGAAGGAGAAAGCTAGCGAAAGAAATAAGAGAAAGAGGAGAGGCGTCTACTTCTGTTATTCCTTTGAACCAAGATATAGAATAAGTTATGGCAGCAATTCCACCAAGAGGTCCTTGTGCAAATAGTTTGAGGTTGAATGCTCTATTTGCTCGAAATGAAGACCAAAGGCATTCAGAAATGAAGACTGGAATTCTACAAGTGTTGTATCATAACCCTTTCAATGGGTTAGATCTTGAATACCCTTACTCCCATCTAACAAAATTCTATGAGATAACAGGTGCTATAGGAGCTCCAAAGGAGGATGAAGAACAAATGTTTAAAAGATTATTTCCACATTCGTTGATTGGTAAAGCTAAGGATTGGTATCATGACCAACCTAATCAAATCATGACGGATTGGAATTTGCTTGAAGAAAAATTTCCTGAAAGGTTCTTCCCACAATCATATTTCTTGGAAGCCAAAACGGGTATTTAGGTGTTCTCTTAAGGCGGAGTCAAATCATTAAATGAAGCTTGGGAGAGGTACAAATCTATGTTGAGAAAATGTCTGAGTCATGGTTTTGATGCAATTACTCAAATGCATATTTTTCGAAATGGACTTCATCCATAACCAAAGCTTTTGTTAGATGCTACTGCGGGAGGATCACTTATGGCAAAGACCACGCAAGAAGCAATTGAAATTACTAAAATAATGGAAAGGAACGATAACCAAGTTCAACATGATCGAGGTATTGTTCAAAAGAAAGAGGAAGAAAATGATTCAAGATCAAATGATTCTCTTTTAGCCCAAAACAAATTATTCTCTCAACAAGTGGAAGAATTAACCAAGCAATTGGTAAAGCTCCCTCTACAATGAAGAGAAATGCAAGAAAGGCCTAGTAATCAAATACAACAAGTTGCTTGTTGTGGGTTATGCAAGGGTGATCATAAAACCGGATTTTGTCCTCTGGTTGAAGAGGAAGCTAATTACATGGGGAATCAAGATCAAAGATACCAACATAGGCAATAATATCAAAATAACTAAGGTTACTAACAAAGAGGTAACCAATGTTATCAACAAGGGTGGAGACAAGATGTCAACAATCAAATTAGACAAATTCCTTATCAAAACACAAATCAAAACTCACAACATCAAGCTAGATGTTCAAATTTACAAAACACTCTTGCACAATTCATGAAAGCATCTATGGCAAATCAAAAGAGTAATGAAGCGGAAATCAAAAATTTGGAGACTCAAGTGGGGCAACTAGCCAAGCAATTGGCCGATCAAAATGTTGGATCATCATTTTCAGAAAATACCCAATCTAATCCTAAGGATAATTGTAAGGAAATATTAACTAGGAGTGGTAGAGTAGTCGGAAATGAAGTTGGTAACAAAGACGAAATTGAGGAAGTTGTAATCGAAAAAGAACTTGAAGAGGAGATTGTAGTAGAAAATAATCACGAGGAGGAGTTAGTTGAAAAGGAGAAGTTGAAAAAAAATCAAGAAGGGGAAGGAGAAAGTTGTTACTTTATCAGTTCAAAATTTACCATATCCTCATGCCCCATAAAAGAAGGACGATGCAAGACACTACGCTCGTTTCATGGATATTTTCAAACAATTACAAATCAACATTCCATTTTCTGAAGCGATAGAACAAATGTCGGAGTATGCAAAGTTTATGAAGGATATCTTGACTAAGAAGAAAAGTTACACAAATCAAGAGACTATCATGGTTGATGCTAGTCGTAGTGCAATCATTCAACGAACTCTACCGAAGAAAGAAAGTGATATGGGACAGGTTACTTGACCTGTAACAATTGGTGACATTTATGTTGGAAAAGGGTTGATAGATTTGGGCTCTAGCATCAATTTAATTATGTTATCTATTGTGAAGAGGTTGGGAAATATAGAGTTGAAATCTACAAAGATAACATTGCAACTAGCCGAAAATTCTACTACTCGTCCTCATGGAGTAGCTTTAGATTTGTTAGTCAAAGTTGACAAATTCTTTTTTCCGGTGGAATTTGTTGTTATAGAGATGGAAGAAGACGGGGATGCACCTTTAATTCTTGGGCGAACTTTCATGAAGACCGTAAGAATGATGATTGACATTGATGATGGTTTAATGAAGGTAAGAGTTTAAGATGAGGAAATTTGTTTTAATCTCTTTGAGGCAATGAAACATTCAAATGACAAAATAGATTTCTTTAGAATGGATGATACTGAAGAAGCAATACAAGATGTGACAAGTCAAGTTCATCTTACAACACTTCTTGAGAAAACTTTAACTAAGTCTCTTCAAGTTCTTGATGATAGTGAGAAGAAAGACCTTGAAGATTGTATGGAAGATTTAGAGATTTTGAAAGAAGTACAACCTTGGGAAGATGAGTTGGAAATTTTGAAAAAATACCCAATTGAAGAAAAGTTAACTTTAGATTTGAAAGTGTTACCACCACATTTAAAATATGTGTTCCTTGAAAGTGGTGGGAACAAGCCCGTTATCGTAGATGGATCATTATCTAGCAATGAAGAAGAAAAATTGATCATGGTTTTGAAAGAAAATCAAAAAGAAATTGGTTGGTTTCTCTCTGATTTGAAGGGGATAAGTCCGTCCTATTGTATGCATAAAATCATGATGGAGGAAGAATTCAAACCGGTAGCTCAACCACAAAGTTGTTTAAATCCGGTGATGAAGGAAGTGGTGCAAAAGGAAGTTGTCAAGTTATTAGAGGCGGGCATGATTTATCCTATCTCGGGTAGTGCTTGGGTTAGTCTGGTGCATGTAGTTCCTAAGAAGGGTTGAATGAAGGTAATCACCAATGAGAAAAATGAGTTGGTTCTGACAAGAAAAGTGACCGGGTGGAGGATGTGTATCGATTACCGAAGGCTTAACAAAGCAACAAGAAAATATCATTTTCCTTTTCCTTTCATGGATCAAATGTTGGAAAGATTATCTTGTCAACAGTATTATTGTTTTTTGGATGGTTATTCCGGATACAATAAAATATCAATAAATCTGTAAGATCATGAGAAGACTGCTTTCACACGTCCGTTTGGTATTTTTACGTATAGATGTATGCCTTTTGGCTTATGTAATGTGCCTGCAACTTTCCAAAGATGTATGCAAGAAATTTTCTCCGATATGCTTGAGAAGACCATTGAGGTTTTCATGGATGACTTCTACGTTTTTGGAGTCTCATTTTATTTATGTTTGAGCAACATAGAAACCGTATTGAAACGGTGTGTTGAAACAAATTTGGTTCTAAATTGGGAGAAGTGCAATTTCATGGTGACTGAAGGAATTATTTTGGGGAATAAAATATCATCAACAGGAATTGAGGTAGATAAAGCTAAAGTTGATGTGATTGAGATGCTTCCCCCACCAACAAATGTCAAAGGAATCTAGAGTTTTCTTGTCCATGCGGGTTTTTATAGGAGATTCATCAAGGACTTCTCAAAAATTGCAAGACCATTGAGCAATCTTCTCAACAAAGATAAGTCTTTTCTTTTTGATAATGATTGTTTAGTAGCTTTTGAAAATTTGAAAGAAAATTTGATTAATGCACCCATAATCATTGCACCAAACTGGAAAATTAATTTTGAACTTATGTGTGATGCAAGTGATTATGCGGTAGGAGCCATTTTAGGGAAAAGAAGGAATAAAATTTTTCATGCAATACATTATGCAAGCAAAGTTTTAAATGATGCTCAAATTAATTATGCAGCAACAGAAAAAGAGTTGCTTGCTATTATGTATGCATTAGAGACATTTCATTCTTATCTTATTGGCTCTAAGGTTATGGTTTATACTGATCATTTGGTGATTAAATATTTTCTTATCAAGCTCGATTCAAAACAAAGGCTTATTCGATGGATCCTTTTGTTGCAAGAATTTGATCTTGAAATTTGCAACAAGAAAGGATCTGAAAACTTGGTAGCGGATCATTTATCACGTTTGGTAAATATAGTGGTTACAATAATTGAAAAAGATGTTGAGGAATCATTCCCGGATGAGAAATTGATGACGGTTCAGGAAAGACCTTGGTTCACAAATTTGGAAATTTTCAAAGCTACAGGTATCATTCCGGAAGATTTCAATGCACAACAGAGGAAAAATTTTCTTAGAGAAGCAAAGTATTTTGTGTGGGATGAACCCTATTTATTTAAAGTATGGGTAGATAATTTGTTGAGAAGATTTGTGACCAAGGAAGAAGCAAATAGCATCTTGTGGCATTGTCATAATTCCTCTTGAAATTCTGGCACATCACACTCAGATGTTCTACAAGGATGTCGAGACATCTGATCTGACATAAACACACAGGCAAAATAGTATTGAAAAGATAAAGAACACACCAGAATTGTTTACCCAGTTCGGTGTACAACAACACCTACTCTGGGGGCTACCAAGCCAGGAATGAAGTCCACTATCAGCAATATTAATTTGTAGACCCTACAGCCAACACACCCGTTGAGGATCTACGCACTTAATCACTACCCAATGACCCTTCTACCTAGGTCCTCCCTAGATATGGAATATCCCCATCCCACTTCCAATCATCGCAATGGATGTCTAGCAGTTAACACCTCAGTCACTGCATCAACGACCCTTCACCAAGATTCTGATCACACAGATAGACAGTTTAGAAGGCACACTTCCATGACAACCTAGCTAAGTTTCCAAGCCAAACTCCACTATTTGTTAGATTTGCTCCTAACTAAGAACACATCCTGGAGTAGCTTCAAAGCTTCCTCCAAGAACAATACACCTCTTACCTACAGGCTTCGAGGTGAACATGGTAACCTTCCCACAACCCGAGAGGTTTACCTTGACAAAACCCTAGACTTTTATATCTTGAGTCGTATCTTTTCTAGGTTACAAATCCTTCTATTTATAACCTGTTACCAAACTGGTTTTGGGCCTTCAATCACAGCAAATCAACTGTAAAAAAATGCAGAAACTTCTGCCCCAAGAAAGGTCTTTAATCTTTACTTTCCTAAATAATATCCTTATTTAGAAAGTCTTCATTCTCCTTGATTTCTGATTGAATTTTCTAGACATTTAAATATGCGCCACATAGGATGCATAATATTCTCCTGAGTATTCTGCCTATGTTAAGAACAAAATGAATCTCATTAATCCAGCTCAGCAGGCGCGATGTCAAGACATCTTCTTCGACATGTTGTTCCAGTTGTTGAAAAAGTTAAACACAACATGTTATGACATTGTAATAGGACTTCTTGTTGTACTTGTTCTTCTTATCCTATTCTTCATTGCTACTATTATTTGTTTTACAAAAAATAAGCCAATCCTAAAACAAGAGAACTAACAATCTCCCCCTTTGGCACATTTTGGCTAAAACAAATAATATAAAAATAATTGCAATCTAGGAGATTACAGCAATTCAGAAGCTACTGCACACAACAATAGATCTTCAGTTGAAAATAATGTCTCAACATATTGTTTGACATCTTTTTTGCAGCACTTTGAAGAACTCAATTGTATCAGCACCAACAAACATCAATTTTAGGATAAAAGGAAGGAAGGTCCTAAAGTTTGGTTGATACACACGAGGAAGAAGATAGCAGAAGACAAATTGTACTCCCTCTCAGTGTAGGAACATATTCTAAAAATAGAAGACCAATGGTGGAATAAGAGAACTCTCAATAACTCCTTAAGACCAAATTAACCACCGCCCCTAATAACTCAGAACACATGTCACAATTGTGTTCATAACCCAGATCACATGTCACAAACATATGTCACAGAAATAGGACCGAACATCTTATTTTGACATCTGTGAACATTAATAATAACCACTTGTGGAAGCAACAACATCTGAGCTAATTCACCTTTCTCCCCCTTTATAGCCAAAACTTGGCAAAGGAGACCTTCATAATACCAGACCCAAGCACAACTTACCCAAACTCGAATAAAATCCATAAGAATTATGGACTCAAGAAGCTCAAGGGGTTACAGAGATACAGAGAACTCTCTATAAATAACTGGGATTTTTTCTTAGAAAATAACGATCCTAGATTGTAGCACCAATCTTGGTCAAAAGAAATGATATTTGAGGAGAAAACTTCAAGTATCAATGTGCACCATCCATAATGGCTTTGAATGCTATAGCTACTTCCTGTACATACACATGCATAGTCAGACAAATTTTTCTCCCCCTATTTACAGCCACATGTTTGAACACATAGGCCACTCCACCCTATGTTAACCATGCAGGAACATGTCCTGTATAATGTACTAACACTTAGTTAGACATTGTCTTCTTATTTCAATGATCAACACATCTTCTCCCACCAATCAGGGATGCTTCACCAGATTATCGACCTATTCATACTGGATTCTAAGAGTTCTTCTTTCACTTAGACTTAGTGACATACACTAAGATATCAAAATATCACATTTGTGACACTTCTTCATAATATAGACCCTTAAGGAGTCTTTTTGAAATCTATAGAGAAAAATAAACTCTCTCATGCTTCCCATTAAACTTCTAAGAGATATGTGAACTTCTAATCTTCACCGGGATTTTCATAGTTAGAAACCACCATTTCTCGTTAATTTTATCCATAACTTCACAATGTCACAACATGTTTTTTCGACATCATTTCCTCATAGAACCTTTACAAAAGTGAACATTATTCTAGCTTGATAGTACTTGTATCATTGCAGCAACAATTTACAGATATCCACATGACTCCCTTTGTCATGAGTAACTAATGCTCCAGCTGAAGATGAAGACTTGTGCACTAGATGAGAATCTTTAGCACTTCCTGCATATGTTGAACCTTGACTCTCTCACTAGAGTCAAACCAGAGTCAAATATTCTCACTCCTTAAGAATACTTCCAGGAGCCCTGACTTCTTAACAACACAAGGACACATTTGATCATTGTCTTATCATAACCACACTCTGTATCATGACCTTTTGAATAGGTAAGATGTCATACATACTAGGTGTGAAGTCACTCATAAACTCCAAAAACTCTTAATTTCTCCAGATCACCAAACCTTTTCTGGAGTGACTTGCAGCAAAAAAAATACCCCTTAAGTATTTGTTAGCAGCCTTCTGCCTTTATATCCACTAGTAGTTGCTGATACTAGTGGAGTCTTCAACAAAATAGTCATGCATTCATCAAACATGCTACTGTAGAGAGGATTAGACTCTCCATATTATAATCCACATAGTTAAAAATTCCACTTCTCACAATAATGCTTAAGCATCCAACTTCACATGAACAATCCCAAGCATTAAACAAAACAGCCATCAACAATCATGATGTTAAGACATCATGTGGTATATCAAATCTATAATACAGAACCTAATCAAACTAGTTCTCAATCATTGAAAAGACTCATTTTGCATAGAAATCCTTTAAGAAGCTCCCATTAGAACACACAGTCGGTGTACAGGTTCTTGTATGTTTTAAGGTCTGGTTTGTAGTAATGGCTTTGCACATCTGATTATCAGTCACATCCAACTCACAGTAATCATCTTCAGACATGCCCAGATAACTATTGATGACAACAAGGGAAAATTCAACATAAACACCTTCCTATATTCCTTACTTTTATGATCAGCACAAGCCAGCAGAAGAAATCAGCTCCATAATCTCTTTGCACTCCGGTGTACCTTCTCCCAATTCTCTTTCAAGGGAAATTCTTCTTTGATCTACATATTTCCACTTTTCAGCATTTCCAATAGAATGGAAGGAAATGTTGTCAAGAGGAGCATCAAGCACCCAGACAGCTTCTTGCTTGCAGACTACTTTAAAGGAGAGATATCCTGGACATCATCCTCGACATCATAACCAGAGTCAACATCTTCTAACAACCAGCATGATAGTCTTCTTTATCCCATTCACTACTTCAAAGAAAATTAAATTCTCACAGAACCAACACATCCTCTTGGAAAATGATGGAATACTCTATCAACATCTAGCTAGAGTTTTCAGAGACTCATAAGGGCATAAACAACTACATTTTGTAGCAACATGTCTCAGCATGTTATCCAATATCATCCTTTTAGGAGGGAAATAACTCTATAGCTTGAACATCATAAGTTCCAAACAAACCAATTAGTCCAGTGACTCCTCCTGTCATGGACAATCAAAAATTTCATCATGGAGAAAACACAACACTAAGCACCCACTAGTTCACTGGGAATAACTCCAAGTACAAGGACACCTGATTCATGCCCTTACACCTCCACACATATTGTCATTACTCTTTGGATGGCTAAGATGTCATGCAACCATAGTCTGAAACCAACTTCCAACCATTTCTTAGTGTGCTTAAAAGCTTTACTAAGATTCAGACTCTCCAACAGAAGGAATACCCCTTAACCAATGTGATGATTAAATCCTCCTTCTATAAATTACTAGTATTTCTAACACTAGTAAGGTCTTCAAACTAAGATAGTAGTTATACATTACTTGAGCATACTTCTCCTTCAATCAGAATCTCCATATTCAACACCATAGACAGAACTTCCACTAATGAGTGTGGAGTTTGGATATTGAGATTCATAGTTCCAAGTATCTTTAATAGACTATCATAAAAAATGATGTTCCAACATCATTTGAGACAATAACAACATTACCATAGAACTTATCTGATTTGGTTCTAGAATCATCATCCAAGGGACTTAATTCCATCAATTCCTTTTTTAACAAACTCCCGATTCTCACAAGAGGATCTCACAAGGTCTCATCTTCAGATTAACCACACAACAGAAATATTCTCTCACTATATTTTGTAGTAAGCTTCTCACACTACGTAAAACTGACAGCTTTCTTCTTCACACCTGTGAAACTTGTTGAATCTTCGACAAGACATCCAATCATGGCAGCCAAAATATTCTAGGTTAGGTTAGTGACTTGACCTTAAGCTTAACCCTTGGAGAAAAAAGAATATACTAGATTCTCCTAACTAGAACCACATAGACATCTACACCTAGTAGCCACAGGTCACAACATGTTGGTTATAATCTTCACAAGCTTGAATTACACGCATACTCCATAACTACTATAACAATAACCATAGATAGGTTTTAAGCTCCATCTATCATGGACAAACAAGGCTTCTGCTAAGGACGAAAACTTGGACACCAGAAGACAAACAAGAGACTTCACGCACTCACTGAAACATATCAACACTCTTGTGAAACTCATCCTGAATCTGATATACCAACTCCAGATCTTCAGACTTTTACAAGGTCATGTATGATACATGGACCTACATAACCACTCAAATATCCATACCTCTTTGGATAGACAAGATATCATGAACACATACTTGGACATCATACAAAGATAAGTCCTCAAATAGCTTGTTTTAAGCATACTTGCAACAGAGGATAACTGCCTTCTTCATATTCCTTTGCTTTAACAATCACTAGTAATTGCTGGTACTATTGAAGTCTTCAACATAGTATTTATGCAGTCACCAAGCACACTACTAAATACGGGATCAGGATCTGTATCTTCTAATCCACAAAGTCGAAATTCCTTCTTTTGACAACCATTTTGATCCTCAATCTTCCATAATCATAATCTCAAACCTTCATTTACAAAATGATGTTACAACATCATTTAGGACATCAACCTTTCTTCACAGATCCCAATAATTCAGTTTTTGATTTATCAACCAAAGAGATTATTAAGCTTGATAGTCTTTTTAGGAGAAGATCACAAAAGATTACATCTTATGCGACTCATTCAGGTTAATACAGCCACATGATCACCATAGAGAGAAATAAACTCTCAACAATATCTGAATCATTAGTTTAGATAGTAGATTTGCATCCATGCCTCAGATAAGTACTCAGCTCACGACAGGGTCTTTGTCATCAGAGAAAAAAAACTTCCCCACACACATAACTACAGATGATACTCCTTTTCAACATATGTTAGAGCACTTGAACTGGCATCCTTCTTCTTCATCGTTAAACATAAGAGGATCCTTTCAATATTCTAGACTTGGTAAGAGACTGGTCTTCAGCTCCATCATGATCAAACATTCCAACTTTGAACTCCACTGGTGAACAACAATACTCACCTCATAATCTACACAAAAACTTCCTTTTTAGAGGAAGCACACACCTAGAGATGATGTCCCTACATTAGATATGACATCATCCATTCTTACTATGGTTATGGGGGTAACCTCTATAGTAACTTATAATCAACTCTTGTGGGGGTTAACACTAGGAAATAAACCAACAACAATTGATCAATCTTCAGGATCAGACTATTAACATATGCAGAGGATTGCATGATTCACATCTCAATAAGCTTTTCTTTGGACCTCATGTCTGACTTTGAGATGATGGATGCCATTGTCTGTACCTACAGAATAAATTCCTTCTATTAAGTCTCTGGAACAGATTCTGCTAGGTTTGACACTAAAAAATACAGACTTTTCAAAAGCATATGTTTCCCTTTATTATTCAAAAACAATGTCCTTCAAATTTTAACATCTTCTAAGATATCATGACATTTTGTCTGACATCATATCAACCCTTGACAAGGGGATCTTTTTCAACAACTTCGGAGGGTACACAAAGAGAATCACCAATTCTCTTCCTCAAGGGAAATTAAAACAATACTCAGGAGCATCAAACACTGTGGTTGGATCACAATACTACTTTTCAAACATAATATGTTCTATGGCCACAAACAGGATTCCATGAATATGGTTCCTTTGATCAGAAGGATCTTCCAGATACGAGTTCATCTCATATACATAAAGGGTCTGGTGGAGATTCCTTTATGAGTTCTTCTCAAGAGCATGGAGCTCAACCTCTATACTCCAATAAGCCTTAAACTGACACAGGAGTAGATAAACTGTTGATCATGTCCTAATCAACCTGCACAAACTAGATGCCCCCTCTTCCAGATCAGGAGTAGGTTCCAAACAAAAAGTATTCATAACATTTTTGTTCAGCACCCAAAGCATCTGTTCTTCAACTGGTAGTTGCATGCCTGCTGAAATAATGTTCTAACATCCCATAGAACAACAGTTCCTTCTTCTTGGAACACACCATCCTTGACAGTCTTCAAGGTCAATATGCAGATGTATATGAGCATCATTGATCAATCAATCTTATTGATAAATGTCTTTATGAGTGGACTTGAGGAAAATATCAAGTATCTTTGACACTTTTAATACGGTTGAAAAATGTCAGCATATATTTTATTGAGGGTAACAACCCTAGTATCATTCCCATACTTTCAGGGTTATATCAGAAACCATGCAGCGGGATATAACGAACTCCTCAATAATATTCAGACACAATGCTTAAACTACTATCCAAGTACAAGCATGCTGTTGTACTCGAAAATTTTCCCTCTCATTTCTCAAAAATTCTCTCACAAGATCTTCTATAGCATTAAGTTTACAGCACTAATACATCAATTTAGGCTTGGAATTGGCATAAGGGTAAAATGGTCATTTGCATAATAAAAAGTCAAAAACTTTGACTCTTGATCAAAATCAAGTTTCAAGGACCATATTTCATCAAGACATGTTGAAATATGAAGTTTGTTTCATCAAGAAATTCAAAAGTCAAAATTACTTTGGAAAAGTCAAAATTCTAAATACTTGGATTTGTCTAAGTGTTTAAGAAATATGACAAGCTCAGAAATTCTGATCAGATTATCACCATGATGCAAGCTGATTCTGGAATAATTTCTAACTCAAGAGTTTTAGATCTCAATAAGACCTAAAATATTACAAAACAGAACTTCTCCTGGAAATGCTGGAATTTCAAGTTATGACTCCTCAAAGACACACCCATGAAACCGAAGCACTCAAGAAATTCTGAACAGTTCCAAGACAGAGTTTGGTTACAACTTCTGGGCCAGTTTTCACAAAGATTTAGTCATATTTTGCAAGGGTAATTCAAAGAAGGTTTACAAAGTGTGTTGCAAGCTTCCTAGAAAGTCTGAGAGCTCCTTCAGAACATGTTGGAGCAAGGAGATACAAAGATTAGAAGTTGGATGTCTATTCTAAGTTATGCTGAAGCTGAACTTCTGATCCAGAATTAAGCAATGATGCAGAATCTCACATTGCAGGATTTCTGGTTTGATCAATCTCATCATCATTTAATGTTCACAACCACTTTTGGGTCTTTGTCTAAAGGATTTCCCCACGTGTGGCATAGAAGTATCATAACTGTCTTGGAAAAGTAGACTTTTGTACAAGAGTGTGTTGGGCCCATGCATTGCTTTTGCTTTTGAGGTTACCTTTCCTTAATTCCTACTTACAAATTCGGCTTAGGCACGGCTAAAGCTGCTAACCACCATACCTATTTAAACTTACTTCAAGGACAAGTCATCGCCTAGCATATGATGCTTGTACCCCTTGACCTCTCCAAATGACTAAACCTTTGCCTATAAATTGAAATTCACTTGCAACTATGAAAGGGCCGGTTGGAAATTTGAGAAAGAAAAATCCTTGAACCCCTGCTAAAATTCCAAGAGTCCAAAACTGCAAACACAAAAATACAAAACCTATTAGCTTTTGATTCTTGCATTCAGACTCCATTTTTTCCTCAAGTGTTTCTTGACCAAAGCCATCCATACAGTTTTTGATATACATTCAGAAGCCACCCTAACTTCTATAGTCAAACTGTAATAGACTCTCCATCTCATCCCTCTCAAAGAAGTCAGAACTTTGCTCCTTGGCTGTTCTAGAATTTTCAATGTTGAAAGCTTCCAGCCTGCTGAGTACGTGAAGAAGCTGTTCAGAACATCACCAGAGTTCAGAACCAGATTCCAGCTCACAGAGTATTTTCCAGCTGCAAGGTAAGCTTCTGCTGACTCTCATTATATTACTTAGGCATTGTCAGATTTGCATGTTCAAAAATACAATGTAGACATCATGATTCTGATGATGTACGTATTCTGAGGTTTCGCGCATTTGTATGCCTAAGTAGGGAGTAAATTAGTTCAGAACTTCTTAAGGAAATTAGGATTAGTAAATTCATGCTTGCTTTTGATTTTTAGTTCTGATATCTCTTGTTTCTGAAACATTATGAAACTTGCCATAACTACTATGTGCTCCTCTTCTATTCTGTTGGGAAATGACTAAGTTGCAGATGTTCTGACTAGCATGGAGAGGGACACGAAGTTCTGCCAGTGGCATCAGAACTTCTGAAATCTTCTTTATTCCCAGCGAACCCAGAACTTCTGACTTTACCTATTTCTACTAACATGATTTCTGTTTTTGCCTCACGCTAGGGTCAGAACTTCTGATCTCTTTTAGTTCAGCAATGCGCTGAATCTATTTTCTTTATCCTTACTATTTTTTCTATCACTTCTATTTTCACTAATCAAAATACTAAAAAAACATTTTACATGCTTTATTTTATTTCTTAAAACAAAAAGATCAAAAATATTTTCTTAAACAAAACTTATTTCTTTTCTTAAACAAAACAAGTCCATTTCACATTTTCTTGTACATTCTTATCCATTCAATATGGTTGTAATAATAACTTAGGGTTTAATTTTATTTGCAATCCCCATTTGTAAATTTGTACACCCCATCCCCCTAATGTTTGTAATAACGTAGGATATTTACTTTCCGCACTTTTTATTGCTTTCATATATTTCTAGTAATTAGGGTGTGTATGGCAAGACATGAAATCAAAAAATAGAGAACCCTAATCAAGAAAAAAATGCATCCAATCAAACAAACTTTGCACATATGCACACTTTAAGGTAATCTCACTTGTTGCCTATCGGAAAAATAGTCATGTCCCTCGAACATGGGAGTTTTAGCATAGACCCTCGATAAAAGATTGTAGTCCCTGGATGACCCTCGATGTTGCCTTCGGTAAACGATCTAGTCCCTAAAAACATTGTTAAAACATCCATAGGTTGCCTTCTATGACTATACAATGACCCACGTTCGTCCCTTCACATCCAACGATGGGGCTTCTCACCAAATCAATGGTAAGATAGCAGCACCTAAAGGAGGAGGAAAAGAACATCTAAAGACCTTTTGAGTAGGTAGATTCGCTCCTAGTTGCTTGCTTGCTTACAACAAAAACATTATATACACCGATAATCTCACTTTGAAACATTTTCAAAAGACAACACTTTGTATGCGTTCTTATAGAGACGAGAATCATTACAAAGACACCTTTTCAAAATCACTTTCAAAAACACATCTCACAAACACTTCTTTTTGAATCATTTTTTAAACAAACACTTTTGTATGCATTCTTATAGAAACGAGAATCATTAAGAAGTTACATTTTCAAAATACTTTCAAAACCCACACCACACAAAGCATAATTTCCAAACAAAATCAAGTGATCTAGTAACTAACTAAGGGCCCATGGAAAACCATGGATGAAAAGGGTGCTAATACCTTCCCTTTTCATAATCTACCCCCCAAACTCAAGAAATAATCTCAAAGGTCTTTCCTATGCTTTTTCACCTTTCCTTTTGGATAAAAGAAAAGTCGGTGGCGACTCTTGCTAACCGCAACATTTGCAATCAAACGCAAAACCTTCAAGTCAATTCTCCCACTGTATCACACATGTCAACCTAGGATTGAAGAAATAAACCCTACATACAACAGCTTCCCACTTAACTGCAGGCCTGATGGCAACAACCACGAACAATACCTATCACATATAACCAATGATCCTTGCCAAGGGATCATCCATACAGTAGTATGAATTGTCCAAGTTCATACCTCTTTTCAGTAGATACTTTCTTCCTTGACCATGACTAGAAAGTACCTTCCCAAAATCTCACCAAGAGCAGAACAGGATGTCATCTCTGATACCAATTGAAATTCTGGTACAACAGACTCAGATGTCCTACAAGGATGTCGAGATATCTGATCTGACATAAACAAACAAGCAAAACGTTACTGAAAAGATAAAGAACACACCAAAATTATTTACCCAGTTTGGTGTACAACAACACCTACTCTGGGGGATACCAAGCCAGGAATGAAGTCCACTATCAACAGTATTAATTTGCAGACCCTACATCCAACACACCCGTTGAGGACCTACGCACTTAATCACTACCAAATGGCCCTTCTACCTAGGTCCTACCTAGATATGGAATATCCCCATCCCACTTCCAATCATCACAATTATGTCTAGTAGTTAACACCTCAGTCACTACATCAATGACCCTTCACCAAGATTCTGATCAAACATATAGACAGTTTAGAAGACACACTTCTATGATAACCTGGATAAGTTTCCAAGCCAAACTCCACCATTTGTTAGCTTTGCTCCTAACTAAGAACACATCCTGGAGTTTCTTCAAAGCTTCCTCCAAGAATAATACACCTCTTACCTACAGGCTTCGAGGTGAACATGGTAACCTTCCCACAACCCGAGAGGTATACCTTGACAAAACCCTAGACTTCCACATCTTTAGTCGTATATTTTATAGGCTATAAACCCTTATATTTATAACTTGTTACCCCACTGGTTTTGTGGCTTCAATTACAGCAAATCAGTTGTAACAAACTGCAGAAACTTCTGCCCCAAGAAAGGTCTTCAATCTTTACTTTCCTAAATAATCTCCTTATTTAGAAAGTATTCATTCTCCTTGATTTCTGATTGAATTTTCTAGACCTTTAAATATTCGCCACATAGGATGCATAATATTATCCTGAGTATTCTTCCTATGTTAAGAACAAACTGAATCTCATTAATCTAGCTCAGTAGGCGCGATGTCAATACATCTTCTTCGACATGTTGTTCCAGTTGTTGAAAAATTTTAACACAACATGTTCTGACATTGTAATAGGACTTCTTGTGGTACTTGTTCTTCTTATCCTATTCTTCATTGCTGCTATTATTTGTTTTACAAAAAATAAGCCAATCCTAAAACAAGAAAACTAACACCCTTTATGGTGGACATTTTAGTGGTGACCGGACAGCCGCAAAGGTTTTACAATCTAGGTTTTATTGGCCATCATTGTTTAAAGATTCTTTTGAACATGTGAAAAGTTATGACAGTTTCCAAAGAGTGGGAGGAATAACAAAGAGACATGAAATGCCTTTTCAAAACATGCTTGAAGTGGAGCTATTTGATTGTTGGGGGATAGACATTGTTGGCCCTTTTCCTTCCTCATTTTATAATGAATACATATTGGTAGCAGTGGATTATGTGTCAAAGTGTGTTGGGGCAATACCATCTCCAAAAGCAGATGCTAAGACTGTGATTAAATTCCTAAAGAAAAACATTTTCACATGTTTTGGTACTTCTAGAGTTTTGATAAGTAATGGAGGTTCACATTTTTTCAATTCCCATTTAAAGCGAGCTTTGGAGAATTATGGAGTTAAGCACAAGGTTGCTACACCGTATCATCCTCAAACCAATGGCCAAGCTAAAGTGTCAAATCGGGAAATAAAAAGAATTCTTGAGAAAATCGTTTCTTCGTCAAGAAAAGATTGGTCTTTGAAGTTGGACGAAGCTCTTTGGGCATATCGTACGACATTCAAAGCTTTAATAGGTATTACTCCATTTCAAATGGTTTAGGGGAAATCATGCCATCTTCCAGTGGAACTTGAACATAAGGCATTTTAGGCATTGAAGTTTTATAATTTTGATCAAGATCAAGTCGGCTCGAAAAGGAAAGAAGAATTACATGAATTGGAGGAATTAAGATTGCATGCTTATGAATCTTCAAGGATTTACAAAGAAAAAGTCAATAAGTATCATGATAAAAAAAATCAGTCCAAAGAATTTTGAAGTTGGTCAATTGGTTTTATTGTTCAATTCTCGGTTAAAGTTATTTCAAGGAAAATTAAAATCTAAATGGTCGGGGCCACTCTTGATAAAAAAGTGAAGCATTTTGGATCTATTTTGTTGGAATACCCTATCTCAAAGGAAAGTTAGATGGTGAATGGTCAGCGTTTAAAAATATACCTCAGAGAGGAGGTTAACATGAGCACTAGTGTTATTCTTCTTGGTGATATGTGATCACCTCGGCCCGTCGAGCTCGAAACAACATTAAACAAACCGCTTGTTCGAAGGTACCCTAACATTGTAAGTATTTCTGTTTTTGTATCATTTAAAATTAAGTTTGCTGCAAAACAGGATTTGTGGAACAAATTCTGCAGTAGAATTTTTTGTTTTGTTTTTGTCATGGACCATCGGGCGATCGCTTATGTCGCAGGGCGACGCTGTCTAAACAGCACCCTTCTGCTGAGATTTTACATTTCAATTTTGGTGGGTTATTTTAGGCCCATGGGTCATTCTTCTTTTATAAGAAGATTTTGACCTATTTGGAGTCATTCTCTCCCATTTCTATCAAAACCTCTCTCCAAATCCTTGCACCTTCATTCCTTCTTTCAAGATTCAAAGATAATTTTTTTCCTTCTCTTCCTTTTGGTTAGTAAATTAGGTTTTGTAGTATAGGTTTTCTTTTACAATTTTGATTGCTATGCCCATGATTAGTAAACTAGGTTTAGTAATTTAGGATTTGATAGTTTTAATTAGTATTCATGTGGTTAGGATAATCATTGGCCATTGTTAGCAATCATCACTCACCATGGATTTGCCTGAAGAACAAGGTTTGTGATTAAAATTCTGTAGATTTCAGACTGTTTGCAAGGAGTCGCTAGGCGACAAAGATGCATCACTCGGTGATGCATGTCAGGGGAGACATCCCTGTCTTTTCTTGTGTGTTCTGATATTTTTGTTATCTTTATCTCTAACAGGAGGAATTGCTACTATTTTGTTTTGATTTGATGTCTTGTAGATGGGTCCTAAGAGAGCTTTTCGCTTGAAAACTATGAGGGAATTTGAAGGGGATAGTTCGAGCCAACCTCGGAACATTGATGAACGTTGTTTTGTTAGTGCTAAAGCTGAAGCAAGATTCAACCTTCTTGTGGGAGGGCAATTTTTGTCACAGAAAAAGTTTGTGATTGACACCAACGGTCCTTATGGGAAGCCAATGCAGATTTTCCTGAGAAAGAAGTGAGATGTGCTGATTGATCCAGTTCACAAGATAAGCTATGATTTGGTTAGAGAGTTTTATGCAAATGGTCTTCCTGCTGAGGGGGAGCAATTTCTTTTCAAGACTGTTGTAAGTGGAAAATCATTGCATTTTCATGCAGACTCGTTAAACAAATTTTTGGGTAACCCGCTCCACTTATGTGTTCACGAGATAGATGATTTCAACAAGGAGCTTGGAAAATTAAGAAACCATGATTCTATTGCTAGTGCAATTCTGCTTGAAGGAAAAAGCGTAGAATTGAATGTAGCAGGTCTTCCTTTTAGATACAACCGGGAGGATATGATGGCTGAAACACAAGCTGAGCTTTTTTTGATTTTAAACAACATCAACCCCAAGCTTCATAGGTCAATCGTGCCTATTGATGCTTCCTTTCTTGTGCGGTGTATCTTGGAGGACAGGTTGGTGGATGTTGCTGGCATTATTTCTAAGGAAATGAGACAGTTTGTCGAAAGCACTAAGACCAAGGAGGTAAACTCCCGTGTTCCTCTTCCTTTTCCTTGTCTTATTACTGCTATGTGCCTAGACAAATGAATTTTGATTCTGGAATAAATTAATGAAAAAGTGAGGGGGTTATTGATGATGACTATCTTGGCCGTTACTGTTTGGGAAAATTGACCATGAAAAGGAAGAACATGAGTGTTAGGGGTGAATCGTCTGGTGCTCAAGAGGCTTTCGAGGGTCTCGATTATGCAAATTGGGATCCTAGGATGAAAGAGGCTTGCAATTATACTTGGAACATGTTGGAAGCCCATCAAAGGCCTGGAAGATTTCTTCATGATTCCATAGCAAAGCTGTTTCTGAATCAGTCTAATCCTCAAGAGGCAAATTCTTTCCCTACCCAGTTGAGTATGATGACTTCTACAATTGGCTTGTGGATAGGGGCCCGTTATTTTCAGAGGGGGAAGCACCTATTGGTAATGCTTGTGACGATGGTGATGATGGTGGTGACAATATGGAGCATTGAAGTCTATGCGTCAACGTGAAGACATTTTATTTGTTTTTCAGTTTATATTTAATGTTCAACTTTATGATTGGTTTTAAAATTTAATTGTTGGAATAATTTGTTTTTGTTTTGAAAATTGTTGGTTGTATTTTAGGATTGAATCCTTTTAGTTGGTGTTGGTATCCTTTTTGGTTGGAATTTAATTTTTTTTATGATTGAAGTATAATAAATTAGTAGTATTGTATTTTACTATCGTGTGTACATTGTCGTACCCCAAATTTTTCCTACCTCGATGATTTTTATTCGATATAAAAATAAATAAATATTTAATTAAAGATGGTACAGCAGTATCTGATGGCCCATCTTTATCGAAGACGATTAGCGGGTGTAATTTAATTCAGGAGAGTGAGGCTTTCTAAATAAGAAACACTCGGATATCTGTAGGCCCATTCATGAAGCATGTTGGTCAATGGCCCATGCGATTCGAAAATGGAAAATTATTATTAAGCTTAATTATAAAATCCAATTAGGGATCATTATTGTTAGTAAAAAGGGGGTGCGACTTCAAATTAAAAAGCCCATTAGAAATCATTGAGCCCATTTCATTTTGGTTTAAATAGAAAGGATATAAGGGGTATATTATCAATCTATAAGCTCATTAATATTTTTATTCAATTGTGATATTCTATTACTATTTTAGGAAAAAACATTTAAACTCACTATTATTATTTTATTAAAAAATATACGCATCTCTTTATTAAGAAAAAAACACGTTATGATCATTAATTATTATAATTCATTTAGTAAAAATTATTGTCTAGAAGAGAGTTCGATTGGATCATTTTTTAGAAAGGCTTAAGCCCAATTAACGTTTTATTAAAGTCTATTGGCCTTGCTGTAAGGTATTGTTGCTAGACCAAAGAAAATTTTAATGCAAAAGCCCAATAATTAATCAGCGCTAGGCCCATGTTCCACTAACACACACTGTATCAATCAAAGGCCTGAACTAACGCGTTTGTTTTATCAACAACAGCTACTGTAGAGATTTCAACATAATCAAATCCAGAATATTCAATATATATTACAATAAAATCTGCAAATATCAGTAAAGAATAAAATCTTACAAAATCAAATCTTACGAATTCAATCTCTATTACATTAAAGTACATAATCAAAACAAATTACAAAATCAAATCTGGAAAATTATACAAATTTGATTCAAATCAGATCTTAACGAATCCAATTACAATCCTTAAATCCCTAAATCAAAACAATTTCTAACTGAAATCGAAAACCATAAAATACTATCTTATAAATAAACAACAAGACACAGAAGAAGAGGGGTCGGAGAAAAAGAGAGAAAACTTGGAGACGGAAATTTGGAGGCAAACCCTTGTCGTTGGAGATCTAGAAGAGAAGGTAATTAGAGTTTCCAGATCGAAAACCCTAATCGCCCTTGAACATCACTTCCGCGGACCACCGAACACCGTCATTACTTCACTTTCCCTAAAACCTGTGAAACAGAGGAGATTAGTTCAAATCAGAAACCAAATCGCTCGAAGAAATCCAAACACGAGATCATACAAGGGGTAAATGAACTAAGCTTTTCCCTTTTTATTGTTCTATGATTGTTTATGGGTTTGCTGGAATTCACAGCGAGGAAGGGATTCGGTGAAGCACCATTCGGATTGTCTTTAGGGTTAGAAGGTTGGGGAAGGAGAGGGTTAGGTTACATAAATAGAGAGAGAGCGATGAGAGAATTATGAAATGAATAATTGAAATGTAAAACAATAATTTTTATGTTCTGTTATGATCCTATGTGCTCGCTCTTATGGTAAAAGTGTGTTCCCTCCCATATTAGCCGTTAGATAACACGTGAACGACCGTGAGGCCAAGTTCATCATAAGATCCATACACCTCGCTACACACGATTCATCCGACATTTCTCTCAATCCGTTTGGGCCTAAGCCCAACTGCGCTTTACACCACCCTTCACCCATGTTTACTAAACTGTGAAGTAATTTTCACCCCCTCCCTGCCTGTACCATTCTGGGCCTAACCCAGCCTCTATTAGCACCCCCTTTATTTACTGGTCAACTAGAAATACACCCCCCCAGATTTACTTAAAATTTATAATTATTTTTATTATTTCCTTTTATATCATTTTTTATACTATATTTTATTAATTATTTATTTCTTTTTTTCATTTATGATTATTATTATTACCATTAATTTTTATTATCATAATTTTATATTAGTATTATTATTTTTATATTATCATTTATTATATGTAAATATTGTTATATTAGCATATAAACTATTTTCTCAAAAACTCATGTACATATATTATTTTCTCATATATTGCATTAAATCTTGTCTTATCATGCATTAATCAAGATTTTTCGCAATTAATACAGTTAAAAAACATAAACCAAGCATCAAACTATTTTCGGGAAAAAATTAAGCTAATCGACAGTCTTTTTGCAAATGGGTTTCAAACAAATTTTGATTTACTACGAACTTAGTCAAAATCTCCGCAATCACTACTCCCGACCGAGTGCGAAGTGATTCAAAATATGTTTGCAAACCCCTAAAATTCACCAACCCATACAAACTACGAATTGGGACTCTGATTCCTCATAAGAGGATATGTAGGCACGTGATCTAAAATCGTGGCGAGTCTTGCTAATTAAGACTTAAAACCTTGTGTATCCCAAACCTAAACCTCGAGCTTAATATCCTTGTGAACAAGGTGGATGAAAGATGCCTAACCCCTTCCTTTCGTCTAATTGATTCTGAAACTTAAAATCTATGTCTGTGAATTAGGGTTTCCTATTAGATGCCCTTCCCTAGGATAAAAAACTGATAGTGGTGACTCTGATTTAAAAACCAGTTGCTACAGATGGAGACTCTGATGGGGATTCTCCTTAACCCTAGGTTTAGGTATTTTTGGGTTTCTATTTTTATTTGCTTTATTTATTTATTGCATTTATCTACTTTCTCACATTTATTTATTTACTGTAAATTTCTCTTATCATCATATACTTACTGCGTGGTGAGATGTTTTTATTCCTCAAAAGGTTTTCAACAACCCTTAGAGAGAAGGTTCGTCTAATATCTTAGGGGGTACATCATCCCTGCGAGTTTATGTGAAGACTTCGCCTAGATCCGGTGAACTTCCGAAAAAGGAATACTTATCAAGAGATATCCTCTTGACGAGTAGGACTTTGGAAGGACACCCATGACTCTTTGTAATGACCTTAACCCAAATATCTCATGATGAGATCTTTCACGACTTTGAGACGAAAGTCTTAGTCCGTAAAGAGGCTCCACCTAAGGGAGGCCCTTGTGCCTTTCCCCTCTGGTGTTATTCATGACACCCTTAAGGAATCCACCTTTTGGGGAGGGTAGATCAATTGTAGGTAAAAACTAAGGAGCCTACCTTATAAGGGTACTTATTACAAAAAGTCCCATCACTCAACTCTACACCCACGCATTCACATATTTCATGTATGCGTCATACATTCATCATATATTCGTCACCCATTTCTTTGTCTCATTCACGGGGTACAAAAAAAAATTCGAGATCTCGGTGACTATCTTTAAAAAATGGATACCGAAAGAAACAACTTGCCTGCATCAACACGCCAAACATGTCTGAAATCAAGGCCACAAAAAGGAAATAATGTGCTGAAGATTTTCTCAAGCTTTGTCAGGTCAAGGTGGATGACTTCTAGATCAGATATCCGAAGGCGCACCTAGAAGACTTATTTCCCTTTGCTTGATTTCATGCAAATAAAGTTTTTGTTTAAGATTGTAATATTTTTCAATATCTGAATTATGTTACCTTCAATAACGACATTTTATTCCGTATCTCACTGGCGTATCTATTTTTAAGCTGGTCACCGAATAAACAATAAGCGAAAGACAAATACATACCCAAGTGAATAAGACATTCAAAACAAATAACCATTTCATATTCATACGTATTCATTCACATGCATGCATTCAAGAACACCCGCATATCATGTCAAAGCTCATTTTTCAAAAATATCTCTCTGGTTGAACCATTGGTAGAGGAAGATATCCACCTCCTTGGTCTCCATATCAAACAAGGGCCTATCAACAAAAAGCAATGGAGAAAATCGAGGAAACTCAGGCTGCATTCAAAGAGGATCTCGACCAAGTAAAGGGCGACATAAGTTCAATGAAAGGAGATTTGAGTCAAGTTCTTCTGGCTTTAAAGAAAATTATTGACAGGCAGGACCAGATTCCCAGGACAACTTTTGAATAAATAGCCCTGACTATTGGTGCATCAAGCGGTCACCAACTAAGGAAAGAGCCAGAAGCAGGAATCCCAAAGTCCGTCGTAGCCCAACAAGAAGATGAAACTGAAGGGTTTGTCCTACCGCCGCCAAAAGCAGGGGCATCTCATAACCTACAGATTCCTACCAATAATGCGGACTCTCGCAAGGACACAATGAAGATTTTGAAAGGGATCTACAAAGGCTAGGGAACCAGGGGATAGTCCAGTTCAGACAATACCCTAAAGAAAAATATAAAGCTGCTCTGAAGGGCGAAGCATATTTTCCTCAGATCCAAGAGACTTTTGTCAATAGTGGAGTAGTGCATGGCAGACATGGGGCAAAAATATTCAGCTAAGCCAACACCAAAGGGGCAACTGAATTCATCCGAGAATGCGCCCCAGAAGGAGAACTCAAAAGATGGACCGTCGTGGAGATTCCTGAGATCTTTTTATTTCCTAATTAATTTCTCTTGTTTTCGAAAGAACCTATGTCAAGCCCGAGGTATAGGGGTTGCTTGTAAGGGTTCCCCCATTTTATTTCTGACAATATTTGTGATTAATAAAAGTTATGTTTTGTTTTCAATTAAGATCCCTTTCTTTCTCTTACATTTATATCTCAAATTTAAGAATGGCAATACTTTCTCTGCATATGCATTTTCAAATTTAGTATACTAAATCTGCACCAAAACATGATAAAGGTGCAAATTCATGCCCAAAACCACCGATAATGCTACTGCTGCGATCCGATATAATTTTGATGCTCCTATCAACCAAGCTAAAGACGAAGATGATAAATATCTTAAACTCTCTGAGAAAATGGCGAGGCTAACAATATACAACCGTGTCAAGAGGCTATTAAGACCATTAATCTGAACACAGGGGAAGACCCAAAATTAACCAAGCTAAGGGGCAATGTCAGAACGGATCCATAAAGAAGCTGATCAGGTTATTGCGCATATCTACGGAAATAGGCCAAAGTCGAATACAGACAAGGGCGTAAAAATAAACAACTATGAAATACCAAGATCTGACGAAGAACCCGAGCCAGGGGCACGTTGGGTATCCACGAAGCTACAAATACATTAGGGCATGATATAGGGGCAGTATTGACTCCCTCAAAGAATACTCACATGCCATATACCAATTTAATGGAAAATGGCATACTAAATATCCAAAACTGATCGAGATCATGTTTTAAAACTGACTGCGGAATTCACAAAGATCACTTTCAGTCACATCCCAAGAAAAGGAAATCAAATGACAGACGCCATGGCAGCTATATCGTCTATGTTCAAAATAACTTGATCAAACCATGAATCGTGTATCACAAACAAACTCTTCGAAGATCCCACACATTGCCTTGCTATTAAAAAACGACAATATAACAAGCATTGGTTTCACGACATCCAGAAAAGGCCTCTAACATTGGCAAACAAACCTTACGAGAATTATCCGCGGAATTCTTTCAAGGTAACAATATACTGTACAAGATGAACCACGACATGGTTTAGTATTGAAGAAGATTCTGCCACCTCACCTCGACTCACGTGGTAAATGGACCCCCAATTTTAAAGGTCCATACATAGTCAAAACAGCATCCCCCGGTGGTAATCTTGTCTCCACAGTAATGGATGGGGAAGAACTACTGAACCCGGCAAATTCAGACGCGGTCAAAAATACTATGTACAAGAAGCACGCTAAGCTCGAACCCTAAACGGGAGACTTAGGCAAAAAGGAGCGTCCCGGTGGATCGAAAACCCTAAAGGGCGATCCAGGAAAAAATTAGGGGCATATAAACAAAAATTATCCCAGAGGATTGAAAACCCGAGAGGGCAATTCAGGCAAAAGTTAGGGATTTTATACAAAAAAATAAAGAACAAAAAGACTGTGATCTAAGAGCTGCGACTATGAACCACGAAGGGAGAGATAGATCTGAATCATTCAACTCATAAGCAAAGAAGATAAGATCATTAAAAGGATATTGGAGAATAGCAGTAGCAATTATCATTTTTATTGCCATTTACAGTTTTAAAACTTTCTGTAATTACCTCTTCCTAGGAATTCCATCTTGTATTCCCGCCTCTTCAAAGGCATATTAATAAAACACTTGCTTTCTTTGCATCTTTCAAATTGCATTTTTCTTTTATCAGACTTGTTTACAAAATACTACGATTATTACTTGTGAATATTATCTTGAAATCATTTCGGGGAATTAACAAAATAAAAGCATTTGATAAAACATCGAAAAATCATTTTGGTTAGAAAAATATTAAGAGAAAATCCACGTCTAAATCCACGCACATGGCTACTCCTACGTCTTGCAAATCTATACACATGTCTACACCTATGCATATCTACGTTCACGACACAAAAAATCTACGCCCACACATACATCTGCGCCTATGCTTGCACTCAACAATACAAAATCTATGCATATCTACTCCTACATCTACGCGTCCGTACGCAAAGTCCATGGCAACGCCTATGCCTTAACTTGCAACATGAAGTCTACGTCCGCACATGCATCCACGCACATGTGTAATCCTGCCAATGCTGCATACGTCCATGCTTACGCCTGCGCCTACGACATACAAATCTACATACGTTTGTGCTTACGCCTGCGCCTACGACATACGAATCTACATACGTCTGCACTTACGCCTGCGCCTATGACATACGAATCTACCTACATCTACACTTATGCCTGTGCCTACGAATCTACGTACGTCTACCCTTATGCCTGCGCCTATAACATATGAATCTACGTACGCCTACACTTACACCTACGCTTAGAGACCATATACATACGTCTATGCCTGCATACAAATCTATGCATAGGCTATTTCCTACGTCTACGTCTATGTCTACATACAAATATACGCATAGGCCATTATCTATGTCTACGTCTATGCCCGCAATATAAAATCAATGCTCAAATTTTTCTAACATTGTCCACTGTGTTCAAGTTCAACAATACAACGACGACACAACATAATTCCAGGAGTTGGTAACTCTAGGCCAATGGTTTAAAGGAGAGAACGCCAGAAATACTCTTTGTAACTTTTCAAGGCATACGCGCATCTTACACACATTTCATACATACACACATTTTGCACATCTCAAGCATACATACACTATGCATTCCTGCATACAGTATTCCTTTAGACAGGGTTCCATATCAATGTCAAATATCATACATGTCACATACATACAACATTCAATACGCATGCATACACATGTATCACATAGAAAATAGACAAATTATTTCACCCTCGATTCAACTCTCTAAGCGTCAACCTACGCAATACTTCTCCTACGATTCAACCTGTCACCTCAGTCTTCATGCCGTGACACATTCAACCCATCACCTAAGTCTTCCCGCAGTGATGAGCTCCTTACAAGCCCAGTACATTGCCTTTAAGCCGCAATGTATTCGTGAAACTTGGCATATTGCCTCTAAGCCGCAATATATCGTCTGACTCAAACAAATTGCCTCTAAGCCGCAATGTATCTGCAAAACTCAACACATTGCCTCTAAGCCGCAATGTATCTTTCCAGATTAACATATTGCCTCTAAGCCGCAATATATCGTCCGACTCAAACAAATTGCCTCTAAGCCGCAATGTATTTGCAAAACTCAACACATTTCCTCTAAGCCGCAATGTATCTTTCCAGATCAATATATTGCCTCTAAGCTGCAATATATCGTCCGAATCAAACACCTTACCTCTAAGCGGCAATGTATTCTCAAAACTCAGTATGTTGCCTCTAAGCCGCAACGCATTGTCAAAACCCAGTACATTGCCTCTAAGCCGCAATGTATCTTCAAAACCCGTTATGTTTCCTCTAAGCTGCAATGTACTATCCAAAGTTAACACATTGTCTCTAAGATGCAATGTATCTGAAAAACTCAACACATTGCCTCTAAGCCGCAATGTATTTTTCCAGATCAACATATTGCCTCAAAGCCGCAATATATCATCCGACTAAAACACATTGCCTCTAAGCCGCAATGTATTTGCAAAACTCAACACATTGCCTCTAAGCTGCAATGTATCTTTCCAGATCAGTATATTTCCTCTAAGCCGCAATATATCGTCCGACTCAAACACATTGCCTCTAAGCCGCAATGTATTCTCAAAACTCATTATGTTGCCTCTAAGCCGCAATACATTGTCAAAACCCAGTACATTGCCTCTAAGCCGCAATGTATCTTCAAAACCCGTTACGTTGCCTCTAAGCCGCAATGTACTATCCAAAGTCAACACATTGCCTCTAAGCTGTAATGTATTATCCGAACTCATTACATTGCCTCTAAGCCGCAATGAATTCTCAAAACTCGACACATTGCCTCTAAGCCGCAATGAATTCTCAAAACTCGACACAATGCCTCTAAGTCACAATGTATTATCCAAGCCAACACATTACCTCTAAGCCGCAATGCGTTCTCCAAACTCATTACATTGCCTCTAAGCTACAATGTTTTTGCAAAACCTAGATCATCGTCTCAGACTTCAGACAGCGATGTTCGAAACCATATTTAGCTTATCACATCAGACTTCACGCAGTGATTTTCAAACCTAACCCATTGTCTCATTCTTCATGCAGCAGTGCGTCCCCTTATTCTGCGACACAGATCATTTCCTCAGACTTCATGTAGCAATGTGTTCCAAAATCCAGACCATCGCATCAGACTTCATGCAGCAATTTGAGAACCTAACCCATTGCCTCATACTTCATGCAACAATGTGTTCCAAACTCCAGACCATCTCCTCATACTTCATGCAGCGATGTTCGAAACCAAATTTAGCTTATCACATCAGACTTCACGCAGTGATTTGCGAACCTGACCCATTGCATCATACTTCATGCAGCAATGTGTTTCTTCATCCCATAAAATCCAGCCTATCGCCTCAGACTTCATACAACGATGTTCGAAACCAAATTTAGCTTATCACATCAGACTTCACGCAGCGATTTGCGAACCTAATCCATTGCCTCAGACTTCATGCAGAAATGTATTTCATTACCGAAACTCAGACCATCGTCTCAGACTTCAGGCAGTGATGTTCGAAACTAGATTAGCTTATCACATCAGACTTCACGTAGTGATTTTCAAGCCTAACCCATTGCCTCTGACTTCATGCAGCAATGTGTTTCTTATTCTACGACACAAATTATCACATCAGACTCCACGCAACGATTTGCAAAAAAAAAACTGTAACCCAATGCATCAGGCTTCAAGCAGCAATACCTTCCTTCATCCCATAAAAACCAATCATCGTCTCAGACTTCATGCTACGATGAAAAACAAAATTGTTACCTATTGCATCAGACTTCATGCAACAATACATTTCGTTATTCCATAAACACCAATCATCGCCTCAGACTTGAGGCTGCGATGCTCAAAAGAAAACAAAACTCAACACATTGCCTCTAAGCCACAATGTGTTCGCAAACTCAACACATTTCCTCTAAGCCGCAATGTATTCTCAAACTCAACATATTGCTTCTAAGCCGCAATGTGTTCGCAAACTCAACACATTGCCTCTAAGTCGCAATGTATTCACAAACTCAACACGTTGACTCTAAGTCGCAATGCATTCTTAGAACTCAGAACAATACCTCTAAGCCGCAATGTATCCTCAAAACTCAGAACATTGCCTCTGAGCCACAACGTATGATCCAAACTCAACACATTTCCTCTAAGCCGCAATGTATTCGTAAACTCAACACATTCCCTCTAAGCCGCAATGTATTCTCCAACTCAACGCATTGCATCTAAGCCGCAATGTATTCGCAAACTCAACACGTTGGCTCTAAGCCGCAATGTATTATCCAAACTCAACACATTGCCTCTAAGCCGCAATGTATCATCCAAATTAACACATTGTCTCTAATCCGTAATGCGTTATTCAAACTCAAAAACATAGCCTCTAAGCCGCAATGTATTCATGCTCAAAACATCACCTCATACGTCATGCAGCGATTCGCAAACGTAACCCATGGCCTCAGTCGTCAAGCAGCCATGCATCATCAATCATTGTTATACTCACCCTCCAAATGGGTGAATAAGCAAGACATACAGAATTGTGCTATCTGCCTTGTTATCAAACCTGGGTAAGTGGTATACCATTAACTTTGCCTACTTCCTTGACACTTATAAGGGTATGCTACATCAGTATAACCTTATGTTTGTCGGACAAATTTTGGGACACTTCACGTATTCAATAAACTCCCAATCAGAATATGTAAGACTCGCGTTCTCTCAAACTATTCGATTGCAAGATAATTGAATAGGGGCAGCTGTCGTACCCCAAATTTGTCCTACCTCGATGATTTTTATTCGAGATAAAAAAAAAGAAGAAATATTTAATTAAAGATGGTACAGCAGTATCTGATGGCCCATCTTTATCCAAGATGATTAGGGAGTGTATTTTAATTCAGGAGAGTGAGGCTTTCTAAATCAGAAAGACTCGAATATCCGTAGGCCCATTCACGAAGCATGTTGGCCAATGGCCCATACGATTCGAAAATGGAAAATTATTATTAAGCTTAATTATAAAACCCAATTAGGGATCATTATTGTTAGTAAAAAGGGGGCGCGACTTCAAATTATAAAGCCCATTAGAAATCATTGGGCCCATTTCATTTTGGTTTAAATAGCAAGGATAGATGGGGTATATTATCAATCTATAAGCCCATTAAGATTTTTAGCCAATTGTGATATTTTATTACTATTTTAGGAAAAAACATTTAAACTCCTTGCTATTATTATTTTATTAAAAATATATGTATCTCTTTATTAAGAAAAAAACACGTTATGATCATTAATTGTTATAATTCATTTAGTAAAAATTATTTTCTAGAAGAGAGTCCGATTGGATTATTTTTTTAGAAAGGATTAAGCCTAATTAACGTTTTATTAAAGTCTAATAGCCTTGTTGTAAGGTATTGTTGCTAGAGAAAAGAAAATTTTAATGTAAAAGCCCAATAATTAATCAGCGCTAGGCCCATGTTCCACTAACACACACTGTATCATTCAAAGGTCTGAATTAACGTGTTTGTTTTATCAACAACAACTACTGTAGAGATTTCAACATAATCAAATCTAGAATATTCAATATATATTACAATAAAATCTGCAAATATCAGTAAAGAATAAAATCTTACAAAATCAAATCTTATGGATTCAATCTCTATTACATTAAAGTACAAAATCAAAACAGATTAAAAAATCAAATCTGGAAAATTATACAAATTAGATTCAAATCAGATCTTAACAAATCCAATTACAATCCTTAAGTCCCTAAATCAAAATAATTTCTAACTGAAATCGAAAACCCTAAAATACTATCTTATAAATAAACAGTAAGACACTGAAGAAGAGGCGTCGAAGAAAAAGAGAGAAACTTGGAGACGGAAATTTGGAGGCAAACCCTTGTCGTTGGAGATCCAGAAGAGAAGGTGATTAGAGTTTCCAGATCGGAAACCCTAATCTCCCTTGAACATCACCGCCGCTGACCACCGAACGTCGTCGTTACTCCGCTTTCCCCAAAGCCTGTGAAACAGAGGAGATTAGTTCAAATCAGAAACCAAATCGCTCAAAGAAATCTGAACACGGGATCGTACAAGGGGTAAATGAACTTAGCTTTTCCATTTTTTTTTGTTCTATGATTGTTTATGGGTTTGTTGGAATTGACAGCGAGGAAGGGATTTGGTGAAGTGCCATTACGGTTGTCTTTAGGGTTAGAAGGTTGGGGAAGGAGAGGGTTAGGTTATAGAAAGAGATAGAGAGAGCGATGAGAAAATTATGAAATGAATAATTGAAATGTAAAACAATAATTTTTATGTTTTGTTATGATCCTATGTGCTTGCTCCTACGGTAAAAGTGTGTTCCCTCCCATATTGGCCGTTAGATCACACGTGAACGGCCGTGAGGCCAGGTTCATCATAAGATCCATACACCTTACTACACACGATTCATCCGGCCTTGCTCTCAATCCGTTTAGGCCTAAGCCCAACTGCGCTTCACACCATCCTTCACCCCTGTTTACTAAACTGTGAAGTAATTTGCACCCCCTCCTTGCCTGTACCATTCTGGGCCTAAACCAACCTCTATTAGCACCCCCTTTATTTACTGGTCAACTAGAAATACACCCCCCCAGATTTACTTAAAATTTATAATTATTTTTTATTATTTCCTTTTATATCATTTTTTATACTATATTTTATTAATTATTTATTTCTTTTTTTCATTTATGATTATTATTATTACCATTAATTTTTATTATCATAATTTTATATTAGTATTATTATTTTTATATTATCATTTATTATATGTAAATATTGTTATATTAGCATATAAACTATTTTCTCAAAAACTCATGTACATATATTATTTTCTCATATATTGCATTAAATCTTGTTTTATCTTGCATTAATCAATATTTTCGCAATTAATACGGTTAAAAAACATAAACGAAGCATCAAACTATTTTTGCGAACAAATTAAGCTAATCAACAATCTTTTTTGCAAATGGGTTTCAAACTAATTTTGACTTACTGCGAACTCAATGATATGCACAAATAAGGTATTATCTTATCGTTTTATAGAATGTTAGAATAATAATAAAAATAGTGCTTTAAGAAAACATATAGTTATGCATTGTTATGTAAATAAGTGTGCATGTTTGAATCATTAGGATATAACCACAAATGTGAGTGACTTTCCATTGTTCACCAAATCGTTAACATTTTAGTAATTGTTGTTTTAACTTGGGTGATTCATGTTGAATCTTGTTTTTGAATAGAAATTTTGGAAACTTAGAAGGGATCAAGGCATTGTTTCTATTTTACGAGAGTTACCACCATTTCCAAAAGCACCTCATTTAACCTTGTGAGTATGCAAATTTTTGTGAATCCTTCTGAGCTTTAATTTATGAAATTTTTGGAATGAGTCTATCAATAAGCCAACAAATTCCTAAGTATACCACTTAGTAATTTTGTTGATGACAAAAAAAAGAGATTCAATGATGATTCATTCTAAAAAATTTCTTGTTTGTAAACACTTTACCCAATTGTTTGAAATAGCCTTGTTTGAAGAGCAATTGCTTGAATAAAAAGGAAAGAAATGTTGAAAGTTGGGGAGGTTGTTTAAAAAGAAAGAAAGAAATAAATGGTGGCATAATGCATCCTTTAAGAAATGCTTTAACATTAAATAAAGTAATAATAATGAAAGAAGAAAAAAAAGAAGGGAAAAGATAAAGGAGCATTGTGAGAAAAGAAATCAAAAGTTGTGATAAAAATAACGATGAAGCAAGAATGAATATTGTGAATACTTGAAATGCTCTTCATGATATTTACCCATTTTTCTTCAATGGCCTTACGTATATAATCCTTTGTTCTTAACCCAAGCCAAATTACAACCAATAAAAGTCCTTTTGTGATTTATATTTCCTTGATCTTCTTTTCAACTTATTTGATGAATGCATGAATTGTTCTGGATGTTAGAACAATTACTAATGAGAGTGTTTTGTCCCTTGTCTTCTGTACATAATCCATATTTTGTTGAGTGAGAGTAGGTGATTCAGATATGAACATGTTGTTACTAATTTATGCATAGCTCGATGTTTGTTTTTAGAACTTATTTCATTATCATGCTTTGATTCTTAACACAATTAATTTATGTTTGTGACTGCATTTGTTGATTTTGAACCATCCAAATTTCTCTTATTGATTTTGTTCTTATGAATTCATCTTGTTGTCTTGGTGTTTACCTTTGATTTGGGGAGAAACAAAGACTTTAGTTGGGGAGAGTTATTAAGTGTCAACTTTTGAGTAATTTTCATATCATTTATTGACACTTTCAAACCCTTTATTATATTTTTAATTAGGATAGACACTTATTTTAAGTAATTTTGCATAAATACAAATAATTTTGAATGTCTTAATTTGTTTGTTATTTTTGCAGTAATTTTTGTTCAGATAGTGCGTCCTAAAGTCGGCTCTTTGTTGATGTGCAAGCAAAAAGATTTGGCCTTGCAAAGATGAGTCGCCCGGCGAAAGGAAACGTATCCCGACAAAAGCTTGGGATAAAGGCTGAATTTTGGTGTAGCCACTAGAGTGCCTCGCCCCTGGAGCGCCCGGCGAAAGAAGAGTCGCTCGGCGAAGCATCCTTGTCGTCGGGAGATGGTGGATATTTTCGACTTGTTCCTTACATCTAGTTTGTCACATGGTTAATCTAGCTAGCGTCGCTCGGTGATGATTTATGGTCGTCTGATGATTGTTGGCGGACTGCCCATGCTTATATGCCACTTTTGTGATATTTTAAACCATTCTTCCTCATTGTCTTGTACTTTGTATCCTAGAAAAACATCACTTTGGAGAAAAACACCCATTTCCCCCCATTTCTACAAAAATCAAAGCTTTGCATCCTCAATCTTTGAAACTTCAAGGTTGATGTCCATAAAGTTTTGTTGCTTATTTATTGATCAAGGTATCATGACTATGAGTAGCTAAGCATCTCTCGTGTCAAGATTAGAGGTATTTAACCTAGCCCTTATGTATTTCTTTTTATCATTTTACATATGAACTTGATTGATGATTAATATATGTTGAATATCTTTGCTTTCTTTGGTCTTTTTATGGTTTTGATCATTATTGAGGAGTAAGTTTTAAACTTGACCTAAGATATCCATCTATTAATAAGCAAACTCTAGACATAGATTTGTGAGTTAGTATTCAGTTGTATCAAGCTTTAAAGATTGTCATGTTAATAGTTAGGTTGAGAGATCATTTAAGGATTAACATGATAATACTCACAATATTGCTTAGACTTGAGTAGTGTTGAAAGGACACGTGAATATATCAATCATCAATTTGTTCATATGCTTGATAATCGAATATGTATGAAATAGGTTAATGAAAACTAATCTTGACATGCTTTTTTATCAAAACAAGCCTTTCAAACAAAATCTCTCTTTTACCTAAATCATAACATCTTACATGAAACCAAATCTTTTTGTTATTAAAACCCAATACCAAAACTTTATCTATGAATCAAACACTTAAATTAGGTAAAACTATAGAATGGAAGTAATATCACACCAATCCCTAAGGAAAACCATAATATAAATACTTGTGTTGAAAATACGTACAACAACGGACTTTGGACTATATTGACCCTGCAGCTATTAGTGTATTTTAAGGAGCAAAATCTTTAAATACGGACCTAAATCCTGCTTTGCTTGCTGATATTTACTATGCTCTTCACATTCGTTACGAAAAGGGGAGGGGTACGCTAAATTATTGTATCATGCTCTTATATTATTGGTTTATGTCTCATATCTACAAATAAGACTATATGATTAAAACTCTGACACGATTTGAGTGGCCTCAAAAATTAAGCCCTCTCACTGTTGATTTTGTATTGTGGTATGCAAGAAAGCTAAACATTGGAGATATTATTTATAGTTGCGGAGATTTTATGAATGTTCTTCTAATTGGATTATGTGGTTGCATCAATTACAACCCTATTTTGGTTTTGTGACAAATTGGATACCCTTTGGAGTATAAACCCTTTGATGAACAAATTCAACAATTAATCATTCACGACATGGGCAAAAATGACCGAGAATTGCTCAACAAGATCATCCAAGCTTGGAATAGGGTTAACAAGAGAAAAGCTGAAAGAAAGAATGATGTGGCGAAAGAACCTTACACTCGATGGGTTTTGCATAGGGTACAAGTTGTTAAGTTACCATTTTCCATTGATCTTGAGTACAAGCCAGATGTCCCAGATCCTCTGCCTATGTCCTTAGAAGAAATAGACAACTTGAAGAAAGCTATGAATCAAGATCAAAAGGAAAAATAAGCATTGGAGCTTAGCCTTCATAACTTAGCTAAGGAGAAAAGACAAATGCAATGCGAGCTTGAGTCCAAAGATCAACAGATTCAGAAAGATCGTGAAGCATTTGAAAAGGAGAGTCTTAAGAGGAAATGTTCGACTGAAGGGTTGTTGAGTGCTACCTTTAACTTGGATTCCCATAACTAACATTTGGAAGATACTGTTGTTGAAATCGGGAAACTAAGTAGGTGGTACAAAAAGGCGTTACAAGACAAAAAGGAGATGGAAGAAAGTTTGAGGGCTCAAATTCAAAGTTTGGAAGAAGCTTATTTAGATCAAAAAGACAAATGAAGTATCTTACTACGAGACTCCAGGATAGCCAAGAATCAAATGTAAGGGAACGTCTCAAGAGGATGAGGGTAGAAAGACTTCTCGCCCAAAAGACTGATGAATGTGAGCAAATTTATCGTGAGTTAGAAGACCTCCAAAAGAATTTCCTCATACAAAGGAAACTCTATACGGAGATGAGGGAAAAAAATTATATTGGGAAGAATAATATGTAAAGATCACCAAAGCAGGAAAGGATAATCATAAGATAATTCCAGACCTCTACCAGGAATACCGTTTCTATAAAGACAAGCATGCAAGACTCTCCTTCTTAGCCAACAATCTCGTTGGTGACATCCGTAGAAGTTTGAGAGATGCGGAAAATGTGATGGTCTCACTCCCAGAAGATGTTGAAGACTTCCTCAAGATTTATAGGATTATGATTAATGGTTTCAGAGTAGATATCCGTAGGAGCACTTAGAAGATTTTGTTTTCCTTTGTTATTTCCTTCAGCAATTTAATTTTGATGTTTTGGATAGAATATTTTTCAATATCTGAATTATATTCTCTGGTTAAGACAATTATCATTTTCAACTAAAGTATTTTGTTTCTATATTTCATTTGTGTATTTTTTTTTGAGATGCTCGCCAATAAAAAAGTAAACCTGAAAATATATATATAAAAAATATATGAAAGAGAATCCAAGTGAATAAGACATTCAAAAAAGGAACTTTAGCATATTCACATACATCCATGCATTCGCAGACATTGCATTTCATAAATTCATACAAAAACTTATTATTTTTCCAAAACCTTCTCAAGTTAAATCATTGGTAAGA
Organism: Vicia faba; assembly: GCA_948472305.1. Classification (NCBI taxonomy): domain Eukaryota; kingdom Viridiplantae; phylum Streptophyta; class Magnoliopsida; order Fabales; family Fabaceae; genus Vicia; species Vicia faba. The sequence goes on along the minus strand of OX451741.1, from coordinate 1,363,382,880 downwards.
AAACACCACCTCTTCGACCTCCATATCAAACAAGAGCACATCGAAAGAAAGTGATGGCACAAATCGAGGAGAATCAATCCACACTCAAGGAAGATTTGGAGCAGGTGAAAGGCAACATCGACTCGATGAAGAGAGATATGAGTCACATTCTTCTAGCCTTGAAGAACATCATCGAAAGACAAGAGAAGATTCTTAGGGAAGCCTTTGAAGAAGTAGCCCAAACTATTGGTGCGTCAAGAAGTCACCAACCAATATGAGAACCTGTGTCAGAACCTCTGAAGTCAACAGTAGCTCAACAAGAGGTCAGACAAGCTTATGCTGAAGGGTTTGTCCCAACAATGTAGACAACTACATAGATCTACAATATGAAGATCTTGATGTGGAAGGTGTTACTCAGGCACACGAAACTAAGATTGTTGAAAATCCCTTGGTGCTCAATCAGTATAAAGTTGTTGAAGAAAGGTTGAAGATTGTGGAGGGTTACGATGCTTTCAACATGGATGCTATCGAAATGGGTCTAGTTCCTGATGTGGTGATCCCTCCAAATTTCAAAGTACCTGACTTTGGAAAATAAAGGGACTCATATGCATAAGAAATCATCTACGCATGTACTGCCGGAAAATGCATGCCTATGCCCAAGATCAGAAGCTGATCATCCATTGTTTCTAAGACAGTTTGAGTGAGGCATCTCTAGATTGGTACATGCAATTAGAGAAAATTCATATATAGACATGGGCAGATATTGCCAATGCTTTCCTGAGATAGTACAAGTACAACTTAGACATGACTCCTAACCACATGTAACTCCAAAGTTTTCTCAGAAGAAGGAGGAGTCTTTCAAGGAGTATACTCAAAGATGGAGATAAATGGAAGCCTGTGTACAACCACCACTCCTGGAGAAAAAATTAGTTGATATGTTCATGGGCACTTTACAAGGGTTGTACTATGATAAGATGGTAGGGAGCGTCTCTTCCGGATTTTCTGATTTGGTGACTATTGGTGAAACAATTAAAGCACGTATAAAGAGTGGGAAGATACAAGGGTCATCATCTAGTACCCCTTATAATTCAAAGAGACATGTTCCTAACTTCTCGAAAAAGAAGGAAGGGGAAATTAATGATGTAGCATCACACCCAAGGGCACAACAACCATTGTTAATTCCACGAGAACAACAACAAAATAGGTTTGAAAAGCCTCCGAGAAGATTGGATCCTCTCCCCATGCCGCACAGTCAATTACTGCAACATCTAATTAAACCATATTTGGTAGAGCAAAAGCCTGTAGCTCCTCCAATTGGGGCACTCCCACGAAAGTATGATGCAAATGCCAGATGCAAGTATCATGCCAATTCTATGGGGCATACCATAGAAAAATGTTGGGCCTTCAGACATAAGGTTCAAGATTTGTTGGATTCCCAAGATATCACTTTTGATAAGCCAAACGTCAAGATAAACCCCATGCCTCCGCATGGTGGACCAGCGGTGAATGCAATAGAGGTGGTCACTGACTGGGGCAGCCAGAAAAGTGAATGCCCTGATAAACCTTTTGAAAGAATATATGTTAGAGTGTGGGTTCATCTTGGATCATAATGAAGCTTTTGAGAAGACGTTACAAAAATTGGTGGATCGGGAGATAGTCCAATTCGAGCAATACCCTAAAAAAGAATATGTAGCTGCATTTGATGGAAGCACGAAGAAGCCATTGGTAATTCCATGCTATGATATGGTGGGAGAACTGACTTGAGGTTTTGCGTTTGTTTTCACAAATGTTTCGGTTGAGCAAGAGTCGCCATCGACTTTTTATTTTATCCTAAGGAAAGGTTTAAAAAGCACAGCAAAAACCTTTGAGATGTTTTCTTGGGTTCGGGGAGTAGATTATAGAAAGGGAAGGTATTAGCACCCTTTCTATCCATGGTTATCCATGGGCTCTTAGTTACTTGCTTAGATCAACTTGCCTTGGTTTTCAATTGTTTGAAATGGTGCTTGGTGCATGGTTTTGAAAATGTTTTAAAAAAGATGCCTTGTCTAGGAAACCCTTGCAACAATTCTTTACTAGAATGTTTTGCAAAAGGTGTTTGTCTTTTTGAAAAGATGTTTCAAGGTTTTTGAAGGTTGTTTTGAAAGTGTAGTGATGTGTGGTTTTGAAAAAATAGGAAAGTGTTTTTTGTTTTGCAAGTTGACAAGTACTTAAGAGCTATCTACCCTAAAGTTCTCAAAGATTATTGCTATGTTTTAACCCTTTTAACAATTTTGTTCCACCATTGCATTTGGTGGACAATCTTGTGTTAGGATGTGAACGGGACGGGCGCGGGTCATCGTTTAGACCATAATTGCAATGGTGCCAAGTATCTTTGGGCAATTTTTCCTTTAAGGGATTTGATCATTTTTAGGAAACTTTCGAAAGCGTCAACGAGGGACTATGATCATTTGATTGTTTTGTTTTAGCCCAATGATACCTAACATGCAAAATGGCCCATTATTGAAGGCAACAAGTGGAATACCCTAGGGGTGCAAGTGTGATTGGTGTTGTCCATTTTCATGCTTGATTATCTTTGAAATTAGGTCAAACTATTTTGGTTAATTGACTTGCATACAAACCCTAATTCTAACATGGCATAATTAGAAAGCGTTAAAGTGCGAAAAATAAAGTTCCTAAGTTATTACAACACAATATATGGGAAGGGGGGTACAAATGTTCAAATGGGGGTATTTTGACAAAGAATTTAAACCTAGACTATTACATCAAATTGGGAATTATACAAATTATTTAATATACAACAATTAAATAAAAATGGAATAAATATGTAAGATGCAAAAAATGTTTTTTATATGTATGAAAAAAAAAAGGTGTTTTTTATATGTCAAATAAACAAAATAAAAAAGTATTAATTTTTGGAGTTTTTTAGGTATTTAGGGCAAAACCCTAATTTTGCAAATAAAAGGTATTTATTATTTAATATATACAATATTTATTAATTATGTACAAAAGAAATAAAAAAAAGAGAAATATATGTGTCAAAAAGGTATTTTTGATGTTAAATATTAATAAAAATAAAATATTATATTTTGTATTTTTTAACCTAAATATACTAATAAATATATATGTATTTGTATTATTTACTAAATATATTAAATATATACAAAAATAAAATATTTAATATTTACAAAAAAAGTATATTTTATATAAAATGTTTTCAAGAGAAAAAATGAAATAAAAATCAGAAATAAAATATCTTTGTATTATTTTTAGTTATTGTAAATAATAGTATATAAGTATTTATTTATGTACAAAAACTAAATAAAGACTAATAAATATCAAAATAAATGCAAAATAAACGCGCCTTCTTGCTTCAACATCAAGATCCTGATTCTTTGATTTTTAATGAAAACTTACAACACAAAAAATGTAAAGCATCATCTCACGATTTCATACATATAAAGAACATGATCTAACTCTCAGAAATGAGAGAGAATTTCTTCTCCCCCAATTCCTGACCTAATTTTTGTTCCAAGTTCAGACCTCAAATTCTCATAGCATACATAACATAAATGAAAACTAATGATATGGGCAGCTTCAGGGCCATGAATGTGACATAATTTCTTCACAAACCTAAAGCTAACAATGCCTGGATAGAGAGATACGAGTTCATGAACTTACCTATTCAGTTGGAATCGTATCTGGTGATGGAGGTGCTTTCAATGCAAGATGACGATTGGTACAACTTCCTTGATGTCCAGGGATGCTATTCCAAGCTTTAGTTTGTTTGGAAACCAAGAGAATCGTGCTATGGTACTTCAACTGCAAAACAGAAAAATGAAAACGGTGATGTTAGCTAGGGATGTTACAGGTCGTGTTTGAGGCTTGGAATAGTTTCAAGGGATGATGTAGGATGTGTTTGAAGTGGTTTTAGCAAGAGTGCACGAATGGACTGAGTTATGGAACTCAATCTGCAGCAGGTGCCCTGTTTTGGGCAGTTCAATGGTGTTTTGAGGTTTGATGAGGTTTGGAAGGTGTTTAGCTCGTGTTTCAGGTCAGGGTGATTGTTTGGAATGTGTTTGACAAGTTTGCTTAAGCTGGTTTTTGCTGAGATGAGAGTTGTGTATTGTTATGCAATGTTTCTTCACACTTAAGCAAGAAAAGGTCAAGTGGTTCTCTAGACTTGTACAGGCCCCTCAAGTATGCTGCACACTTGAGCCTTGATCAGTGTGATATCTCCATGAATCTTGTGTCCAAAGATATGCATTGTACTCCTTGATTCACAAACTTGACATAAAGCCAAACTTTACAAAAATGGATAAAGTGCTTTTTCTAATTAAGGATTAATCTAACATGTAATGTCCAAATGCATAAAATAATGCTAACACACAATGGATTGGCATTTAATTATTGAGTGCAAATGGGATTAGAGGCCTGTAAATAGCTTATGCATGCTGATTTGAAAAGTTGCACAAGTTATGAACATGTAAATGGCTCAAAAACAAAGTGAGTTTTTCCCATATTGCAAAATTCGATTCTCTCTAACCATGAGGTTGTTTGATGAGTTCTTGGACATTTTGTAAAGCTTGGTATGTGTACTACAATCCATCTTTGCAATGCAAATTGAAATTCCAAGTGGAAGCATGTGAAAAGTGGTCTTGAAGTTAGGCAAAAATCCTGCCTAAAATGGTTCAAAATTTCTCTAAGTTAAGAATGGTTTGGTACCCTTGTTCCAAAAATTGTAACTTGAGCTACAAGCTTCTTTTGAGAAAACTTTGTGAATCAAAGTTGTAGATTTTGCAATGGACTACAACTTTCATGTTTTGACTTTTTCTTGAATCCAAATGAATCTTGGTGAGAAAGTGGGACAAAGTTAGGAAAAAATTAGGGTTTTTTCATAACTTAGAAAAATTCTAAGTTATGAAAAATCTTCATTTCAAACCCTAATTTGCAATTCTTGATTTCTTGATGAACAATTTTTATGATTTGGCATGTTTTGATGAAAAATGAATCTTGACATTTGATTTTGACCAAAAAGTCAAAGTTTGACTTTTCAGTATACAGTCAAAATTGATCAATTGACTGGGAAATTCAACTGTCAATCTTGTGCATTTGGGATCTTTTGAACTTGTTGAGTATGTCAAAACAATTCCATGGGGTCCTTGAGTCCATATGTGAGCTTGGTTTGCCATTGGCTAGGTCATACAGTCAAAATTTGCCTTTGTGCAGTCAAAACCCTAAAAATGACCATTTTACCCTTTTGGTGATCTGATCAAATTTCTTGTGGAATTGTGATCCAAACTTGATCAAATGGTCCATGTGAGTTCATAATGTTGATGTGGGTCAATTTTCATGAGATTTGACTGTCAATTGGCCACAGTTGACTTTTTCCCCAATACAGTTGATTTCTAGGTCAACTGTCCAATTGATTGGGCAAAGATTGGAATCAAGGCTTGAAACTTGATGTGGATAAACTTAGGAGTCCAACATGAAGCATGAAAGTCATCTTAGGCATTTTAGGTCAAAATATCTTTGTGCAAACACAAACCCTAATTTGGGTCTACAGTGCAAGGAGAAGTCTTGGGCAGAGGAAACCCTAACTGGACCTTGAGCTCCAAGGGTTTTGTGATGAGAAAATGTTGAGAAAATGGGAGGGCAAATTTTGGGGTACAAAAGTTGCCCCTGTTCAATCTTCTTGAATCCGAAGAGTTAGATTGGCAAGTTTGCCTTTCGCGACTCGAGGGTAAAAGGAGATTGGACACTAGAGTGCCCTTAAATTTGCACTCGTCAAACAATGGACGCGGGAATGGGCTTAGAGATGCCATTTGGAGATGGGCTTAAAGATGCCATCTAGAGGGGTGACAGAATCTTGTCGGGGATGGGCTTAAAGATGCCATCTGAAATGAGCATCAGAAAAGTGTCCATGTTTTGGACCTTCTCCGAACTGGGGGTCTGAATAAGCAATAGATTGACATCCGTGTCTGGAGGCATCCGTAAACTGTTTTCAAAAGTTGAGAAGAGTCTGAACAAGCGATAGATTAACATCCGTTGTTGGGAAGAATCCATAAACTGTTTTCAGAAGTCTTGAGAAGAATCTGAACAAGCGATAGGTTAACATCCGTTACTTGGAGAACCCGTGAACTGTTTTCAGAAATCTTGAAGTTTGAATAAGCAATAGAGCAGCATCCGTTGTTGGAAAGCGTCCGTAAACTGTTTTCAAAAGTTGCATCTGAACAAGCGATAGATTAACATCCGTTGTTGGGAAGAATCCATAAACTGTTTTCAGAAGTCTTGAGAAGAATCTGAACAAGCGATAGGTTAACATCCGTTACTTGGAGAACCCGTGAACTGTTTTCAGAAATCTTGAAGTTGAATAAGCAATAGAGCAACATCCGTTGTTGGGAAGCGTCCGTAAACTGTTTTCAAAAGTTGCATCTGAACAAGCGATAGATTAACATCCGTTGTTGGGAAGAATCCATAAACTGTTTTCAGAAGTCTTGAGAAGAATCTGAACAAGCGATAGGTTAACATCCGTTACTTGGAGAACCCGTGAACTGTTTTCAGAAATCATGAAGTTGAATAAGCAATAGAGCAGCATCTGTTGTTGGGAAGCGTCCGTAAACTGTTTTCAAAAGTTGAGAAGAGTATGAACAAGCGATAGATTAACATCTGTTGTTGGGAAGAATCCATAAACTGTTTTCAGAAGTCTTGAGAAGAATCTGAACAAGCGATAGGTTAACATCCGTTACTTGGAGAACCCGTGAACTGTTTTCAGAAATCTTGAAGTTTGAATAAGCAATAGAGCAGCATCCGTTGTTGGGAAGCGTCCGTAAACTATTTTCAAAAGTTGCATCTGAACAAGCGATAGATTAACATCCGTTGTTGGGAAGAATCCATAAACTGTTTTCAGAAGTCTTGAGAAGAATCTGAACAAGCGATAGGTTAACATCCGTTACTGGAGAACCCGTGAACTGTTTTCAGAAGTCTTGAGAAGAATCTGAACAAGCGATAGGTTAACATCCGTTACTGGAGAACCCGTGAACTGTTTTCAGAATTCTTGAGGGTGGAGGAGGAACCGGTGTAGGGTTTCCTGATGATGAGCTCGTATAAAACTGCATCTGGATGAATCTGGAATAAGCATCAGAATGTTGCCATGTCTGGGTCACATCTGAACTATTTCTAGAAAGGATCTCAGCAGATAATGATTTTTGTCTGTCGACTGATCTTACCTGAAAAGGTAAAGAGTTAGTTGTATGCAATGTCATGATGCATGATGCAACGTATGTTGTATGATATAAATGTAAATGAATGTGCATGTAAGCTGGAGAGCTGTCTTGCGGAGGATAGATGAATCCTAGATGGCTGAAGATAAAAGCATCTTGACTGCCGCCGGGAAGAATAATTCCTTGGTTGTTGCTGGGGAATACCAGATCTTCAATCAGTGAGGGGTCTCAGGACCACCGCGGGGATTTGGAATTTACTTGGTGACCTGCAGGGTATGAGAATTTCTGATGACTTCTACTGGGGAGTTCAGAACCTGATAGACTCATGCTGGAGATGTATGATTTGAGAATCTTCAGTTTGGTGGGAAGCATCTCTTTGGGGAAAAGGTTCCCTAGCCTGGTTCCACTGGGGATACTGAAACTTAACTCTGAGGGGAATTGAGTTCTGGAGGGTTCTCTGGCTGGGGAAATCAGTTTTGATAAAGCTTTTGCTGACGAGGGTCCTGAAGTCTGACTCCGTTTAGGGAATTAAGTTCTGACTGAAGAAGGTGGATTTCAAATCTATTCCGGATTTCCTTTGAAAGGGTATCAAGATATCTAACCGTACCTTCAACGTACTAGTAATCATCTTTCTTGATTTGTAATGAAAATGATTATGTTCAAATGCATATGCCTATTTAACAAAACATTGGACGTTTCTCAAATAAAACATAAGTGCAAAAGAAAAGAGAAAAGGAACGACGTAAATTTCTGGAAAAGTATTTGCATTAACTTTCTATGAGTATATTTGTACAAAGGAGACAATCATCATAGTAAGAGGATTTCGTCGTAAATTATGAAAAATTTATACAAAAGAAAGATGGCTATGTGAAATAATTCCATGGGATTCCATTCTGCTATAGCCTTCACAACTCTGAATATCTGTCCATTCAATGCTTCGTCTGCCGATGGCTGGATTGATCAGAAGCTTGGAACTGATTGATGATGAGATTGTCCTTAAAGTGATCCGACGAGACATAGTCATACGCTTTAATTCCCTAACTTTTGCCTGAATCGCCCTTTCGGGTTTTCGATCCACCGGGAAACCCCTTTTTGCCCAAGCCGCCCTTTCGGGTTTTCAACTTGCCGGGTGTACAGATTTTTTTTTGTTTTCATCCCTAATTTTTGCCTGAATCGCCCTTTCGGGTTTTCGGTTCACCGGGATGCCCATTTTTGCCCAAGCCGCCCTTTCGGGTTTTCGACTTGTCGGGTTATTTTATGCGTAGTATCTTTTGACTATGTCTGTGTTCGCAGGGTGCGGCAAATCATCGCCGTCCATGGTGGTCAGAATCATTGCACCACCAGAAAATATGCTCTTGATCACAAATGGTCCTTCATATGTAGGAGTCCATTTGCCCCTGGGATCACTTTGCGGCAAGATAATCCGCTTGATTACGAGATCTCCGACTTGATACACTTGACGTCTGACTTTCTTATTGAAGGCCTTGATCATCCGCTTTTGATACGTCTGACCATGGCATACAGCAGCGAGTCGCTTCTCGTCGATCAAATTGAGTTGATCAAGTCGGGTCTGAATCCAATCCTCTTCATTCAAACATGCATCTTTCATAATCCTTAGAGAAGGAATCTGAACTTCCATAGGCAGGACAGCTTCCATGCCATATACCAAAGAGAATGGGGTTGCCCCGGTTGAAGTACGTGCCGTCGTACTGTATCCATGCAGAGAAAATGGTAACATCTCATGCCAGTCTTTGTAAGTGATTGTCATTTTCTGAATGATCTTCTTAATGTTTTTGTTCACAGCTTCAACAGCACCGTTCATCTTCGGCCGATAGAGAGATGAATTGTGATGATAAATCTTGAACTGTTCGCACAATGCGGTGATCATTTTGTTATTCAGATTTGTACCGTTGTCTGTGATGATCCTGTCTGGAACACCATACCGGCATATGAGATTTTGCTTGATGAAGTGGGCAACCACATTTTTAGTAACAGAGGCGAAGGAAGCTGCTTCGACCCATTTGGTGAAATAGTCAATGGCAACCAGGATGAAACGATGTCCGTTGGATGCCGTGGGCTTGATCTCTCCAATCATGTCGATGCCCCACATTGCAAATGGCCAAGGAGCAGTCAGAACGTTGAGAGGAACCGGAGGGATATGGACCTTGTCAGCGTAGACTTGACATTTGTGGCAAGTACGGGTATGTTGATGGCAGTCAGCTTCCATGGTAGACCAGTAATAGCCTGCCCTTAGGATTTTCTTAGCCATTGTATGCCCGCTCAAGTGAGTGCCAAACGCGCCGCTGTGTATCTCAGTCAGGATTAACTCTGCTTCAGCTTTGTCTACGCATCGGAGTAAAACACAATCATGGCTTCGTTTGTAAAGGATGCCATTGCTCAGGAAGAACTTGGCAGCAAATTTCCTTAGGAACTTTTTGTCATTTACGGAAGCTCCTTCGGGATAATCTCTAGTCTGGAGATACCTTTTGATTTCATGGAACCAGGGTTGTTCCACTACTTCTTCGGTATTAATCTCGTGACAATGTGTGGGTTCATCCATTCGCTCGATGGTGATTTGGGGAGCCTCGTCATCCCAGTTGAGTTTAAACATGGAGGACATTGTAGCCAGAGCATCTGCTAGCTGATTCTCTTCTCGCGGGAAATGCTCGAAGGTAATTTGCTCGAAATGAGGCAACAATGTCAGGACATGTTCTTTGTATGGGATAAGATTAGGATGCTTGGTATCCCACTCTCCTTTTATTTGACTGATAACCAAAGTCGAGTCCCCGAATACGATCAAAGATTTGATCCCCAAGTCTATAGCAGCCTTGAGACCAAAGATGCAAGCTTCATATTCAGCCATGTTGTTTGTGCAGCTGAAGCAAAGTCGGGCCGTGAAAGGTGTGTGACAACCTTCCGGAGAAATGAGTACTGCGCCGATACCGTTTCCAAGTGCATTTGAAGCACCATCAAAGTACAGGGTCCATCGGGATCCCTTTTCGGGTCCGTCATACGGTCCGTTACCTTCAATGTTGTCCAAATTCATGATGTCCTCGTCTGGGAAGTCAAATCTCATGGGTTGATAATCTTCGATAGCTTGATGAGCCAGATGGTCAGCTAGTACACTCCCCTTTATAGCTTTTTGAGTGGTGTACTGGATGTCATACTCAGTTAGGATCATTTGCCATCTGGCTATTCTTCCAGATAAAGCAGGCTTCTCGAAGATATACTTGATAGGATCCATTTTGGAAATCAACAGGGTAGTATGAGTCAACATATACTGCCTTAGTCGGTGAGCAGCCCATACCAAAGCGCAGCAAGTTTTCTCGAGCAGTGAGTAGCGAGTCTCACAGTCGGTAAACTTTTTGCTAAGGTAATAAATAGCATGCTCTTTTCGACCAGACTCGTCATGTTGGCCCAAAACACACCCCATTGAGTTATCCAAGACGGTCAGATACATGATCAATGGTCTTCCTTCGACGGGAGGCATCAGAATAGGAGGTTCTAGCAAATACTCCTTGATCTTATCAAAAGCAGTTTGGCAATCGTCGTTCCATTCTACTACCTGATCTTTCTTTAATAGTTTGAAAATTGGCTCACAGGTAGAAGTCAGATGAGAGATGAATCTGGCAATATAGTTCAAGCGCCCCAAGAACCCTCTAACCTCTTTTTCAGTACGGGGAGCAGGCATCTCTTGTATTGCTTTTACTTTTGCTGGATCGACTTCAATGCCTTTGTTGCTTACAATAAATCCTAGGAGTTTACCAGACCTAACTCCAAAAGTACACTTACTTGGATTCAGCCTGAGTTTGTATTCTTTCAACCTGGCAAACAGCTTTTCTAGATGTTCAAGGTGCTCCTCCTCTGTTTGTGACCGAGCTATCATATCGTCTATGTAAACTTCAATATCATGATGTATCATATCATGAAACAAAGCTACCATGGCGCGTTGATAAGTTGCCCCTGCGTTCTTCAGTCCGAACGGCATCACCTTGTAACAGAAAGTACCCCATTGTGTGACAAAAGTTGTTTTCTCCATATCTTCGGGGGCCATTTTGATTTGATTGTAACCCGAGAATCCATCCATGATGGAAAACACTTTATGCTGAGCTGTATTGTCGATTAAAATGTCAATGTGTGGTAGCGGAAAATCATCTTTGGGGCCGGCCCTATTCAAATCCCGGTAGTCCACTCACATCCTGACTTTGCCATCTTTTTTAGGTACCGGCACGATGTTAGCGACCCATTGAGGATAAGATGTAACAGCTAGAAAGCCAGCGTCGAATTGCTTCATCACTTCTGCTTTGATCTTTTCAGACATGTCAGGCCTCATTCGGCGGACTTTTTGTTTGATCGGGGGACAATCCTCTCTTGTGGGGAGACGGTGAACCACGATGTCTGTGTCTAAACCCGACATGTCTTCATAAGACCAAGCGAAGATTTCAACATACTCATTTAACAGCTGTATCAGGCACTCCTTGACACTTGGTTCCAGATTGGCACCCACTTGCACCTCCTTCCGGTCTTCCTCGGTTCCTAAGTTGACAGTCTCCAATGACTCTTCGTGAGGTAAGATGGCCCTTTCCTCTTGCTGTAGAAGTCTGGCTAGTTCCCCTGGTACTTCACAACCTTCGTCATCTTCATACTCGGCTTAATTGACCAGATCTTCAGAGTTATTGAAGGATATAGCAGAATAGTCACCCATGGAATCCATAGTGGATGGGTACCTGCATTTGTGAGTGTGGGTGTGTGTAAGGGATAACCATCCTTAAACAAAAAATGCAAAAGGAAAGAAAATGAACACAGCAGTTTATCAAATGAAAAACGTCCAATGAATCATTAAACATCGCATATGGATATGAAGATAATCAAAACCCTTACAAATGGACCTACATGCCCCGGGCAAGGCATGAGGTAAAAAAGTAGTGTACGGATTGTTAAAAAGTAATTATTACAGACCAAAGGAAATGTTTGACAGATAAATTACTGGTTAATGAAAGTAATGGGGACAAAGTCTCTTGCCTCCCAGTTGCATAGTCCCCCTTTGACAGTTGGGTAGATCCACTCTTCAATGTTGTTCTCTTCGTCTTCATCCTCCAAAGCGTTGATTCCGTAGGGAGAAATTTTGATTGGCGCTCTTTCAATCTTCGAACGGCGCATAGCTTTCTGGCCCGCGGCAGTGAACCCTAATCCAAATTTGTCTGTTTTATGTGGAATATCAGGAAACTGCCCCCATGCTGAACTCTTTCCCTCCTTTATTGTGGCATTCGCTTCTTCCAGAGATGCCATCCTGGCCATCTGCTTTGGTACTTCAGCTACCAACTTTGCTACTGTTATTTCAGGAAGGACTTCTTCGAAATGCTGGAATGGTGTCTCAATGAACTCGCCCTCTACCTCCACATACCGGAAGGAGTTTAGGTGGCTGATCATATACTCCTCTTCACCATGGACGGTTATGATCTTTCCCTTGACAGGATACTTCAACATCTGATGTAAAGAAGAGGTGACTGCCCCGGCATTGTGTATCCAAGGCCTACCCAACAAGCAAGAGTATGACGGACGGATGTCCATCACATAGAAAGTAGATTTAAACACCTCAGTGCCTACCTTGATGGGAATATCAACTTCCCCATGGACCATCCTCTTCGAACCATCGAAAGCTCTGACAACAATATCACTCGGCTTCAACTCTAAACCTTCACACGGTCCAAAGCTTTCTTAGGCAGTACATTCAGCGACGAACCAGTGTCGACCAAGACATGCGCGAGAGTAGTTCCTCGACACTCGACTGAAATATGCAAAGCATCATTGTGGTTTCTACCTTTAGGAGTTAGGTCGGCATCAGAGAAACCTAATCCATTGTCCGCAGTAAGGCTGGCCACGCAATTTTGGAATTGATCTGCAGAGGTTTCCTGGGGCACATGGGCTTCCTTCAGGAATTTTATCAGAGCCTTAGCGTGCGCTTCTGAGCAAAGTAGTAGTGCCAACATGGAGATCTTCGAGGGGGTTTGCCCCAGTTGTTCTACCACGTCGTAATCACTCCTTTTGATTATCTTCAAGATCTCTTCCATTTCTTTCTTGGAGGTTTCCGGGATGAACAAGGGTTGAGCCCTCGTCCTGACGAGCTCATCTTGGGTTCCCTTACCTTTATCAGCAGCGGTAGGAGGGACAATACTAGGAACAACAACATCTTCAATCAATGGGGTTCTAGCGGAGAGTTTTATTGGTGCAGGGATAACTTCGGCAGCAGATGAGGGTCCAAAGATTGCTCTTGGAGGGGCAATCTCTGGAGAAAATATTCTCCCGCTCCGGGTGATTTTGCTTGTGCCCGCAATGTTTCCAATGTTGGCTTCTTCCTCATCCGAGCTTCCTTCAGTTATTTCAATTTGTTTAATACCATGGTAGTAGACGTCACCGCCGTAGTTCCATGGTATTGACTTCTCAGAAATGTAGGGGACAGGCCCTGGCATTGTTATCTTCAAAGGAGCAGACTTCGTAGCTGGTGTAATCTTAACAGGCTTTCTGACGGCCTTGGAAAGATTGGCGTGAATGGTTATAATTGAGACATCTTCAGTATAGGTTGGAATAGCAGAAACTTTTTCAAACAAAATCTGTCGACTGTCCATTAGGCCTTGGATGCCTTTCTTCAGTAACGGACAATCAAATGGCAGAGAGTAACAGCAGTATTAATCTTCTTTACATCACGGGAAAATCCCGGCCTTTAATAGATTCAACTTGATGGTTAACAACGGAGTTATCAGATTATTGACATCAGCAACATATAAATCTTCTTCAATGGCATTGACATTTCCGCCGTGCTTCGGCATTGGAGCAGATATCACGTTCGGCTTCTCTGGAGTGTCGAACTCCACCTCCTTCGCCTCTATCAGGTCTTGGATTTTATGCTTGAGTTCCCAACAATCGTTGGTGTCGTGCCCGACACTGTCAGAATGGTAGGCGCATTTAGCATTAGGATGGTAATGCGGAGATGACGTATTCACATTTTTTGGTGCCTCTTTGATAGTGGCGAGATTCAACTTTAACAGATGGGGAAGCACTTGCGTTGGCGTCATATTAATGCGGGTGAACTGCCGTTGTGGCCGTTCCACCCGTTGTTGATTTGGTATGGACTGGTTATAACGAGGCTGCTCACTTGAAGGGTTTTGGATCATTACGGCCCCCACAGTCGGCCGGAGTTCAGTCTTCCCTGCTCTTCTCTGAGAGTATACCATAGTTGTTTCCTTTTTGAAAGGCTTCTTCTCAACACTTGCAGCGGCACCCTTCTGAATCTTCCCTGACTTGATGCCATCTTCTATTCTCTCGCCTGTTAAGATCAAATCGGTAAACCCCGCGAAAGAGTTACCAATAATATGGTTGAATAATGGACCAGACAGGGTCCCTAGAAACATGTCAACAAGTTCACGGTCGGTTAAAGGCGGCTGCACCCTGCCAGCCAAATCCCTCCATTTTTGTGCATATTCTTTGAATCCTTCGCCTGTTCCCAGTGACATACCCTGAAGTTGGGTACGCGTGGGAGCAAGGTCAGAATTATACTGATATTATTTGTAAAAGGCGGTGGCCAAGTCTTCCCAGTTTCGGACACTGGTTCCCTCTAGCTGATAGAACCACTCCAGTTGAGCCCCAGAAAGGCTATCTTGAAAAAAATGAATCCAAAGGTTCTTGTCCGAAGTGTAAGGTTGGATTTTCCTTACATAAGACCTGAGATGCATTTTTGGACAGGACAGCCCGTCATACCTCACAAAAACTGGCACTTTGGACTTTGGGGGAATTACAATTCCGGCAACTAAACCCAAGTCTTCGAAATCCAAACCCGGTACTCTCTGCAGCTCCATGGCTGCCAACCTGTCTTCTAAACCTTTGTATTTATCATCAGCCAGAGGGTATTGTTGATCAGAGTAGTCTTCATCCTCTTCAGCCTCCTCTTCTTCCACATCGGACTCGGAAGGTACCGCAGCCCCACCCCCTTTACTGGTTCCCTCCTCAGAAGTAGGGGGAATTCAAGCACTCTTCTGGCTTCTCCTTCAAATCTTCTCCCTAAAGTAGCCACCCTGAGTCTCTTTTTCTTCTTTTTCACTGGGTCCTTATTCCCCAGCAAGGTCTTTAGATCCTCCTGACCCTTAGCCAAGGTCATCAGGAGTTGCTGAAACTGTGCATTTTGAGCCTGCAAGTCCTTGACTGTTTGCTCGAGATCCATCCTACTGAAATAAACAACAGACAGATAAGGAAACATGGCGTGAGACCTGCTTATGCACATGATGAATGGTATGCTTATGTATGCAATGCATTCAAGGATTCAGAATATTCAACATTGTTGCAAACAAAAGAGAACGCACGTCATATTAATAAGAAGAAATTTGTCAGTACATAAATGCCCCATGGGCCAAATATTACAAAAACTTCTCAAGGTAAAAAGACGTTGCGCATCCTCTTTGGCGCGATATAGGTGTTGAGAGTCTCCTCCTCATGGAGTCGGCGGGTAAGCTCTAGAACCTTCTTCTCACTGGCATAGAAGCTGGCTTCAAAAGTGTTCCGTTCCTCCTTGAGCTGAATCCAACTCTTCTGCATTTCCTCCCACGAGGTAGGCATGTCAGGATATAGGACGGTGTAGGGAACCTCTCCTTCCTTGACGGGCTCTTTAACCATAGGGAGTACATGAGGATAAGGCATCATTAGACTCTGGGCTCGGGCTCGTACCCACTTGAGATAAGGTTCAAGAGGGATGGAGTTCTTGTGCCCCAGTGTCTTGCTATCAACCTTGTTGGGCATCCTCCAAGCTCTGATGAATCTTTGGCGAAGTCCTTGCGCATTGTTGTCGAAGTCAAAAACTAGGTCAGGAATCAACATGTCGTGAGGGCCATCCCTCCGTGCATATCCGAATTGCCTCAAAGCTAGGCAAGGGTTGTAGGTAATGCCCCCTCTAATGCCAAGTAATGGAACATTAGAGAACTCTCCACAACGATCGACGATGATGACATTCTCTCTGGACCGAGAACACCAGTGTACATCAGAGTGAGTAAGAGTCATCAACCGTTGGGACCACCTTGAGCCTTGGTCATTCTTCAAGACAGATTGTGGAAGGTGCGAAGTAAACCACCTTGCAAGGAGAGGAGTACAGCACATGAGAACCCCCCCTCTTTCTCATTGTTCGTGTGTAAAATGAGTGAAGAATGTCCCCAAGCAATGTTGGTATCGGATTTCTGGACAAGAAGATTTTGACGGCGTTGACATCTACGAGCTGATCAGGATTTGGGAACAAGACCAACCCATAGATAAGGAGTGCCACAATTTCTTCAAAGGCTTGTAGGTCCAATGAATTCCAACATTCTTGTGCCTTCTCGAACAAGAATTTTGCTAAGAATCCTTTGACGCCGCTTCTGGTTTCCCAATGCCCCTTGATGTCAGATGGTTGTAGATGTAGTGCTCGAGCAACATCTTCAGGCTTTGGTTCCTTTTCGGAACCGTTGTAGGGTAGTTGATTAAGGATAGGAATTCTCAGGAGTTGAGAAAACTCCTCCAAAGTGGGTACCAACTGGTAGTCGGGGAAAGTGAAACAGTGGTGAAGAGGGTCAAAGAACTGGAATAGAACTTTTATCATGTCCTCTTCAATGTTGGTGTTGACTAGGCTGAGCAGTCTACCATGTCTTTCACTGAAGGATGAGCTTTCCGGAATTCTTGATGCGAGCTTCTTGAGTTGAGGAGGGATTCTCACAAGGTTGACTTGGATGGTTTTTCTGCGAGGAATTTCCATGACCTACAAAACAAGAACAAAGATGAAGATCTGAACCCTTGAAATGGTTAGTGAATGCATATGATGCTTTATGATGTTTATGATGTATGCACAAAACATATGTACAAGCAATTCACACCAAACCCTAGTTTCAGGCTTGCATGAGGTTTCATAGGTAAGTACCCTCTCGAGTGTAGTTGGCTTAAAAACCTGTCCTATAAATAGTAATCGGGTTCTAAGGAGCTCAATATCATTGGATTGTTTTCATTGTTCATTGTTTTGGTTTAGCCACTTAACTAGCGACCAAAATATTCCAAGAAAACAACCCTCAATGAGTGTAGTATCGAGTATCTACCAACTTCGGACTGTACCAAAGCCGGTCATCTCACTACCCCTAATAAAAGGCCAAGATGGTCAAGTAAGGTTCTAGGTCATTAGTGCTTAGTGACATCACTCAGCGGCCCCGTACTCTCCTTGATTGAACTCAAGGGTTACCGGTACTCACAAATATGTCGCACTAATATAGCTATTTCTTCAACCGTGTCGGTATACCCCGCACAGTTTCCACGACGTATTGCTATCTATGAATGTTTCCCCAAATCCGGGTGTAGGATTGCAAACCCAAACAAGAGAGCCAAGATATAAAGCAATCAAAACAAACAATTAGTCATGCAAGAGGGTG
This sequence comes from Vicia faba, assembly GCA_948472305.1. NCBI lineage: Eukaryota > Viridiplantae > Streptophyta > Magnoliopsida > Fabales > Fabaceae > Vicia > Vicia faba. Next base: position 1,363,365,251 of record OX451741.1, on the reverse strand, counting down.
ATCTAAGCCCTAAGGTTACTCCACTTTTAAAAATATCCCCAGCAGAGTCTCCAGTTCTGTGATACGGTGGGAGAACTGACTTGATGTTTTGCGTTTGTTTTCGCAAATGTTTCGGTTGAGCAAGAGTCGCCACCGACTTTTTATTTTATCCTAAGGAAAGGTTTAAAAAGCACAGCAAAAACCTTTGAGATGTTTTCTTGGGTTCGCGGAGTAGATTATAAAAAGGGAAGGTATTAGCACCCTTTCTATCCATGGTTATCCATGGGCTCTTAGTTACTTGCTTAGATCAACTTGCCTTGGTTTTCAATTGTTTGAAATGGTGCTTGGTGCATGGTTTTAAAAATGTTTTAAAAAAGATGCCTTGTCTAGGCAACCCTTGCAACAATTCTTTACTCGAATGTTTTGCAAAAGGTGTTTGTATTTTTGAAAAGATGTTTCAAGGTTTTTGAAGGTTGTTTTGAAAGTGTAGTGATGTGTGGTTTTGAAAAAATAGGCAAGTGTTTTTTGTTTTGCAAGTTGACAAGTACTTAAGAGCTATCTACCCTAAAGTTCTCAAAGATTATTGCTATGTTTTAACCCTTTTAACAATTTTGTTCCACCATTGCATTTGGTGGACAATCTTGTGTTAGGATGTGAACGGGACGGGTGCGGGTCATCGTTTAGACCATAATGGCAATGGTGCCAAGTATCTTTGGGCAATTTTTCCTTTAAGGGATTTGATCATTTTTAGGCAACTTTCGAAAGCGTCAACGAGGGACTATGATCATTTGATTGTTTTGTTTTAGCCAAATGATACCTAACATGCAAAATGGCCCATTATTGAAGGAAACAAGTGGAATACCCTAGGGGTGCAAGTGTGATTGGTGTTGTCCATTTTCATGCTTGATTATCTTTGAAATTAGGTCAAACTATTTTGGTTAATTGACTTGCATACAAACCCTAATTCTAACATGGCATAATTAGAAAGCGTTAAAGTGCGAAAAATAAAGTTCCTAAGTTATTACAACACAATATATGGGAAGGGGGGTACAAATGTTCAAATGGGGGTATTTTGACAAGGAATTTAAACCTAGACTATTACATCAAATTGGGAATTATACAAATTATTTAATATACAACAATTAAATAAAAATGGAATAAATATGTAAGATGAAAAAAATGTTTTTTATATGTATGAAAAAAAGAAGGTGTTTTTTATATGTCAAATAAACAAAATAAAAAAGTATTAATTTTTGGAGTTTTTTAGGTATTTAGGGCAAAACCCTAATTTTGCAAATAAAAGGTATTTATTATTTAATATATACAATATTTATTAATTATGTACAAAAGAAATAAAAAAAAGAGAAATATATGTGTCAAAAAGGTATTTTTGATGTTAAATATTAATAAAAATAAAATATTATATTTTGTATTTTTAAACCTAAATATACTAATAAATATATATGTATTTGTATTATTTACTAAATATATTAAATATATACAAAAATAAAATATTTAATATTTACAAAAAAAGTATATTTTATATAAAATGTTTTCAAGAGAAAAAATGAAATAAAAATCAGAAATAAAATATCTTTGTATTATTTTTAGTTATTGTAAATAATAGTATATAAGTATTTATTTATGTACAAAAACTAAATAAAGACTAATAAATATCAAAATAAATGCAAAAAATGTGGAAAACATGATTTTTATATTTTTTTATACTTAAATAAAAATATGGAAATAAAATCAAAAGGATAAAATGGAAAATGATAAATAAAAATCAAAATGGGTCAGGGGGGTTCAAAAGCAAAAACAAGGTGCAAATAGGAAAAGTGGAACAGGCCCAACCCAAAGACCAGCTTCTTCAACCTCCAGCCATCTCTGTTTGAAAAAACGCGCGCCTTCTTGCTTCAACATCAAGATCCTGATTCTTTGATTTTTAATGAAAACTTACAACACAAAAAATGTAAAGCATCATCTCACGATTTCATACATATAAAGAACATGATCTAACTCTCAGAAATGAGAGAGAATTTCTTCTCCCCCAATTCCTGACCTAATTTTTGTTCCAAGTTCAGACCTCAAATTCTCATAGCATACATAACATAAATGAAAACTAATGATATGGGCAGCTTCAGGGCCATGAATGTGACATAATTTCTTCACAAACCTAAAGCTAACAATGCCTGGATAGAGAGATACGAGTTCATGAACTTACCTGTTCAGTTGGAATCATATCTGGTGATGGAGGTGCTTTCAATGCAAGATGACGATTGGTACAACTTCCTTGATGTCTAGGGATGCTATTCCAAGCTTTAGTTTATTTGGAAACCAAGAGAATCGTGCTATGGTACTTCAACTGCAAAACAGAAAAATGAAAACGGTGATGTTAGCTAGGGATGTTACAGGTCGTGTTTGAGGCTTGGAATAGTTTCAAGGGATGATGTAGGATGTGTTTGAAGTGGTTTTAGTAAGAATGCACGAATGGACTGAGTTATGGAACTCAATCTGCAGCAGGTGCCCTGTTTTGGGCAGTTCTATGGTGTTTTGAGGTTTGATGAGGTTTGGAAGGTGTTTAGCTCGTGTTTCAGGTCAGGGTGATTGTTTGGAATGTGTTTGACAAGTTTGCTTAAGCTGGTTTTTGCTGAGATGAGAGTTGTGTATTGTTATGCAATGTTTCTTCACACTTAAGCAAGAAAAGGTCAAGTGGTTCTCTAGACTTGTACAGGCCCCTCAAGTATGCTGCACACTTGAGCCTTGATCAGTGTGATATCTCCATGAATCTTGTGTCCAAAGATATGCATTGTACTCCTTGATTCACAAACTTGACATAAAGCCAAACTTTACAAAAATGGATAAAGTGCTTTTTCTAATTAAGGCTTAATCTAACATGTAATGTCCAAATGCACAAAATAATGCTAACACACAATGGATTGGCATTTAATTATTGAGTGCAAATGGGATTAGAGGCCTGTAAATAGCTTATGCATGCTGATTTGAAAAGTTGCACAAGTTATGAACATGTAAATGGCTCAAGAACAAAGTGAGTTTTTCCCATATTGCAAAATTCGATTCTCTCTAACCATGAGGTTGTTTGATGAGTTCTTGGACATTTTGGAAAGCTTGGACTGTGTACTACAATCCATCTTTGCAATGCAAATTGAAATTCCAAGTGGAAGCATGTGAAAAGTGGTCTTGAAGTTAGGCAAAAATCCTGCCTAAAATGGTTCAAAATTTCTCTAAGTTAAGAATGGTTTGGTACCCTTGTTCCAAAAATTGTAACTTGAGCTACAAGCTTCTTTTGAGAAAACTTTGTGAATCAAAGTTGTAGATTTTGCAATGTACTACAACTTTCATGTTTTGACTTTTGCTTGAATCCAAATGAATCTTGGTGAGAAAGTGGGACAAAGTTAGGAAAAAATTAGGGTTTTTTCATAACTTAGAAAAATTCTAAGTTATGAAAAATCTTCATTTCAAACCCTAATTTGCAATTCTTGATTTCTTGATGAACAATTTTCATGATTTGGCATCTTTTGATGAAAAATGAATCTTGACATTTGATTTTGACCAAAAAGTCAAAGTTTGACTTTTTAGTATACAGTCAAAATTGATCAATTGACTGGGAAATTCAACTGTCAATCTTGTGCATTTGGGATCTTTTGAACTTGTTGAGTATGTCAAAACAATTCCATGGGGTCCTTGAGTCCATATGTGAGCTTGGTTTGCCATTGGCTAGGTCAAACAGTCAAAAATTGCCTTTGTGCAGTCAAAACCCTAAAAATGACCATTTTGCCCTTTTGGTGATCTGATCAAATTTCTTGTGGAATTGTGATCCAAACTTGATCAAATGGTCCATGTGAGTTCATAATGTTGATGTGGGTCAATTTTCATGAGATTTGACTGTCAATTGGCCACAGTTGACTTTTTCCCCAATACAGTTGATTTCTAGGTCAACTGTCCAATTGACTGGGCAAAGATTGGAATCAAGGCTTGAAACTTGATGTGGATAAACTTAGGAGTCCAACATGAAGCATGAAAGTCTTGTTATGCATTTTAGGTCAAAATATCTTTGTGCAAACACAAACCCTAATTTGGGTCTACAGTGCAAGGAGAAGTCTTGGGCAGAGGAAACCCTAACTGGACCTTGAGCTCCAAGGGTCTTGTGATGAGAAAATGTTGAGAAAATGGAAGGGCAAATTTTGGGGTACAACACATGCTAAGGGACAAACCCTAATAAAAATACTCTTGTGATTCAATGATGAGAGTCAATAGAAGAACTAATGATGATACCACGCCAGACTCTGAGAATTCTAGTGGTTCCAAAGACTACAATGATGATTAGGGGGCCATCTCCTACCCCTTATGAAAGTAACAAAGAAGTACCATGGAGTTATGATTTTATTGTATACAACAATGGTTTAAAGCAAGAATGTGAACCATCGACAAGTCAAGGACCTGCGATCACAAATATTGCTGGAACAGGGAGCATGACTCGTAGTGGTCGAATCTATAGTCCCAAACCATAAAAAAGGAATGATGATAGAGTTAAAGATAAGGGGAAAGCTGGGGTGGAGGCAAACCAATAACAAGAACCTCCAAGCAAGAATTTTACTGACCAAGAAGCGGAAGAATTGAAAATAATCAAGAAAAGTGATAATAGGGGGTGGATCAGTTACACCAAACCCCGGCCGAGATTTCTATACTCTCGTTGCTCCTAAATTCATAAGCGCGTCGAGACTCTCTAATGAAGGCTCTAAGTTCTGCTCATGTTGCATAAGAGGTTACAGTGAATCAGTTTGATAATGTCATAGCAAACTTAACATCTGGATCGTACCTAGGCTTCAATAACAGCGGGTTGCCTCCACAAGGTAGTGCTCACAACAAGGAGTTGCATATTTCCATACAGATAGGTAAAACTAACTTATCCAGGGTACTCACTGATAGTGGATCTACCCTCAATGTGCTACCGAAATCCATCTTGATGAAGTTAACACTAGATGTGGTTGTTATAAGGACAAGATCTACAATAGTCAAAGCTTTTAATGGTTCTCAAAGTTTAGTATTTGGAGAAGTGGATCTTCTTGTCAAGATCGGCCCGCATACGTTTTATATCACTTTCCAAGTAATGGATATCGAACCAGCATATACATGTTTACTCGAACGACCATGGATTTATGCAACAGGGGTCGTTACTTAAACTCTACATTAGAAATTAAAGTTCTTCGTTGAAGGAAGATTTGTTATAATCGAAGGTGAAGAGTACATCTTTGTAAGTCACATAGATTCCTATAGATATATCAGTGCAGATGAGGACTGCATAGCAACACTATTTCAAGTCTTAGAGATTTCTTCAATGGTAACCCTACCGGTGGAGAAAATCAAGAAACCTATTGTGACTTCATGGAGAGATTTGTAAACAGTTATGGAAGATGGTACTTCAAAAGGTTGGGGTAAACTTGTGGAGATACCTGAGAAGAAGAATCGTTTTGTTTTGGGCTACAAATCATCAAAGGCTACCTTGAGAGGCAAGGCGCAGCTTCCTCCTATCCAGGAAAGCTTCATCAACAAAGGAACAAAGCATGGCGAAAAAGTGGCGACGATATCTAACAAAAGCAACACCAAGAGAGCATCTGACTTCATCTATGAATGTGCTCCAGACGAAGAGCTCAAGAATTGGACACCCGTGGAGATTCCAGAGACCTTTTTCTTTCCAAAGTAATTTTTCTTGTTTTTGAAAGAATCTATGTCAAGCCCGAGGCATATGGGTAGCTTTTAAGGGCCCTCCCGATTTATTTTAAACAATATTCTAAATTAATAAGAGTTATATTTCTCATTCAATTAAGATTCTTGTCTTTCTCTTGCATTTATCTCTTATGTTTTTTAAAGGGCAATATTTTTTATTCATATGCATTTTCAAATTCACATACTAAAACAGCACCAAAACATGATAAATATGAAAATCCATGCCTAAAATCACTGATAACATTACTGCTGCTATCCGATATAACTTTGATGTACCCACCAACCAAGCGAAAGAGGAGGACGTCGAAGATCTTGATATCTCCGAAGAATTAGCGAGGGAATTAGAGCAAAAGGATGACAATATACAACCATACCAAGAATCCATTGAGATCATCAACCTTGGCACAAAGGAGGATCCAAAAGAGATTAAGCTAGGGGAAACCTTAGAGCAAAGCGTCAAAGAAATATTAATCAAATGTTTACATGAATACATGGATATATTTACTTGGTCTTACAGAGATATGCCAGGATTAGATACAGATATTGTGGCGCATAGACTACCTCTCAAGGAAGGTTTCTCTTCAGTTAGACAGAAGCTCAAAAGAACTCATCCAAATATATCCAGCAAGATTCAAGAAGAAGTTCTTAAACAATTTGATGCAGGGTTCTTAACGGTGGTAGATTATCCACCTTGGATAGCTAACATCGTGCCAGTACCCAAGAAGAACAGAAAAGTACGCATGTGTGTAGATTACCGGGATCTAAACAAATAAAGTCCCAAAGACGATTTCCCGTTACTTCACATAGATGTTTTGGTGGATAATAAAACACAAGCTTCGGTGTTCTCATTTATGAATGGTTTCTCAGGATATAACCAGATCAAAATGGCACCCGGGGATATGGAAAAGACTTCTTTCATGACTCCTTGGGGAATTTTCAGTTACAAGGTGATGCCTTTCGGTCTAAATAATGCAGGGGCAAATTATCAACGAGCTATGGTCACACTATTTCACGATATGATCCTCAAAGAAGTTGAGGTATACGTAGAGGATATGATTGTCAAATATCATACATAAGAGGATCACATCATACATTTACAAACGTTATTCGAGCGTCTACGGATGTTCAAACTGAGGTAGAATCTGAACAAGTGTACATTTGGTGTCAGGTCGGGCAAGTTATTGAGTTTTATTGTAAGTTAGTGTGGTATTAAGGTAGATCCCGACAAGGTCAAAGCCATACAAGAAATGCCAGTGCCATGGACAGAAAAAGAGGATTGTGGTTTCTTAGGATGATTGAACTACATTTCAAGGTTCATATCGCACCTAACTGCTACGTGCGAGCCTATATTCAAATTACTTCGAAAAGATCAGACAATGGTGTGGAATGATGATTGTTTGCTGGCCTTCGAGACAATAAATCAATATTTACAAAAGCCGTTAATCTTGATGCCACCAGTTCCTGGAAGACCGCTCATCATGTACTTAACTGTGCTTGAAGGGTATATGGGATGTGTATTAGGACAACATGATGAAACATGTAGAAAGGAGCATGCAATCTACTACCTTAGCAAGAAATTCACCGACTGCTAAACTAGGTACTCACTTCTCGAGAAGACTTGTTGTGCTTTGGCTTGGACTACTAAACAATTGAGGAAGTATATGTTAAATCACACCATGTGGCTAATAGCAAGAATGGGTCCTTTGAAATATGTGTCCAAAAAACCAGCTCTCATAGGAAGAATTTCCCGATGGCAGATGTTATTATCTGAATATGACATCCAATATGTTACTCAAAAGGCCATCAAGGGTAGTGTACTAGCTGATCATCTGGCTCACCATCCGTTTCCAGAGTATCAACCAATGAAGTTCAACTTTCCAAACGAAGATGTCATGGTTATAGGTGACTACAAAATACCAGGACCCGACGAAGGACCTGAACCAGGGGCACATTGGACACTCATGTTTGACGGTGCTTCAAACACACTAGGGCATGGTATTGGGGCTGTTTTGACTTCCCCGAAGAATTTTCACAAACCTTATACTGCAAGGTTATGTTTTGACTGCTCCAACAATATTGCTGAATACGAAGCTTGTATCTTAGGTCTAGAAGATGCTATCGATCTAAGAATTAAAATATCGAATTATATGGAGACTCAACATTAGTCATATACCAATTCAATGGTGAATGGGACATTAAACATACCAAATTAATTCCATATCGGGATCATATTTTGAAGCTAGCTACGAAATTTACTGAAATTACATTCAGTCATATTCCACGAGAAGGAAATTAGATGGTAGACGCCTTGGAAACTTTATCAGCCGCGTTCAAAGTGACCTGGCCCAATCACGAACCGCATATTATAATTAGACATTTTGAAGAACCTGCACATTGCCTTGCCATTGAAGAAGAACTAGATAACAAGCCTTGGTTCTATGACATCAAAAGGTATCTCGAGAAACAAGAATATCCATAAAATGCCTCTATAATTGACAAATCAACTTTGCGGAATCTAGCTTCAAAGTTATTCCTAAGTGGCGATGTGTTGTACAAAAGAAACTATGATATGGAATTGCTCAGGTGCATGGTGAAACATGAAGCAGATACACTTATGAGAGAAATTCATGAAGGCACTTTCAGAACTCATACAAATAGACACACCATGGCTAGAAAAATCTTACGAGCAAGTTATTATTGGTTGACAATGGAAGTTGATTGCTACCATTATACAAAGACATGTCATAAATGCCAAATATACGTCGACAAAATTCATGTGCCACCGACTCCTTTGAATGTCCTAAGTTCTCCTTGGCCATTTTCAATATGGGGAATTGATATGATAGGAATGATCGAACCGAAAGCCTCTAACGGACACCGGTTCATACTAGTTGCCATTGATTACTTCACCAAATGGGCGGAAGTTGCGTACTACGCAAATGTGACAAGACAAGTGGTTACTCGGTTCATCAAACAGAATTTTATATGCAGATATGGTGTTCCTAGCAGAATCATTACAGACAACGGGTCAAATTTGAACAATAAAATTATGAAGGATTTATATGATGACTTCAAGATCAAGCATCATAATTCCTCACCATATCGACCCAAGATGAACGGGTCCGTTGAAGCTACCAATAAGAACATAAAGAAAATCATTCAGAAAATGGTTAAGACATACAATGATTGGCATAAAATGCTTCCCTTCGCTCTACATGGCTATCATACGTACATACATACATCAAAAGGTGAAACTCCCTTCTCTCTAGTATATGGCATGGAAACAGTACTCCCTGTTGAAGTAGAAATTCCATTGCTACGAGTTCTAACAAAAAAAAACTTGAAGAAGTAGAGTGGGTTCATACATGACTTGTTCAACTTAACTTCATTTAAGAAAAACGCTTGACACCTTTGTGCCATAGTCAATTATACCAAAAGCGAATGAAGAAAGAATTTGACAAGAACGTTCGTCCTCGAGTGTTCAAAGAAGGGGATTTGGTGCTCAAGAAGATTCTACTACCTCACCTTGACACAAGTGGTAAATGGACGCCCAACTATAAAGATCCATATATGGTAAAAACAACATTCTCAGGCGGTGGTCTTATCCTCACAATGATGGATGGGGAAGAACTGCCACACCCGACGAACTTCGACACAGTCAAAAAATACTATATATAAAAAGTTGGCTTAGTTCGAACCCTAAAATGGGCGACTTAGGCAAAAAGGAGCGTCCCGATGGATAAAAAATCCTAAAGGGCGATCCAGGCAAAAATTAGGGACATACATAAAAAAAATTCTCGGTGGACTGAAATCCCGAAAGGGAGGTCCAGGAAAAAGTTGAGAATCTTATGCAAAATAAAGAACAAAAAGACGGTGATCTAAGAGCCATGACTAAGACCACAAAGGAAATGGATTGATCCAAATCATTTTACTCATAAGCAAAGGAGATTGGAGCTATCAAAAGGACATTGGAAAAACAACGGTAGCAATTATCATTTTCATTGCCATTTTCAATTTTTGTTAAACTTTCTATAATTACCTCTTTTAGGAATTTCATCTTGTACTCGCGCCTATTCAGAGGCATATCATCAATAAAACATTTACTTTTTCAATCTTTCAATTATGTATTTTCCTTTTCGGACTTGTTGGCAAATTACTACGATTATTTCTTGTGAATATTGCGTCGAAATCATTTTGGGGATTTGGCAAATAAAAGCATTGTATATAGAATCAAAAAGAATTTTGGTTACAAAAACATCAAAAGAAAATCCATGACTACGTCCACGCCTGAGATCATAGCCATATCCATACCTACGTCTGCAACTACGTCCACGCCTACGCCTACGATACAAATATCAAAATCTTGTTGACACTTATTCATCTTATTCAAATTAACTCAGAATACCATGACAATGCAACATAAAACATTGGAGAGTCGGTGACACAAAACCCATGGTTTAAAAGGAGAGAATATTAAAAAATTTATAACAAGAATTTGGGGCATATACAAACATTTGGTGCATATACAAACATTTGGGGCATATACAAAATACTCAGTACATATATCTTTGGGTCCCATATCAATCTAGGGCATTATTCATATATATCACACATTACATGTTTTAAATTCCACTTTGGTTAAAACTACAAACTTTCTTGAGGCTCAATATTGCATTATTTGGTCCATAAAACAAACAAATACCTTGGTTGAAAATAGACACAACCGGTAAACTCAAATCTTATCTTTGATCTAGTTATCTAAGATTTGATTACCAAAAATCTTCAATTATCTATCCTCTAGGTTGTGGTAGGTATGCAAATTTTCAGGATTACATTATTTATCCTCTAGATCGTGATAAATACGTAAGACTACCTTCGTGTTGTTTATCCTCTAGGTCGTGATAAACGCAAAAACTTTTCAATCATCTATCCTATAGGTTGTGGTAATGTTTACCTCTGGATTTGGTAAACAACGGTGGTCTCTTTAAAACAAGTTTACTGGAAAGATCAACCAGGGAATCTCAGTACAACGCTTCAGTTTTTGTGCGTAGTTGTATTTTCAAAAAGGTTCGTTCGACTGAGAGCCAAATGGCTTGATAAAAGACAAAGTAAATGAGACAAAAAGTGTTTTAATTGTAAAAGGTAATAACATAACATTAAAGAAAGGATGAAAATAGGTTGATTCAAGCATAAATTTCCTTTGCCTTACTTATTTCACTCGTTTTCTTGGTTACTCTGAGTGACTAGCGTACAAGAATATCAAAGTTTGACCTTTTACAAAGTGAACTAAGTGCTTTATTTATAATACACAGAAATAACTAATTTTTTAAGTGGGGTTCATTTCCTTTCATGCCACATGTTCTTCATAACTTCCCTTCATGATCCCACGTTCATCACTCCGGATATCAAATCCACGTTTTCCCTCCATAACGCTCCGCCTTTGCAGTTTTGGCGCTTATGAGCCTTTTAAACCTTTTGGGATTCTTATCTCTTATGTGCCCAATTCATTCACCATGAACCCTTCTCTGATCAACTGCACTTACTAAACCTTGGTTGATTACTTGTGAGATCATCCTTGGTCGACATGCTTATGTAGTCGACTCCTCATAATTTAATGCTCTTAAACGAACCTTTTTAACTATTGGTTTGGATTTCTCTCTTTATGAAAATCCTAGCCAACAAATCCCCCCCCCCAAAAGTTCCTTTTTGATTGAAAGAACATAAATGGACATTTTACTCATTTTCTCTTAGCGTGAAGTGACGTCATTGTAATCATGACCTTGTTCTTCAAATGTTACATCTGCGATCACACATCCACTTCCCTACTTTCTAGCTTCAACTTCCTAGGATAATCGTGGCCTCCAACTTACCAACATCCTCACCTTAGTTGCCATCTGTTTGACACATGTCAGTCGTGTTGCCATAGTTTTTTCCCACTTTATTTCCAAATGTTTGGTTTCTTTGGTGGTATAAATACCCCTTTCATTCCTTCATTTTTCTCTTTACGCTTTCTTTGCATCCTTAATCTCCTAACTTCCAAACTCAGCATAAAAAATCCCACCTTCGTTTTCATTCAAAGCTTCCATTCATCTTCCATGGCGTATCCAAGCCAAGTTGTTAAACACATTAACACACCTCACACAGTTTAGCTAGTTTCCACCATGCCTGATTTCCTTGTTGTTGATGGACAAACTTTTGTGTTGGAGCCAATCCCAGCATGCAACATTGCTACTTTCTGTTCTAACATGTTGCTTTCATTTATTTGCAACAAAATTGTATATGCTCTCATGGAACCCACCCTTAATGAAATAAGGGAACTAAAAGATCTAAAAAAGTTCTTCCCTATTTATAGAAGCATAAGGCCCCCCATCACCCAAAAGTGTCCTTTAGATTTCTCGTACAACTATAGGACCTCAAAAGTTTTTCGCTCTGCTCCTGCTATCAACCAGGATTACAATGCATGGTTACATAAGGTAGATAAAGTTAAAGGTGATGTCTGGACATCCCAAGGAATTTTTAACTTGATTCAACTTTCTAGGGTTAGCCCTAGCTATTGAAATTATATGATGATTTCTTCCCTCTACTTATGGGAGAGTTCCACGAACACTTTCTATTTCACGATTGGTATGCTGACTCCAACTCTGTTCGATGTTACGACTATCATTGACCTTCGCCCTACAGGTGAAACATTCATCCCTACTAAAGTTGATGAAGAAGTTATTCCTTTTGATAAGGACATTTCTGGTTTCACCAAGTATATGGAGCGTTTTCACGCTAAGGATGTCGATACAGTGTCTGATGAAGAGCACATCACATTTCTGGCCTTGTGGCTCTCTAAGTATATTTTCTGCAGCAGGTCTCTAAAGGTGGCCAAACATTTTATTGCATTGGTGTATCACCTTCACCTGGGTCGAAACACTTGCTTAAGTGAACTCCTCCTGGGGTCTCTTTATGAATCGCTCAGCGTGGGGGTCAACCAGATGACTTCTCTTGCATCAACTTCTAACTATCTACTTGTTGGGCCATTTTGGCCACTGCAATTGTGGCTAAACGCAACCTTTGGGAATCAACTATAATTGAAACTTTCAGAGGCGTAAGAGAAATTATTTGCCAATCGTGCCATTGAAGGTCCTCATCTTGTTGCAATGACGTCGTCCAACAAAGACCTGAATCGAGAGGAGGCTCTTGAAACGTACTTGAAGTTTTTCTTCAATTGTACCTCTTTTCACTCTAGTATGGGGCCATTTTCTTCAAGACCATGTGGTCTTGAATGGATTACTCGACCATTTCCCCCTGCTGAGCCAACGCAGGTCCCTGAATCAATAGCCATTTGGCAAGGTTTTCTAACCCCTAGGCTTATAGCGTCTAAGGTGGGTGCTAATGATGGGGTAACACTTCTGTGTTACCAACCTAATATGGTGGCTAAGCAATTTGGTTTGTGTCAACCTTTTCCTCTCAGCTTTTATAATCCATCAGATGATATATGCCTTTCGTCCCAAAGCTACAGCAAAGCAGAGTGCACTAAGCACCTCCAACACTTTTCTGTTGATGCCCCTAATATGAACCCCGTCGCCTTTGAACCCCTTTTCTATATAACAAATGATTTTTTTGATTGGTGGACCGTGAGGTTCATAAATAAAAATGGGAACCTCAAATATTTCAAGCATCAATTGGCCAGTGCTTTCGAGCTATGAATCAACAATTTAAGAAAGGTATGACTTACTACTGTGATTATCGATCATTTTATTTGCTTTCTCACTTCTTCATGTTTAAACCTTTAAACTTTGTCTTGTGATTTTGTTTTATTCAGCAATTGAGCACAAGAAGCGTTCTAGGGAGATTGTTAGTAGTGCAACTGTTTTTGCTTATGCTGAAAAAGCTCCTGCAATTTCTTTTCAGGTAATTTGTTAATTTTGGTGTTTTCTTAACTGACAACATCCCATGTCTAACACGTTGATTATCTCGACCCATTTGCAGGCTGCTGAAGCCAACTTTGTTGTCCCTTCTAGACCCTCTCTAAAGAGGCGAAAATGCTATTCCCATGAAGAGAAGAAAATGGACGACATGCATTCGCCTGTTATCCCCATAAAATCCAAAAAGTCTCGGTCGACTCGATCTGAGGCTATTCCAAAACAAACTACTTCTACCACTATGCCTGCTCCAGTAGTAGCAAATATATGAGTCGTGCAACCAGCTTCGACTCGCCCATAGAGCACCAATTCCAGCCCTGTAAGGGACTCTCAAGTATCCTTTCTTTTCCCAAAACTCCTTTTTTATTCAAGCTTACTTGCTCCTTTTTAATTTTGTTCTTAATTGTCTCTATTGTTTCTGCGACCAGCCGCTAAATCCAAACAGCGCCCCACCAAACTTATCTTAAGGACTTCAAAGGGAAAAAAGAAAACAACTATGATTTTGTTAGATAGTGAATCTACTAATAGTGATATCAATTCTCCTCTCGATCAGGGAGCCCCTGAGTATTCTCCCATCAGTGAGGGAGTGGAAGACGACGCCCACAAAGACAACTTAGAAGGGGATGTTGGAAATGATGAAATGGAGGTTCCTGAATATGTTGCTGACATTGATGAGACTATCAACTAACAACCTTCTCAAACACCTGAAGAGCCTCCTCAAACAAATTCTCCCTTTGGCATTGTTTCAACTCCTCCAAACGTGGCTCCTACCACTACTACCATGTCTCCTCAAGTAGTTTCTGCTTTTAAGAAAAGTAGCCCCTTTGAATACTTGAAGTTTTTGGTGGCCGCTATAAATTACTCGAATGATGGGGGCTCTAGCACTTCGACTATCTATGGGGGTGTTTCTTCTCTTGGCACCCAAGGAGAACTTCTTAGTCACCTAAAACGCAACTCTTTCATGTCAATCTGATCACCCATTTGGAGGTGTTTCCTGCTGATGGCGCTAAGGTCAAAGAGGTGTTGCAAAAGGTTGACGTTCACACAGCCTCTCCTCATTTCGTCACGTTTGTGGCTGAAGTATTTGTTTTTCTTGACCAGTTTTTGGTCAATTTGGCCAAACAAAAGGAGATCTTGAGGAAACTTCTTCCTAAAGAGAAGGAACATAATCTTGAATTGGCCTTCGTGGAGTCCTTTATAACTGCTAGTGAAGCTCTAAAGAAAGTTCTTGATAAAGCCAAAGAAGACTTCAAAAATAGTGTCGATAATTTCTCTCTGTAGAAGCGACAAATTGTTGTTTTGAAACAACAAATTGAAGAGTTGGAGAAGAAGATCAATGAAGCTGAAACCTTGAAAACTGTTGGATTTGAGATAGCTGAAAAGGAACTGAATGATGGAGCTTCTAATAGGGATCTTCATTGGGAGCATGTTGAGGCGTTGGATATTGAGCTAGCTGAACTAGATACCTCTCTTTCATTGACCAATGCTCGACTGTCTCTCGCTCGAGACCGCTATCTGACTCTCAAGGAAAACGTTCCCTTTTAGCCATATTTATAATGCCTAATGTGTCTTTCAGGCACTTTAGTGGCCTTTTACTATGTAATGAATGGTTTTTTACGCTTTTCCTATTACAATTTCATGCAACATAGGTCTATATTTCTTTAAGTATTTATCATTTACTCTTAATAATCGACCTTCTGACGTGGGATCTTCGATCTCATAAGCATTGTTGGAAAAAACTTGAACCACTCGAAACAGTCCTTCCTAATTTGGTGACCATTTTCCTAGAACTTTATCTCTTTGATCCGTGGGTAAGATCACTTTCCAAACAAAATCTCTAATGACAAACGCTTTTTCATTCACCCTTCTATTATAGGCCTTTGCTACTTGTTCTTTCTTCCTGAAAAAAGTATCTAAAGTTGCTAGCCTATGCTCTTCAACATCTATCAGCGCATCATGCATCATTCCCCAATAATACTCAGTAGGAATATTTGATTGCCTCTGTATTCTCAAAGATTTCAAATGAATTTCTAAGGATAATACTGCTTTGTATCCATAAACCAAATTGAAAGGTGTTGTGTTAGTCGACTCATTTGGTGAGTTTCGACATGCCCACAATGCTTAGCCCAACATTGTATGCCAACTTCTAGGATTTTGGCAAACATATTTCTTTATTAAACTTATAATGGTCTTATTCGCTGCTTTGACTTGCCCATTCTCCTGTGTATAATTTGGTGTTAATGTTAACAGTTTGAACCCCATTTCTGCAGTGAGCTCATTTATCTTTTGCCCTATGAACATAATTCCTTGGTCAGATTTTATGGTCTCTGGTGACCCAAACTTATATATGATTTGATTTTAAATGAATGCCATGACTTCCTCTTGGTCTACTTTAACCAGAGCGACCACTTCTACCCATTTTAAAAAAATAATCAATACCTACCAAGATGTACCTTCGGCCTTTTGATGATGCAGGTTTAATTTCTCCAATAATATCCAAAGCCCATCCCCTAAAAGGCCAATGTTTGATAACATAATGCAACTCACTAGCTAGTATATGTTAAATTCCAGTATGTTTTTGGCATTCTTGGCAGCTTCTGGGAAAATCAATGCAATTTTTTAACATGGTCGGCCAATATAATCCTATTCTACACAACATCCATTTCATCTTCTAGCCTACTTGATGTGTTTCATAAGCACCACTATGTACTTCAGATGTTGCCACATATGCTTCATTCTCTCATAAGAATTTTAAATAACACTTCTTCAGGAGTTTTTCTGAACAATTTGTCTCCCATTAATCTATAACTTAACGCCCTGTACTTAACCTTACGCTCTGTCGACCCAACTGGAATTTTTAAGTAATCAACTACGGGTTTCCTCCAGTCGTCTTTAGCTAACGCATCAATGGCGAAAACTTCTTCTACCATTTCAAAATTTCCAAAATACTCATAGTTTAGGAGATCATGGATTAGTTCAGGTGTTGCCCCCCAAGATTTTGTCATTGTTGGGGTTTCAAACTCCAATTTCTCTTTTACCTTAATAAACTCGTTTATGCTTACTTTGTATATTTTGTATCCAGATCCCAATTGGGCCATATCATTCGCTTCATGGTTTTCAATGCGCCTTACATAAATAATCGACGTGTTGTTAAACTCCTTAAGTAAGGATAACGCTTTGGCCATATACATTACCAGATGATCTTTAACACAATTGTGTTATTTGGTCAATTGTTTCACCACTACCTCTAAATCTCATTTAATGTCAACATCTCTTATTCTAACATCTTGTTAGAGAAAGAAAGCTTCTAACCATTTTTAAGTTTTGATGATAACAATTATATGTGAAATTATATGTATACATGTCAAGTATTATAAAATGTAGGTGTATCTAATGAAAATTCAAAAGTTCCACAAGGACCAAATCAAAAGCATTCTAGCTCAGCATCAAAAGCAACACTGACCAAAAACTCTAGAAACTATCATGTGATCAGAAACACATTTAACAAACACATCATAAGCATCAGATGAGAAATCACTATTCTCGAGGCAAACACAATGATTACTTATCTCAAACAATATCTTGGAAACTTGGAAAGATGTAAACACGCCTCCAAAAGTTAAAATCATTACATCTATGAGAAAACGTGTTTAAGGAATAATCTTAAATGTGCCTAGCTAGCCCAACGACACTTTTTTCACAATGGCTATAAAAAGATCTCTACACTTTTTGTGAATAGATGTGAACGACAAGAGCAACAACAAAAAACTCGTGCTACAACATTTCATACTCACGCTCAAGTTATAAATTAGTTACAAATTCGTTCACACTAAGTTGTTGCTCAAAAGTGTAACTTCAATAGATAGAAATTTAGTGTTTATTAGCTTTATAGAAGCATATCTTTGTAAACACAAAACACTATTCTAAGTATAAGTTTGTACATTTCCTCAAGTTACTTTCTAGTCTGTATACTTGACAGGGCTAAGAGGTCTTTCTAGACTCTTAGAGGTTATTGTGTAATATTTTGAGATTAGTGAATTAAGTCCTTGTTGAAGGTGAAATCACCTTGGCATGTGGACAAGAGGTAGCCTTAGTTTTAAGGTGAACTTGTATAAAAATAACTGTGTTATTTTTATTTGGTTTTATTTTACAGTAACTACTTATCATTGAGTGATAGTTATAAAACAAGTTTTTTTAAGAAATTTGAGAAAACCCAATTCAACCCCCCTTACTTGTGTTTTTCTCTAACCTTCAATTGGTATCAGAGCTTTAGCTCTGTCATTGATTTTCAAATCAAACACTTAATCGTGTAGAGATATTTAGGGAGTTAGAGAAACTTCTTTTTAAAACGACATCTACTATCACTAATGAAAAGGACAATTATAAAGTTAAACCACCTGTTTTCGATGGTGAAAATTTTGACTACTAGAAAGATTTGTTAGAAAGCTACTTTCTTAGTTATGATTTGGATCTTTGGGATCTAGTTATAGACGGGTATACATTACCTGTAACAAAAGAAGGAAATCCAGTTCCTAGAAGCGAGATGAAATAAGAACATAAGAAAATACTCAGAAAACATCACAAAACCCGAACCATTCTTCTGAATGCCACATCATACAATGAGTATGTGAAGATCACAAAGAGAGAATATACAAAATATATCTTTGATTCTCTCAAAATGACACATGAAGGAAACTCAAAGGTAAAATAAACAAAGGCGTTGGCCTTAGTCCAGAAATATGAAGCCTTCAAGATGGAAGATGATGAGAACATAGAAACCATGTTTTCCAGACTTCAAACACTTGTAGCAGGATTAAAAGTTCTGAACAAAGGCTATACAACTTCTTATCGCGTTAAGAAGATCGTCATAAGTGTCCAAAGAAATGGAGACCAATGGACACTGCTCTAAAACTGGCTAAAGATCTGGACAATATAAGTATTGAAGAACTAATCAGCTCTCTCAGGAGCCATGAAATAGAACTGGAGGAAGATGAACCTTAGAATCAAGGAAAAATAATAGAACTTAAATCCATATCAGAAAGATTGAAGCCAACTAAGAACAAAGAATTCCAAGCTGAAGAAGAACTCATAGAAAGGTCTGAGGATGAAGATTCTGATGATGAGGATGAGTTTTCTCTTCTCTCTAGAAGAATCAAACAACTCTGGAAGAAAAGGCAGGATAGTTCTAGAATATTCAGAAACCAATATGATCATCCAGACTCTTTTTCTTGAGGCAAAAGTAGCAGGGAAGTGACGTTCTATGAATGCAAGGAATCTGGACATTATAGAAATGTTTGTCCAAAGTTAAACAAGGAGAATTCCATAAGAGACCAATACAAAAAGAACTCCCTCAAAATAACAAATAAGGGTCTTCTAGAAACATGGAATGACTCTGATACATCAGACTCAAAGTCAGAAGATGAGCATGCAAATCTGGCACTCATGGCCACAACTTCTAAAGAATCCTCATCCGACATAGAGTCTGACTCTGAAGAGGTATTTTCTGATTTCACACCTTCTGAATTAGAGTATTGTTTATCTTAAACCTTAGAAAAGTATCAGAAGCTTCAGAACAAACTCAAAAACCTGCAAAAGGTTCATCAGATTGGAATCGGGGAATAAAACAAGTTAGAAAAGGAAGTTTATGTTCAAAAAGAAAATAATTTAAAATTAAACAATGAAATAATATTGCTTAAAGCTCATAGCCAAGAAGGAAATATGATTTTAGAAACATCCACACTAGAGAATACTATAAGTAAATATGATGATGCCTTTCAAGATTTTTTTAAAACAACATAGACAGAAGCAAAATGGCTTCTATGATATATGGTGTTGATCAAAATGGGAAGAGGAGAATTGGTTACACTTATAAAGAAGATCAGAATCCTTTGAAAATATACAAACCAATACATTCCTTCACATATCATCACACAAAGTCACAGACACAAAAATTCAATGATGCACGAAAACCAAAGTTCCACAAGAACTCTGGTAAGACTAATTTTAAAGGACCCAAAAAATATATGGGTACCAAAAGATAAGATTATTTATGTTGCAGATCTCTTACACAATAAAGTTCAAACACCAATCATAATACCTGGACACTGGATGCTCGCGTCACATGACGGAAATAAAGCATATGTTCCAAGAATTGGAACTTAAAAATGCTGGATTTGTGGGTTTCAGAGAAAACCAAAAAGGAAAAATTAAGGGATCGGGAACTATAGGTTCCCCTCCATCTCAAATGTTCTGTATGTTGAAAGAATAATGCATAACTTATTATCCATAAGTCAATTAAGCGATAACGATTATTATATAGTCTTTAATAAAAATGATGTAAAGTTGTTAGTCAAAAAGATGGCTCAGTCCTGTTCTCTGGTAAAAGGAAAACAACATTTAAAAAATTAAAGTTTTTGATTTAAAAAATCAAAATATTAAATGTCTTGTGTCTGTTGAAGAAGAGAAATGGGTATGGCACGGATGCTTAGTTCATGTTAGCTTGAGAAAAATCTCTCAGCTCAACAAACTTGAGTTAGTCAGAGGTTTACCAAAGCTGAAGTTTTCTTCAGATGCTCTCTGTGAATCATGTCAGAAAGGAAAGTTTTCTAAAACCTATTATAAATCTAAGAATGTTGTTTCTACCTCAAAACCCCTAGAACTTCTGCACATTGACTTATTTGGACCAGTTAAAACTGTGTCTGTAAATAGCAAGAGGTATGGACTTGTCATTGTAGATGATTGTAGTCGCTGGACATGGGTTAAATTCCTAAAGCACGAGAATGAGTCTCATTATGTGTTCTCTAGTTTCTGCGAAAAAGTACAAAATGAATTTGGCTGTAAAATTATTAAAGTTAGAAGCGATCATGGTGGAGAATTTGAAAATAAAGATTTTGAAAACCTGTTTGACACTCAAGGAATTTATCATGATTTTTCTTGTCCTAGAACTCCTCAAAAAACTGAGTTGTAGAATGGAAAAATAGAACTTTACAAGAAATGGCCAGAACCATGATAAATGAAACTAATGTTGCAAAGCACTTTTGGGAAAAAGCTGTAAATACAACATGTTATATTCATAATAGAATCTCTATAAGACCTATTTTGGAGAAGACTCCTTTTGAACTGTGTAAAGGAAGAAAACCAAACATTTCCTAATTTCATCCTTTTGGATGTGATTGCTTTATCTTGAACACTAAAGAAAATCCAAACAAGTTTGATTCCAAAGCACAAAAGTGTATTATGTTAGGGTACTCTAAACGCTCAAAAGAGTACAGAGTATACAATACAGAAGCACCTATCGTAGAGGAATCAGTACATGTTAAATTTAATGATTAGCTTGACCCTAAAAAGTCAAAGCTAAGTGAACAAACTGCAGATGTAGAAATAAGAATTACAGGTTCTAAAGAAATACCAAATACAAGTAACAAGGATGATGAACAATCAAATCTGAAATTCTGGCTGCAGATACTCAATGTCACGTTCAATGTTGTGACACCGTATCTGACTTTCTATAAGACAGTAAATACAAAAACAGTAAAGAACACAGTCAATTGTTTACCCAGTTCAGTGTGCAACAACACCTACTCTGGGGGCTACCAAGCCATGGAGGAAATCCACTATAAGAGATGTTAATTCAGGAATAAACCAACCAGTTTATCTCCTTCACTTAAGACCTACCCAATGCAACTTCAATCTAAGTACAACTTAAACCTGAGTTCCTACTCACTCCCCCTCAATCACAGCAGTGATACATAAAACAATTTGACTAATGAATTGTTGAAGACACTCTTCAAAACATACACTTGATTATGCTTCACAGCTTTTTAATCAAGCAACACAAACACTCTTGCTTCACAGCTTTGAGTGATACACAAACCTAACTTGACTTTGCTTCACAGCTTTAGTCAAGAGACATACAAACACTCTTGCTTCAAAGCTTTGAGTGTTACACAACCCTTACAATTAAAACCTATTCCAAGTCACTTATCACAATGATAATTTCTTGGATTACAATAGTAAAAACTATACAACTTCTAAATGATCTTATGTCAAAAAGGGATTACTTTCAAAACAGCAGCTCTGTTGAATATATAGCAGCTGCATCTTCAGTTAGGGTTTCCCCAAAAAGCTAGGGTTAATTCCATTTGACCTTAAGACTAGGTCACAGGACTTTATCAACCAGGTTAGGGTGAGCTAGGTTAACCCAAAGAAAACGCAGGATTCTGTTCTGGAAAGACTGAGTCATTTTCCTGAAAAAACTCAGAATTAACCAAACTGCAAACCTGTTAGTTCAGGACAGGATGTCTTAACATTTGTTATGACATCTGAATTCCTGCTTACTGATTTTGGTAAATGTGATCATTTTGCAAAATGCTCAGATACACACTCATAAACATCAGTACCTGTATGACAATATTTTTCTGCAAAGGTACCTAATAAATCTGTACCTAATAAACTAGAATGTTATGACATCAGTCATGACATTCATACACCTGGTTTTACCAAAAATGCATGCCAATACCTAAACAACTACAAACTCCCCCTTTGGCAGATTTTTGGCTAAAGCCCCTAAGCAATCAGAGATATATAGCAGCAGAATAAAAATGACTGCAGAAAAATGGAATGTCAAATAAATTATCACAATACATCTCCCCCTCTTTAGCCACAAATGGGCCAAAGATACATGTTCATAAAAATTATACAGTCATCCAGAAAAAGTAATAAGAGCAGCAACTAAAAACTGAACACACTTCCAAAACTCTACCAGGGACCAGCATCACCTCCACCAATCAGCAACTCCACCAACCTTTAAGCACTGTCATCAGACTCAGAGGATTCTGGCTTCTTCCTTTTCTTGTGTGCAATGTCAGCATTCTTCTCTTTGTCTGATGTCTCAACATCCTTAGAGACATCTGGATTTGTTTCAGCATTTGAACTTTCTTGATTTAAAGGAACAGAAATGCCAGGAACTGAGTGGTTCTCGTTCAGAATTCTTGAAACAATTTTAGCTATTGCTTGACGAACATAGGCTGATCCTTCCCTATTTGCAATTTCAGGGGGAACTGAAGAAGAAGGATGAGATGGATTACCAGAGGCAGAAGCTTGGGACCTTCCTGCATGTCTTGTTCTCAACTCTTTGACCTTGGTGGGGTTAGTTTCCACTTTTCTGAGAGAAGAGATCTCCAGGACTTCAGAGTCCTGACAAGAAGAGATTGTCCTAGAATCTTGATCAGAGGAATAGGTTGAAATCGTCGTATTGGATGATGATGGTGTTTGAGACATTTTGACAGTCTTAGAGGACCAACAGCAACTGAAGAGAAAATTCTGATTGAGAGACTGGGTTTTGATGAGGAGACGAGAGGGGAAGGGAGAAAAGGAGTGTCTATTCAACTTCTTAAAAGAATTGAAGGAAATGGGAAAATATAATTTTAACCCAATCAAAACAAACATAACTCCTTTAACCCTTGTTTTAAGCAAAATTAATTGCTACAATTCCTCATGTTGGCAAATACCCAACTTACCCCTCAAGTTTTCAAATTGATTT
The DNA here is from genome assembly GCA_948472305.1 of Vicia faba. Classification (NCBI taxonomy): domain Eukaryota; kingdom Viridiplantae; phylum Streptophyta; class Magnoliopsida; order Fabales; family Fabaceae; genus Vicia; species Vicia faba. The sequence continues at coordinate 1,363,342,073 of OX451741.1, read as the reverse complement.
GCATCAAGAGCCTTGGTAAAAATGTCATCCAGCTGTAGCTCATTGGCGACATGTTCCAATTTGATTGTCTTCTCTTCTACAAGGTCTCTGATAAAGTGATGTCTTATGTCAATATGTTTGGTCCTACTATGCTGAATGGGATTCTTGGAAATGTTGATTGTACTCAGATTGTCACAGTACAATGTCATAACATCTTGAGTGACATTATACTCAGTAAGCATCTGTTTCATCCAGATCATTTGAGAACAGCTACTACCAGCTGTAATGTATTCAGCTTCAGCAGTAGAGAGAGACACACAATTCTGTTTCTTGCTGAACCAGGAAACCAGATTATTTCCCAAGAAGAAACATCCTCCAAAGGTGCTTTTTCTATCATCAGCACTACCAGCCCAATCAGCATCACAGTAACCAGTCAGATTTGGTTCACAGCCATGAGAATATAGCAACCCATAGTTGTAAGTTCCACTCACATACTTCAAAATTCTCTTCACTTGATTGATATGACTGACTTTGGGATCAGCTTGGTATCTTGCACAAACTCCAACTGCAAAGGCAATATCAGGTCTGCTGGCAGTTAAGTACAACAAGCTTCCTATCATGCTTCTGTACAGACTTTGATCCACCTTAACCCCACTTGAATCTTTGGAAAGCTTTAAATGAGTAGGAGCAGGAGTCCTTTTGTGACTGGCATTCTCCATACCAAACTTCTTTACAATGTTCTTAGCATACTTGCTTTGAGATAAGAAGGTTGAGTCCTCCATCTGTGAGACTTGCAGTCCAAGAAAATAAGTTAGTTCTCCCATGAGACTCATTTCGAATTCAGCCTGCATCTGTTCAGCAAAATGTTTAACCATAGGTTCTGACATTCCTCCAAACACTATGTCATCAACATATATTTGGGCAACCATCAACTTCCCTCCTTCAGTTTTGACAAAGAGTGTTTTGTCCAAGCCTCCTTTTCTGTATCCTTTGTCTGAGAGAAACTTTGTTAACCTGTCATACCATGCTCTAGGAGCTTGTTTCAGGCCATATAGAGATTTTCTCAATTTGTAGACATGATCAGGGTGGTTTGGATCCACAAAGCCTTTGGGCTGTTCCACATAAGCTTCCTCATTCAAGTGCCCATTTAGAAAGGCACTTTTCACATCCATCTGAAATAGCTTGAACTTCAGAAGACAAGCAATTGACAATAGGAGTCTGATTGATTCCAGCCTGGCTACAGGTGCAAAGGTTTCATCAAAATCAACCCCTTCAACCTGAGTGTATCCTTGAGCAACAAGTCTTGCCTTATTCCTGGTGACAACTCCTTCAGCATCTGATTTGTTCTTGAAAATCCATTTTGTGCCAATGATGTTAGTTCCTCCAGGTCTAGGAACCAGTTCCCAAACTTCATGTTGCTTGAATTGGTTCAGTTCATCTTGCATTGCACCAATCCAGTATTCATCAGTTAAAGCTTCCTTGACATTTCTTGGTTCCATTTTGGACACAAAACAAGAGTTTGAGATGATTTCTCTAGATCTTGTAATGACTCCACTGTTGGGATCTCCTATGATGAGCTCTTTTGGATGATCCTTCTGAATTCTGATGGAAGGGATCTTGCTAGCTTCCTTTGATTCAGATTCTGTTGTGGTGGTGTTGGGTAGATCATTCTGTTGGGTTGGAGACTCAAAGAATGTCTCAACATTACAAGGGACATCTATTTCTTCATGATAATCATCAATTATAACATTTATTGATTCCATCATGGCTTTGGTCCTGGAATTGAATACTCTATAAGCTCTGCTGTTTGAGGAGTATCCTAGAAATATCCCTTCATCACTTTTGGGGTCCAGTTTTCTTCTTTGTTCACGATCTGCCAGAATATAGCATTTGCTGCCAAACACATGGAAGTACTTCACAGTTGGTTTTCTTCCTTTCCAGAGTTCATATATGGTGGATGAGGTTCCCTTTCTCAAGGTGACCCTGTTATAGCAGGCCGTATTCATAGCTTCAGCCCAAAAATACATAAGAAGTCTTTTGGCATGTATCATTGCTCTGGCAGATTCCTGTATGGTCCTGTTTTTTCTTTCCACAACTCCATTTTGCTGAGGAGTTATAGGAGAAGAAAATTCATGACTAATTCCTTCTGAGGAACAGAAATCATCAAACTTGCTGTTTTCAAATTCCTTTCCATGATCACTTCTGATTCTGACAATACACCCTTCCTTTTCTCTTTGAATTTTTTTGCACAATTCTTTAAAAACTTCAAATACATCAGATTTTTCCCTAATGAAGTTAATCCAGGTGAATCTGGAAAAATCATCCACAACCACATAGGCATATCTTTTTCCACCAAGACTCTCCACTTGCATTGGTCCCATCAGATCCATATGAAGAAGTTCTAGAACCTTAGAGGTGGTCAGATGTCTTGACTTTGGATGTGACATCCTAGTCTGCTTACCAACCTGACATTCACCACAAACTCTTCCTTCATCAATTTTCAGTCTTGGAATCCCTCTTACTGCCTCCATGGAGATAATCCTTTTCATACCTCTTAGATGAAGATGGCCAAGTTTTTGGTGCCACGGTTTCACCTCTTTTTCTTCTTTTGCAATGGAACACACAGAGGAGAAATTAGTGTTCTCAGGCTCCCATAAGTAACAGTTGTCTTTAGATCTGACTCCTTTCATTACAGTTTCTTGCTTTTCATTAATTACAAGACATTCAGATTTTGAGAAATTGACCTTGAATCCTAGATCACACAATTGACTGATACTAATGAGATTAGCAGTCAGCCCTTTTACCAACAGTACTTCATTCAGACTTGGAACTCCAGGGCAGTCCAAATCACCAACTCCTTTGATTTCACCTTTAGCACCATCTCCAAAGGTCACAAAACTGGTGGTGTGAGGCTTAACATTATTGAGGAGGTTCTTGATTCCAGTCATGTGTCTGGAACATCCACTGTCAAAGTACCAGTCTTCCTTTGCAGAGACCCTCAGGGAAGTGTGGGCTATCAGGGCAGTAGCCTTTTTCTTCCATTTAGGTGCATGTGGTACCTTTTTAGACTTAGGTTTGACACCTGAGTTCTGATTAGGGTATCCATGCAATCTGAAGCAGAAGGGCTTTATGTGGCCATATCTCCCACAATGATGACATCTCCATCTTTGGTATTTTTTCTTCATATATTTATGTTTCTGATGTTGAGAGTTGTGTTGAGACATCTGCTTTGACAATTGTTTATCAGGCCTGATCTTCTTGTCTGCACCAGATTTCTTAGCTTCCACAAATCCTAGTCCAGATTTGTTTCCCACATTTTGTCCAACTTGAAGAATCTCTTCCAATTTGTCTGTTCCATTGGTCAGCATCTTGACAGATTTAGTCATTTGGTTCAGTTGTGAGTTCAGCAATTGAACTTCCCTTTCTAGATGACTTATAGTTTCAAGATCTGCCCTTTTTTCAGCCTCCAGCTTTATAATGAGTTTTGATTGTTTGTCATTCTGCACACAGACTTCAGCACTTCTGATACACAATTTCTTGTAGGTATCAGCCAGTTCTTCAAATGTCACTTCTTCATCACTGGTGTCACTTTCAGATGTACAAACACCAGTTAGAGCAGTAACTAGTTTGGCAGATTCTTCTTCAGAATTACTTTCTGAATCACAGTCAGACCAAGTAACAGTCATTCCTTTCTTTTGTTTCTTAAGAAAGGTTGGACATTCAGCTCGAATATGTCCATATCCTTCATAGCCATGGCATTGAATTCCTCTGCCTTGGTTTCCCTTCTCTTCTGACCTTGATCTTCTGCTGGAACTGTCAATGTCAGAGGGAATGTTATGAACATTAGACCTTGACTTTGGATCTATTCTTTTGATGAGTTTGTTGAACTGTCTTCCAAACATGGCTATAGCTTCTGAAATATTTTCTTCTTCATCCTCCTTGTTTTCAACATCAGTGTTGGATACAAGTGCTATGCTCTTGTTCTTCTTGTCACCATTATCAGTGATCCCCATCTCAAAAGTCTGAAGAGACCCAATAAGTTCATCCACTTTCAACTTGCTGATGTCCTGGGCTTCCTCTATGGCAGTTACCTTCATTGCAAATCTTTTAGGCAAGGATCTGAGAATCTTTCTCACCAGTTTTTCTTCTGACATCTTTTCTCCCAGTGCTCCTGAGGTGTTGGCAATCTCCAAGATGTTCATGTGAAACTCATGAATGGTTTCATCTTCCATCATTTTTAGATTCTCAAACTTGGTAGTCAACATCTGAAGCCTTGACATTTTTACTTTGGAAGTGCCCTCATGAGTAGTTTTGAGAGTGTCCCAAACTTCCTTGGCCAGTTCATATTGATGTACTAGTCTGAAAATTTTTCTATCAATTCCATTGAACAAGGAATTTAAAGCTTTGGAATTTCCCAGGGCTAACTCATCTTCTTCTTTACTCCAATATTCCTCAGGCTTCAGGCTGATTGTCCCATCTTTCTCAGTTATGGTGGGATGGTTCCATCCTTTGTCAGCAGCTCTCCAAGCCTTTTTGTCCAGAGATTTTAAGAAGGCAATCATACGAGGTTTCCAGTAGTCATAATTAGTTCCATCCAGAATGGGTGGTCTATTTCCAAAAACTCCTTCTTTGTCCATAGTGCCAGAAAGTGATATCCCTAGATCTCACCCAGTAATACAGGCAGGGTGCCTGCTCTGATGCCAATTGAAATTCTGGCTGCAGATACTCAATGTCATGTTCAATGTTGTGACACCGTATCTGACTTTCTATAAGACAGTAAATACAAAAACAGTAAAGAACACAGTCAATTGTTTACCCAGTTTAGTGTGCAACAACACCTACTCTGGGGGCTACCAAGCCAGGGAGGAAATCCACTATAAGAGATGTTAATTCAGGAATAAACCAACCAGTTTATCTCCTTCACTTAAGACCTACCCAATGCAACTTCAATCTAAGTACAACTTAAACCTGAGTTCCTACTCACTCCCCCTCAATCACAGCAGTGATACATAAAACAATTTGACTAATGAATTATTGAAGACACTCTTCAAAACATACACTTGATTATGCTTCACAGCTTTTTAATCAAGCAACACAAACACTCTTGCTTCACAGCTTTGAGTGATACACAAACCTAACTTGACTTTGCTTCACAGCTTTAGTCAAGAGACATACAAACACTCTTGCTTCAAAGCTTTGAGTGTTACACAACCCTTACAATTAAAACCTATTCCAAGTCACTTATCACAATGATAATTGCTTGGATTACAATAGTAAAAACTATACAACTTCTAAATGATCTTCTGTCAAAAAGGGATTACTTTCAAAACAGCAGCTCTGTTGAATATATAGCAGTTGCATCTTCAGTTAGGGTTTCCCCAAAAAGCTAGGGTTAATTCCATTTGACCTTAAGACTAGGTCACAGGACTTTATCAACCAGGTTAGGGTTGAGCTAGGTTAACCCAAAGAAAACGCAGGATTCTGTTTTGGAAAGACTGAGTCATTTTCCTGAAAAAACTCAGAATTAACCAAACTGCAAACCTGTTAGTTCAGGACATGATGTCTTAACATTTGTTATGACATCTGAATTCCTGCTTACTGATTTTGGTAAATGTGATCATTTTGCAAAATGCTCAGATACACACTCATAAACATCAGTACCTGTATGACAATATTTTTCTGCAAAGGTACCTAATAAATTTGTACCTAATAAACTAGAATGTTATGACATCAGTCATGACATTCATACACCTGGTTTTACCAAAAATGCATGCCAATACCTAAACAACTACAAAATCCATCTTAAAACTCGACTATTCATAAACGACATAAACTGAACCAAGATCACTCTGAAGAACTCATTCAGAGAAGCAAGACATAACCTGCCAGAACAAGATCCACCTTCAATCCACCTAAGGAAACCATTCTAGGATTAGTTTCTCTAATTTAACCAATATCAATTATAGAAGCACTTCAGGATAATGAGTGGATCCTGGAAATTCAAGAAGAACTTAATCAATTCTCCAGAAATGATGTCTGGGATCTAGTACCTAAACCCAAAGGAGTTCATGTTATAGGCACAGAGTGGGTTTTCAGAAACAAGCTAAATGAGAAAGGCAAAGTTGTCAGAAACAAGGTACGATTTGTTGCTCAAGGGTACAGTCAACAAGAAGGTGTTGACTATAATGAAACCTTTACTCCAGTTGCCAGGTTATAATCTATATGTCTACTCATTTCATTTGTTGTTCATAATAATATCACGTTATATCAAATGGATATTAAAAGTGAATTTCTAAACGGGTATATTTCTGAAGAATTCTATGTTCATCAACCTCCTTGTTTTGAAAGCCTAACATTTCCAGAACATGTCTTTAAATTAAAGAAATCTTTATATGGACTCAAACAAGCTCCCAAAGCATGGTATGAAAGATTAATTCCTTCTTACTTGATAATGGATTTTTAAGAGGACAAGTGGACACAAAATTCTTTTGTAAAAATAATGGAAACAATCTTATAATATGTCAAATATATGTTGATGACATTATATTTGGTTCTGCTAATCCATCTGTCTGTCAAAAAATTTCTAAGTTAATGTAGGCGGAATTTGAAATGAGCTTAATGCAAAAATTAAAGTACTTTGTGGGGATTCAAATTATCCAAGCACCAGAAGCTACATGTATTCATCAAGGAAAGTACACCAAAGGAATTCTAAATAAGTTTGATGTGTTAGAAAGTAAACCTGCTAAGACCCCTATGCATCCTACATGCATTCTAGAAAAAGATGAAAAAGGTAAAAAGGTTTGTTATAAGCTATATCGTGGTATGATTGGCTCTCTTCTCTGTCTTACAGCCTCACGACCAGATATTCTATATAGTGTTTTCTTATGTGCCCACTTTTATTCCGATCCTAAGGATACTCACCTAACCGTAGTTAAAAGAATCCTCAAATATCTGAAGGGTACACCTAACCTTAGCCTGATGTATGTAAAAACATCAGAGCAAAACCTGTCTGGATTTTGTGATGCAAATTATGCAGGCGACATGATAGAACGTAAGAGTACTTCTGGAAACTATCAGTTTCTAGGAAGAAACCTCATTTCCTGGTCAAGTAAGAGATAGTCAACCATTGCACTCTCAACTGAAGAAGCTGATTATATCTCAGCATCACTCTGTAGCACCCAGATGCTCTTGATGAAAAGTCAGCTTGAGGACTTCTAAGTTTATCAGGATAACATACCAATCTTCTGCGACAACACAACAACAATTTGTCTAAGTAAAAATCCCACCTGTTGTACCCCAAAATTTTCCCTCCCATATTTCTAAAAAACATTTCAAGTGAGGTCCTCAAATTGCCCAAGGAAGTTCAAGGGTTGACCAGACAAACTCTCTCCTAAGGCAGTCTACCTCAAATTAGGGTTTCATTTTGCATCCAGATGTTTAAATCAAAAGGGTCCCAAATTCTCACCATTTCCCTAATATGTCCTTAAGATCATCTATGTCAATTTTCAAGCCTTACAGAGAAAGTTTGCTCAGTCAATTGCTCAAAGGCTTGAAAATTGATTGTGCTAGGGCAAAAGTCAACTGTGTCCTACATACAGTCAAACTTCAAGATTTTTGGTAAACATTCTCATTTTGAATTATTATTCATCATTTGATCAAGGGTTGATCATGATTCCTCAAGGATTTCTCACAATTCATCAAAACCCAAAAGTTGCTAAATTAGGGTTTTGCAGGAAAAGTCAACTCAACTTTGACCAAGCATACCTTTCTCATAATTTATTAAGAATGACCCATCCAAAGCTCATTTTTAAGAGGATGCAATTTCCTACAATTCATCTTCATCTCCAAAGTTCAAAATATGCACTCACAAGAAGTTATGAATTTGGACATTATAGGTCATTTTGAAAAGTCAACAAAAACACCTTTTTTGTCAAAGCTTCATACATGAACATGGAAGAATCAATTGATATGAGACAAAAAGGATTGCATATAGGACATCTCAAGCTTTCTAAAAAGTTCAAGAACACATCTCTAGGGTCAAAATTGAAGGAGTTATGCATTGTTGAAGTTGACCTTTTTTGCAAAATTGCCAAAAGCTAAATATGCCTCAAATTGCAATTTTTCTCAAATGGGCCCAACTTTTTGTGCTTGTATTGAGTTTGTAACATGATCCACGACCCATGATCCTTCCCACTTGCCTTTATTTTATTTTTGTCATTCATTTTGATTTTTATTTCATTTAAATCAAATTAAATCAAAATAAAATCATGGAAATATCAAAATCATTAAAACCTTGAGATTTTATGCATATTTAAGGTCCATGAATAGCTGGCAATGAGATCAAATCGTGCAAGGCTTGTTTGTACATAAAAAGATTAGTTTTTTGCTTGTTTTGGAAAGATTTACATGAGAATCAAATCTTGATCAATGATCATTATTGGAGAAGATTGGATGCAAACTTGTAAACCTAATTCACTCAAGGCTACATATAGAACATTTGCAGACCAAAAACACAATGGTTAGAGTCGTGAGAAGCTGAGGAAAAACTTGGAAAAATTCAAGAAAAGTAGCAATCTTTTTTCATAGTTCTAGGCGCTTTCAAGCCATTCCAAGCACACCTTTCACTTGATGGGCTTTCAAGGAGTCTATCCCAATCATTAGCAAGCATTTTCGTGCACAAAAACTCACTGTAAGAGTCTCACGACATTGGCATTTTCTTGAAATTCAATCTCACAATTCTGGCATTTGTAGCATGAATACTTTACATATTCTTGTTCAGTGAAACATTTGTAAGCTAATGATGGTGATTAATTGCATTTTTGTTAGCAATACAGATATTTGCCATGATTAGGTTTTATGGTTTTGTGATACGGTGGGAGAACTGACTTGGAATTTGCGTTTGTTTTCGCACTTGTTCAGTTTAGCAAGAGTCGCCACCGACTTTTTATTTTATCCTAAGGAAAGGTCAAAAAGCACAGGAAAGACCTTTGAGATGTTTTCGTAGGTTCGGGGGGTAGATTATGAAAAGGGAAGGTGCTAGCACCCTTTTCATCCATGGTTATCCATGGGCTCTTAGTTACTTGTTTTAGATCACTTGCCTTTACTTTTCAATTGTTTGAAATGGTGTTTTGTGTGTGTGGTTTTGAAAATGTTTTGAAAAAGATGTCTTGTCTAGGCAACCTTTGTAATGATTATTTGTTTGAATATATACAAAGGTGTGCGTCTTTTTGAAAAGATAATTCAATGTTTTGAAAGTTGTTTTGGAATTGTGTTGTGGAGTGTGTTTTGAAAAATGGCAAGGATGTTTTGCAAGATTTTTGATCAAGTAACTAAGAGTTGTCTACCCTATTTTACTCAAAGATATTTCTTATGTTTTTAACCCTTTTAACAGTGTTGTTTCACCATTGTGTTTGATGAACAACCTTGTGTTAGGATGTTAACGGGACAGGCGCGGGTCATCGTATAGACCATGATAGCAATAGTGTCAAGTATCTTTGGCAATTTTCTTGAGGGACTTGATCATTTTGTTTAGGCAACTCAAGCGTCATCGGGGGACTGTGATCATTTTGATTGTTTTTGTTTTGCCAAAATACTTGACATGCATAACATGGCCCATTTGTTTAGGCAACCAAGTGGAGATACCCTAAGGGTGCATGTGTGAATAGTGTGTTTGATTTGCATACATTTTGTCTTGATTAGGGGTTTCCTACTTGTTGGTTTTATCTTTCCATACACACCTATTTACTAGCATTTGTATAAAGCAATAAAAATGTAGCAAATAAATATCCTACACTATTACAACCATATTGAAGTGCAGAAGAATATAAAGGAAAAAATAAGATAAAATAAAGAAAAAATGAGCTCCTTCGATTTGGGCAGGACCAGCCTTCGATTTTCATTTCTAGGCTTCCTTCGATTGGGAGTTCGCACCAGTGAGGTCATGGCCTTTGATTGGGCTTTGGCACCATTCAGGTCATGTACTTCGATTGGAGGCTGGCACCAGCATGGGAGTGCCTTTCGTCTGAGCCTGGACTTAGTGCAAGTGTGCCTCTGGCTGGGCCTTTCTGCCTTGTTGCCTTCTTCGATTGGGCCAGTGAAATCAGTGTGAGCGCGTCTCTGGCTGGGCCTGGAAGTCAGTGTGGAAACCAAAGGCTTCGTTTCATACTCTTGTCTCCTGTTTCTTTCGTTTGAACTTTTTGAACAGCAACATGGCATAAGGCCATGCTAGTATTGCCTTACAATCAGTTAATACTTAATGCATATTTAAGTAAACAAGCAGCAAAATGAAAGGGGTTAGCTCTGAAAACATATTAAGTAGGTGGAAACGAAAAGAACCAAAGTGTTATGTACATGTTTTGAAATGAAAGGGAAGATTATTCACATACTATGCCATGAAACGAAAGGTTCAAGGGTAAGAGTGACTTACCTTGCCTCAGGCCTTGAATGGATGTGGGATTCGAACTTGAACTTCTACCTGGACATTTCTGGAGTTCAAAGAGTAGTCACAGGGGGTTTGCTTTTGGTTCGAAGAGTTATCACACAAGGTTGTCTTTGAGTTTGAACAAACTTCTATGTGTGGGATGTTCTTCAGAATCGGAAGAGGTGAGTGTTTGGGATTCTGGGTTTTTTTGATTTCTCAAGTGTTGATGAACTTGAGAGTTTTATTGTGTTTGAGAAAATTTGGGGGATTCGTTCCTCTGGTCCAAAAGTCCTCTCTTAGCTTTTCAAAAATTCCTCTATTTATAGAGAAAAAGAATGGACATGTTTTCAATAGCCAGCCTTGCAAAATAATAAAATAATAGATAACGTGAAAGGTACAAGTGGGGGGCCTGTTGGCAGTTGGGGTGCAGAAGATGTGACTTATGCTTTTTGGCGTTGCTTGGGGAGCGAAAATAATAAAATAAGGCTCAACTGGAAAGTAAATGTCCACTTGTGCCACAAAAGCAAGATGAATGGTTCAGATGGGTTGCTTCCTTCTGAAGGAAAATAGGCGCAAGGCTCAAGACAAACTTTTCTAAAAGTTAGTACTGTGTTATTAAGTGCAAGTGGTCTTAGACAACAAATGGGTAAAGGCCTAAAAAGGGAAAACACGTAGCCTAGCCTATGGGTCTAAATGTTCAACTTGATCTTTTGAGTCGAATCCTCCATCTTTCTACACCTTTCGACCAGACTAGGACAACACGACATTCGTTTTCACCAGCTGTGTGTCCTTCGAATGGACCAACTGTGTGTTCTTCGAATGGCCCTTTTCAGAAGGTTATTAACTTCTGAATTGAAAGAAGCTTTTAGAAGATTATTGACTTTTGAATTGAAGAAAACCAAAAGGAAGCCTTTCCCTCAGTCGAAGCTTGTGGTTGAAACAAGCTAATGCCCAGTCAAAGCTTGTATCGAAGAAAACATATTGCCAAATCGAAAGCTCATGCTTTGAAGGAAGCATATTTCCCAATCGAAGCATGTGGATCGAAACAAACATAAAGGGAGTCATTTCCTTGTGTCTTTTTTAGCATGAGGGAAGTTCCTGGCTTCTGAGTTGAAGGGAGCTTTTTCAAGGGAAGCAAGAACTTAGTCACATCTTGTATGAAGATACTTCTTGGATCAAACGAAACTTGTATGAAGCAAATTATGCGAGAGGCCCTTGGTGCAAGTGGATTTTGAAGGATGCATAGAGATGGTTACTTTGTCCCATCGAAACTTGTCCAAACGAAGCAAGCATGCAGGCAGTAAACTTGTCCAGTCGAAGCAGGCTTGTAGGCAGTAAACTTGTCCAAATCGAAGTAGGCTTTGCAGGCAGCACGCTTGGTGAATCGAAAAGGTTTCCTTACAGGGGGCATTTGTGGCCAACATGTCATGGCCTTTGATTGCAACCATGTAGGCAGCACACTTGTCCAATCAAAAGGCTGAATCGAAGGAGGTTTCAAATCCAAACGAAGGATGTACCTAAGTTGCATTCGAAGGAGGTTTCAAATCCAAACAAAGGATGTACCTAAACTGGCATTCGAAGGAGGCTTTAAGTTCAAAATGAAGGATGTAATCCAAGTTGCATTCGAAGGAGGCCAAGAGTCAATCGAAGGGTGCTGAATCGAAGGAGACATGTTTTCCTCCAAATTTGTCAAAATGTTATTTTTATATGTTTTCTCCTTTTTTGACAGTCTCCTTTTAATTTTGGTATTGGAAAATCCCAATGCACTTGTTCAAGCTTGAACCTTGAAAATCCTTGTAAGAAAGGCCTTGAGAATTGAGAGGGCAAATTTTGGGGTACAACAGTTGCCCCTGTTCAATCTTCTTGAACCTGAAGAGTTAGATTGGCAGTTTTGGCGTTCGTGACTCGAAGGTAAAAGATGATTGAACACTAGAGTGCCCAAAAAATTTGCACTCGTCAAAGCGTAGTTTGAGGGAATGGGCTTAAAGATGCCATTTGGAGATGTGACAGAATCTTGTCGGAGATGGGCTCAAAGATGCCATCCAAGAATGTTTGTTGTAAGTGCAATGTTGTAGGTCAGAAGAATGAGCATCAAAATGGTTCCATGTCTGGAATGCATTTGAACTGTATCTGGAGACTGAGTCTATATGAGCCAAAGAATGGCGTCCGTGTCTGGAGCGTATCTGAAATGTATTTGAATGAGTGACAAAATGACATCCGAATCTGGATCGTATCTGGACTGTATTTTGAATGAGTGACAGAATGACATCCTAATCTGGATCGTATCTGGACTGTATTTTGAATGAGTGACAGAATGACATCCGAATCTGGATCGTATCTGGACTGTATTTTGAATGAGTGACAGAATGACATCCGAATCTGGATCGTATCTGGACTGTATTTTGAATGAGTGACAGAATGACATCCGAATCTGGATCATATATGGACTGTATTTTGAATGAGTGACAGAATGACATCCGAATCTGGATCGTATCTGGACTCTTTTTTGAATGAGTGACAGAATGACATCCGAATATGGATCGTATCTGGACTGTATTTTGAATGAGTGACAGAATGACATCCGAATCTGGATCGTATCTGGACTGTATTTTGAATGAGTGACAGAATGACATCACAATCTGGATCATATCTGGACTGTATTTTGAATGAGTGACAGAATGACATCCTAATCTGGATCGTATCTGGACTGTATTTTGAATGAGTGACAGAATGACATCCGAATCTGGATCGTATCTGGACTGTATTTTGAATGAGTGACAGAATGACATCCGAATCTGGATCGTATCTGGACTGTATTTTGAATGAGTGACAGAATGACATCTGAATCTGGATCGTATCTGGACTGTATTTTGAATGAGTGACAGAATGACATCCGAATCTGGATCGTATCTGGACTGTATTTTGAGTGAGTGACAGAATGACATCCGAATCTGGATCGTATCTGGACTGTATTTTGAATGATTGACAGAATGACATCTGAATCTGGATCGTATATGGACTGTATTTTGAATGAATCTGGAATAAGTATCAGAATGTCAGCCATATCTGGATCGCATCTGAACTGTCTCTAGAAGGAAATTAGAATAAGTATCCGAATGTCAGCCATATCTGGATCGCATCTGAACTGTCTCTAGAAGGAATCTGGAATAAGTATCAGAATGTCAGCCATATCTGGATCGCATCTGAACTGTCTCTAGAAGGAATCTGGAATAAGTATCAGAATGTCAGCCATATCTGGATCGCATCTGAACTGTCTCTAGAAGGGATCTGGAACAAGTATCAGAATGTCAGCCATATCTGGATCGCATTTGAACTGTCTCTAAAAGGGATCTCAGAAGATGATGATCTTTTCCTGTTGATTGATCTTTCCTGAAAAGGTAAAGAGTTAGTTGTATGCAATGTCATGATGTATGCATTGTGTAATGATGTTCTCAAAATAAAATGAGATTTGTGTCATATGTATTTTGTATGCATATGTTATGAATGTTGTTGAAGTGTAATTTTGTCTTGGACTTTGCTCAAAATGTTTCCACTGGGGATCCCTGCTTTGTTGTTTGAGGAGAACTCTGTTGGGGGATATTTAAAACTCTGTGGGTAGTATGTTTATTTCTGCTTGGGAAAAGAGTTTAGGAGTCTTATTCGTTCGTTGCTCTACTGGGGAAAAATCAAGACCTACGTCCCTCTGGGCAGATTAATTACAGACATTCTGGTCGAAAGATGCCTAGTTGCACACCTTCAGTCGTTGAATATGATAGATAATAATATTTCCTATCAGACTGGGAAATTCTTCAATGCTAACAATCTTCTGCATATGGGCATCATTCAAAATTTTCAGGTTAAACCCTCTCTTGACACCAAGAAGTAGAAACATATAAACACTCGTTCACCTGCTGATGAGTTTCCACTCTTTACCAAGCTTGATCCTCCCGAAATTATAGATGCTTTTCTTGAAGCAGAAGGCATTGATCCATCTGAGTTCAATTACAATTGTCTTATGATGCTCCACCTGATGTGCCTTCCAAGAAAAGAAAAGCCAAGACAAAGAAGAATCCTACCACTCAGAAAGTCTTGAAGATTTCTGAAAAATCTTCCACCAAGAATCAAATCTCAACTTCTGACACTCCAAGTAAGTCTCCTACATCTAAAATTCATGCTCCCTCTGTTGAAACTAATAACTACATCCTTCTTACTCCACCTCCACAAACTTTAACCATAGTGACAACTTCATGCACTCCAACATCATTTATTGACACTTCTACTCCCACCGAAAAATCCAAATTGTATCAATTTTAAATTGAACAATCTACACCTCCACCACAACAACAATCTCAAACTGCTCATGAAACTCACTCACAATCATCACCCCTTCTATCCATCTTTCAAGACATTCATTCTACCACACCAGCACCCTTTAAAACCCTAGAAGTTTCCTCTCCTCAATCACATTAGACATTCTCGAAGGAACCAACTTTTCAGACCTTTCTGACCATGATTCCATGAACCAAGCGGGATCTATTGAAGCTCACTATGATTCTGAAATCATTCACTCCATAGAAGCTCCATCCACTCAGTCTCAATCCCCTTCTCCAAATAGTCTGGAAGAATTGATCTCCAAGCTATCCATCAAAGCCACAGAGAAACTAATTAAACTTCATGAAAACTTTAGCTCAAGTCTTAACATAGATGAAGTCAAAAATAAATGGGATATGTTCCAGAACTTTATAGATAAGCATCTTCTTCGAATTAAGAATGCTTCTGTTGATCTTCAAACCAAATATGATGTTGAAGCTCTTCAGCACTATCAAGAAGCAGGAGCTCAGAAAGAAGCTGAATAAGCAGCTCTAAAAGCAGCCGAAGAAGCAGCCCAGAAAGCAGTTGAAGAAGCAGATCTAAAGGCAGCTAAAGAAGCAGCTCAGAAAGCTCTAGAAGAGAAATTAAGAAATGGGTTGGAAGAAGCTTGCGCACCCCCAGACAGTTATGTGGTTTTACGTCAGCTTCTAAGTTCTATGAATGAACTAAGGAAGGATGAGAAGGAAATTCAGAAAGATCAGAAGGAAGTCAAGGAAAGACTTGACAAGCAAAATGGAGTTAATGCTAATCTCTAAAATCTACTTTCCCGACTTACCAAGAGCGTAGTAGTAAAAACTCCTTAAACCTTGTCTTGTTTTTTATCTTATCTATTTTTTGTCCTTGTACCTTCTACCTTTCTCAAATGAAATTTTTTTTATTATGATAAAGAAGGGGGGTAACAGATGATTTTGATATATACCTATTCTCGCATAACTCCATGCTCACATTTTATCTAATCTTTTCTGCCAAAAAGTGTTTCTAAAAGTATTGCAGGAAAAGAGAAGCAATCTCAAAATCAAATTATGTAAAAGAGAAATCACTCTCAGAAAGAAGTGAATATTAGACTCAGGGAGAGTCTGTAATCTTAATGGAGTTCTCTAAATATAGTTTCAAATCATAATGTACTATTTTGTCATCATCAAAAAAGGGGAGAATGTTAGAGCAAGAAAGCTTCTAAACATTTCTAAGTTTTGATGATAACAATTATATGTGAGATTACATGTGTACATGTCAAGTATTATAAAATGCAGATGTATCTAATGAAATTTCAAAAGTTTCACACGGACCAAATCAGAAGCATTCTAGCTCAGCATCAAAAGCAACACTGACCAAAGACTCTAGAAACTATCATTTATTCAGAAACACATTCAAAAGATACATTCAGAAGCATCAGATGAAAAATCACTATTCTCGAGGCAAACACCATGATTACTTATCTCAAACAATATCTTGGAAACTTGGAAAGAAGCAAACACGCCTCCAAAAGTTAAAATCATTACATCTATGAGGAAACGTGTTTAAGGAATAATCTCAAACGTTTATAGCTAGCCCAATGGCACTTTTTCACAATGGCTATAAAAAGATCTCCACAATGTTTGTAAATAGATATGAATGACAAGAATAACAATAAAAAAACTCGTGCTACAACATTTCATACTCACGCTCAAGTTATAAATCGGTTACAAACTCATTTACACTAAGTTGTTTCTCAAAAGTGTAACTTCAATAGATAGAAAATTTAGGGTTTATCAGCTTTATAGAAGCATATCTTTGTAAGCCCAAAACACTGTTCTAATTATACGTTTGTACATTTACTCAAGTGACTTTCTAGTTTGTATACTTGAGAGGGATAAGAGGTCTTTCAAGACTCTTAAAGGTTATTAAGTAATCTTTTGAGATTAGTGAATTAATTCATTGTTGAAGGTGAAATCACCTTGGCATGTGGACAAGAGGTAGCCTTAGTTTTAAGGTGAACTTATATAAAAATAATTGTGTTATTTTTATTTGGTTTTCTTTTACAATAACTACTTATCATTGTGTGCTAGTGATAAAACAAGTTTTTTTAAAGAAATTTGAGAAAACCTAATTCAACCCCCTTACTTGTGTTTTTCTCTAACCTTCACATCTAACATAATTTGAAGACCAATTATTAAGGTTTCATACTCAGCCTCGTTGTTAGAGCATTCGCCATTGATTTTATAACTAAATCTAGTTGGAATGCCATTTAGTGATAAGATAAAAATACCTACCCCAGTTCCTTGTTTGTTTTTAGAGCCATCAAAATAACATTGCCAAGACTTAGTGCTTACATAAGCTTCAGTAGTGTCGACTACTTAGTGGTCGACTATAAAGTCTGCAATAATTTTCCCCTTGACTGCTTTAAAAGGAACATATGTTAATGAATATTCAGTTTTTGCTAGTGGCCATTTACCTATTCGACTGTGCAAAATGGGTTTAGATAACATATGCTTGATGACATCAAAATGAGAATAAACAGAAACTTCGACTGGTTTTATATACTGCTTAAGTTTAGTACATGAGAAATACAAACATAAGCATAGTTTTTCAATTGCATTATATCTAGTTTCAACGTCATTTAGTACTCTACTAAGGTAATAAATGGCCCTTTCAACCCCATTTTCGTCTTCCTGGGCCAACATGCTTCCCAGTGTCGACTCTGATGCTGCAATATACACTTTCATGTCTTTGTCTTTGTTTTGAGGTTCCGGTATTGGAGGCTTCATCGAATAATATTTCAGACGATCGAATGCCTCTTGGTGTTTGTTTCCCCACTTGAATTCAGACTCTTTGCCTAATTTCAACAAAGGAGAAAATTCCAAAGTTTTGCCACTCATGTTTGACACGAACCGCCTTAGGAAATTTATCTTTCCCAACAATGATTGGAATTCTTTCTTTGTTGTTGGCGCTTTAGTATTCAAAATCGCCTTGGTTTTGTTCTGATTAATCTTTATTCCTTTCTTGTTCACTACAAAACCCATAAAATCTCTTGCACGAACACAAAAATAACACTTTAATGGATTCATTTTAAATCCATATTCCCTCATTATAATAAAAGATTGTCTAAGATGGTCTAAATTACCAGCTCTCGAGGGTGATTTGACTAAAATGTCATCAATTTACACCTGCATGAAGGTGTTTATGAAATCATGAAACATTGAGTTCATTGCTCTTTAGTAAGTCACCCCTGCGTTTTTCAAACCAAAAGGCATGACAACTCACTCATATGTGTCTAACGCCCTAGGGCATCGACACACAGTTTTATAGGTATCATCTTCAGCAATGAAAATTTGATTATAGCCTGAATATCCATCCAAAAGACTTAAATATTCATATCATGCGCCCGAATTAACTAGCATTTCTGCCATAGGAATTGGATATTCGTCCTTTGGGGTGGCTTTATTTAAATGCATAGAGTCTATGCAAATTCTCAAAGTTCTGTTTTTCTTTATCACATGGACTATATTAGCTAACCATTCAACATACCTAGTTGTCCTGATGAACTTGCTCTTCAACAACCGTTCGATCTCTACTTTGATTTTGGATAGCACTTTTGACGCGAACCTCCTTGGAATTTTCTTGATTGGTCGTTTGCCCGGATTTATAGGAAGCTTTATGTCCACCATTTCTCTACTCAAACTAGGCATCTCATTGTAATCCCATGCAAAGCAATCCTTGAATTCTTTAAGTAATTTGATCATTTGATCCTTCATTTGGTTGTCGATATTGGTGTTGATGTAGGTAATTCTCTTAATCAAACCATCACCCAAATCGACTTCCTCCAAGGGATCTTGTGATTGCATCTTCAAAACATTGTCTCTTGGATCTTTCTCAAACCCCAAAGGCTCTTCTTCGTATATACAACCAATCCTCTGTCTTTCTGAATCTGTTGTTTGGTTTATGTCGCCAAGCTCTTCCACCATAATGGCCTCAGGTGCCATATTCGAAACATCTTCAGCCTCTAAAGTCGCATTTATTCTGTTTTCGGCCATATAGGCCAAAATCCTTGCCAGAGCATTTGCCTCAAGCATCATAATGATTTCATCCTTCTTCCTACCTAGTGGGCTCAAACTCCCCTTCTACAATTGGATATGTGTCAAACTTTTCTTAGTCCCAAATAAAACCATGAGTGGGGTGTAAAGTCAAGAAATTGCAGGGTGGTATAGTTGCAAATGCTTTGTCAAAATTCTTTCAATTCACCACCTTCACATCAACAGTAAAATAACTATGATATGCCTTTATGTTTTCAATGATCCCATCCTGACGCTATATAGACACACATTGATGCAGGGTTGATGGTACCGCCCATATTCCATGTATCCATTCGCGCCCTAAAACAGGTTGAAATTTGCCTTGGAAGCTATCACCATGAATAATGTTGGTCTTGAAGTCGAGCCAACTGACAAATTTACTTGAATCACACCCAAGATATGACTTGTGTTTCTTTCATAATTCGACAGGACCATATTGTGTGGTTTAAGGTCCGTGTCGAACTTACCAATTTTCTTCAGCAATGATTGTGGCATCAAATTAATGGCAGTGCCACCATCAACGAACACCTTGTTCATAGGGAATCCATCAACCTTAGCCCTTATGAACAAAGGTTTGAGATGATACATCATATCTGATGTAGGTTTCTCAAACATTGCATGTTTCTCTTCTACCACCCTATTGTTCATGAGATAGTAACACAGTGGTTTTTGACATGTTGATTCCTCACACATGTCTTCTTCCTGGTCCTCAGATGCCTTTGAGGCAAAACCATACTCATTGGGCAAAACTGACACAATATTGCAGTGGATGATCAAACCGTCCTCTGAACTATCTTTGAAATCGTCTGATACTTCGTCATCCATGTTGTTGTCACCAAGATCTTCAACTTTCGATGGTGACACATTCACAATTAGTGTCGAAAACCTCTCTTTGGTTGGTTGACATTGTACTTCTTTTTGGATGTTTTCACCCTTTTGTGGAAAAACTTTTGTTGCAACATCTCTTGCAGCTTTCTTATTCCTCTGAAACCTCCTCCATTGGGTCTTCGTCTTAGTATTCTTCCCTTTGTAGGTGGGAGGAACATGGTATTTGTTTGATGTTGGAACCTAGTACTTCTTCGAAATGATCCTAGTCTCAGCAAGTTGGCTTGAACTAGATCCTTTTTCTATCATCTCCCATTTGTGAGTCAAACCTGACCCCTTTTTCACCACCTTCCAGATCTGGTTTTACCCTAGGATAAAAGGGACAAACCCATTTTTTGTTGGGCACATCAGTTGGTGGCACAAACGTTCTCATATATGGAAACTTAGGTTTCTCTTGAGGCACTTAAACATTGTTTGGCCCCTTAGCATGGTCGAACACCACTTTTGGATATTTTCCTTGATAGTGCTTTTTCTTCAATGCCTCAATCTTCTTTGCAGCTTCTTCGTCATAGATCACGTTACAATTTGGGCACAACATGGATCTAGAATTACTCAGCGTACATTTGTTTAGAAAATCTACCAACTCCTCTTAAAGTTTAGGAAACACGACCTTCATCAATTAATGCATTGTTTCCTCAGATAGTTATTCATCCTTACAGTCCATTTTTACTTTGTCGTCCTGATCACCTTCATACTTTTCAGCAAAATCAACCATCATCACTTCATGTGGCTTAGACATACTGTCATTGCCACTTTTGATACCCTCAGTAGCCTCAATTTCTATAGCCACATCAGGTTCATCTTCAAGACCATCAGTTTCCTTGAGCATCAATGTTGCTAGTGAGTTGATAGTGTCTACCTGTTCGTCTATGAGGCCCTCAATAGCCTCAATCATCGGCACTTCAAATGGATCCAAATAGTGTGCATCAGCCACATGCAAGGGATTCAAGTCGATCTTCATAGCATCCTTTAGTTTCTCACCAAATTTCAGTCGATCATCTTTCAAAGCCTTTTGAATCAAATCTCTGAAAATAAAACCTAAGAAGTATTATGACTCAAAAAATTATGATATTTTCAAAAACCTCTTTTTTGTTTTTGCTCTAATGGTGGAACCTTAGTTCCCGTGGGAACTATAATCTGACCATCTGAAACTAAAACATCAAATATTCCATTACATTTTGACACATCAAAAGTATATATTTTAGTATTAGTGCTATCATTTTTTAGATCTTCAACTATCTTTCCCTTAGACTGACTTATAGGTTTACAAGCATATGGAGGCCCATTTTTCAATTCAGACATGTTAACCTCTCCATCTTCCATGTATTTGTCCTCAGACTCTATGGAATAATTGTTTGTGTCTACATAGGCAATTTTTCCTTTTCTATGGTCCTTTGACACCCTAGTGTAGCGGTAGAAATGTTTAAGGCTAAGCCATTGGATTGACTAGACTTGTACAGATCAGAATAAAAATCGCCACCGCGCTTTATTGTTTCCAAAGAAATGGGAAAAGAGCGAGTAACCCAAAAAGAAGGGGAAAGATTCAAGGTAAGGGGGTTGGTTATGCAAAGGGAACGTATTAGCACCCTAAACATCTACAGTACTCCGCAGGAACCTCTTTGTAAAAAATATGTATATTTTGGCTATAAATTATTGTATGTAAAATAGATGGTGGAGGTGAGAAAAGAAATATATTTTTTTATGATTTTTGCACCCGTTGCGGTTGCGAACCTTTAGTGCCTACGTACCACCTTTCGTGCAATAGGGGATCAAGGTACACGTAGTTCCTCCATTTTTAAAGATTTTAAAACACAAGTGTGTTGGTTAATTTTATGAGATAAGACATTATCATCATTGTCCGTGTGGAAAACATACTTACTACCCACAATCATGAGAAAGGAGAATTCGCATCATCTCAAAGAGGAGGATATGGCTTGGATTTTAAAATCAACAATGCCTCACTCAACACCCAAGTGGAAAATATCTCACTTTACTACATATTATAGAAGTATAGTTGTTTGCATCACTACAAGGATTGACAAGAGTCTAATCTTTTGAGAAAATTTTAAAATGAAAAGCCAAAGTGGCAAAATAGCTTGAAATGAGATTGATTGACTTTTAGTCTTCTCACAAAAAAAGTCAAGGTATTATTAAGTTGATTGAAGTTTATTTATGAAAATGTTTTGAAACTGCATGGACATAAGTCCAAGTTTATTATGAAAGTGATTCAAGTTTAGAAACAAGAAGAGTTTTCAAAAGGAGGGAGAAGATTTTTGAAATTAAAAAAGATGGGAGGAGAAGAAGAGAATGTCCTAAAGCATAAGGTAAAAGCTAAGGAGAAGAACCATCTAACCAACAAGAATCCAATACTTGACATTATGAGTCAAGATATAATTCCCATTCTTTGGATTGAAACCTAGCAAGCAAAGATACTAGACCTCTTGAGAGAACCAAACTTCAAGTGTATTAAGTCTTCACATAAATTAGGCAGAGTAACGACTATATACGAGTGAATTCCATATTACAAACAAAGTATGTAATCACAATAACCTGCACACAAAACAAACAAACAACCCAATGTCTCGAGGTAAACCTCAAAAACTCCAGACAAAATATCAATTAAGGTCACAAGGTCTCCAACATAGGCCAAGGTTTTTAATCCTAAGTCCAAGAAGTCCAATACTCCATAATGCCAAGGATAGTAACCAAATAGTCCAAGTATCATTAAAGCAGTTTTTAAGGTTCATGTTGATTATTAGGTGTCTTAAAATAGGAAATAAAAGCTTAAGTGAGAAACAATAAAAATAACAAGAATATAAATGTTTAAGTGAGCAAAATAAAAATGGCATGAAATGTAATGCTTAAAGTAAATGGTGCATAAAGCATAAAAAATAAAAGCGTAAAGTAAAATCAATTTAATAATTAGTGGTTAGTTGGATGACCATCTTGAAACTTGCATTTGGAACTCATTAGAGGATTGGTAGAACCAAAGCCTCCATACAACAAGTTGCATTTGCTTTTTGTCAAGTATATCATCCATTTGGAATCCTCAAAAGTACCATTTAATGATCAACGATGTTTAAGTGATCTGCATTGACCAAAAGTGTTGTAGATCCATTAGAGGATTGGTAGAACCAAAGCCTCCACACAATGAATCTCAAGGTTATTGGATCAAAGAGATCAAATTAACATACTTGGGCTTGCAAACATAAGTTTGGGCCACAGATGATCATTTATTCGAATCAGGACAAAATGTAGCACTATGTTAAGCAATCGTAAGTGGACTTATATAGAAGTTGCACCTATTTTGAGGCCGGTCAATAGCAATCTATGCGCCATTTGTTTTGAGACATGATACATAGATCATGCTCTAATAACACTTAGTGCAATAAGAAGGGGATAAGATGAAGAGGGATGGGGAAGAATATATAAACCACATTTGAATTAAATTTTAATCAAACTATTATTAAAATCATTCATCCATTTTTATGGAGTTAAACTTAACACCATGGATCCAATGATGTTAACAAAGTTCATGATAAAAAATTCAACCCAAGATCAGCCAGAAAATAATCACAAAATAATATTGCATTTGATATATACATTAAAATGGTTTTAAAATAGAAATAAAAGAGAAAAATATCAACTATGTTCAAATTAATCAAGAAATAAAAAGTAAGACCATAGAAAAATCAGAAAAGGACTCAAATATTTTTACAAAATTTTTGGTGATTTTTAAAAGTCAGGAACTATTTTTAAAATTAAAAGAAATAAGTAAAATAAACCAAAAATGATAAAAAATAACAAAGTCAGAAATAAAAAATATATGAGGTCCCCAATATTTGTCACAATATCATTGGATCATTCCATATTTGTTAAGAATTGAAAAATGCATAAAAATATTTTTAAACACTTAAAAACAATTCAAATAAAGTGAAAATTTATAAAAAATATCTAAACACAAAATAAAATTGTGAAAAAATAAAATCAGAAAGAGAAAAATCAAAAATATTTTTCATAACTTTTAATGATTTTTTTGACTAAAAATGAATTTTCAATGATTTTTTGAAGTTTAAAACAATTAAATATAAAATCAGAAAATAAAATAAAAACCAAAAATATGTGGACCAATGGATGAGAGTCAAAATGCGTTAGTAATCAAATCCAAGGGATCTGGCGCGCTGTGCATATCATGGTCATTAGTGAATAAAACACTGGATCACTTATTAAATCAGAAATTCAAAAAAAAACAAGTGGTGCGCCTTCATTGGTTGGAAGATGACACGTTGGTCATCTTCAACCTCCAGCCAACGTGAATTCCAGGTCTCCTGAACTGTAAAATCAGAAGCTTAGACATATGTCATTCGCTTCGTCTCTTCAAGACAAAGACAACCACACTTTCGCGACAAATTTATATAAACTGTAGCTCAAGCAATTTAGAAGGAAAGTTTTGAAAAGGGATTTGAAATTTCATGGTCAAAACGTGTTTCTAAATAAAAGCAAGTGTTGCGACTAGAACCAAGGAAATAAGAGCATCACAATGATATCAAAGTTTTGAAGAATTGACGGAGAAATCTACCTATTAAAGTTGAGTTGCAGAGCTCTGAAACTGGACTTCTATGGATCAATATAGGGCACGATTCTTGAAGGTAATTGTATGGTTAGCTTCCGGGAAGATCAAGGAAGGTGAATTGATGGAAAAATTGGATTGAAAAAGGCTGGAACACTGATTACGAAGTTACAGAAAATTGAGTTATGGAGCAAGTTTGGCAGGGTGATTCTGGCTATCCAAGCTTGAAAAAAATGAATGGTATAATCATATACTTATAGGAGAAGCAAATGGGATCAAAAGGAATAGTGAATGATGCATTTTGGAGGGAATTCGTGTAAACCTGATGCACGAGGGAAGTGTGATCTTCTTTTCACCAAAACTTATCCAATGTTTGCGTTTTGAGGTGTTAAACACTTCTGCCAAGTTTGTTAATCAAGATTAAATCAAAAACATGCATAAATCTTGTGATTAGAGGCCACATTATGGATTTCAAAATTCTGACTTGGTGAGAAATTCAGTTCCAAGTTACCAATTTCAAAACAATTGCATTTTCAACTCAAGGGGTCTTAGGGAGTGATTCTTGATGCTTTAGAAAGATGAGGTTACAAGCTTTTCAATGGAAAAAGAATGGAATCAAATGGATGCTTGAGCTGAAAGTTGCATTGAGTCAAAGTTGGGGGGAAAAGGTTGACTTTCCATACTTGGAAATATTTCAAATTTTTCTTCAAAAGTGACCTATAATATTTTGCATTCAAACATGGCCTTTCACTTGGAATTTGCTCTTTACCAAAAAAGATGGCATGAAATAGACATCTTGAATGAAATTTTGAAACTTGAACCATTCAAAATCTCCAAAAATTGAGAGAGTTATGAATGGTTGAAGTTGGAAAAAAAATCATGAAATGACCTAAAATCTTTTGCATCCTTAGGGCATCTTCCATCCATTTTCTAACTTTGCATATAAAAGAATGAACAAAGTTCACATCTTCAAGATAATTATGGAAAAAGAGTGGTCTCAAGGTGATAAAAATTGACCAAGGTATGATCATTTGAAGTCACACATGGGAAGTTGGGGGTTCATCTGTAGGGCTTGTAATCTTTCTTCATCATCAAGTTTCTTCCATATGAAAACTCCTTGAAACTTTTGAAGTGATTTATTAATAACCCTTTGAAGAAAATTATGTATTTGGAATCACTCAAAAATACCAAAAGATGAATAAGATATACTTCTTTGAAGTTCAAAACCCTAGCTCCAAGATCAAGAAAACGCTTTGAGGAACTTTGACAATTTTGAACAACCTTCTTGTACCAACACTCTTTCTTTGTAAATAGAAGTTTTTGAGGATGATAATGAGAACTCATAGCAACGAAAACCACTTCCATATTTTGAGAATTGAGAGAAAAATGCACTTGTGACCAATGGGAACAAGACCTTGTCCAATCATGACAACTTCTTCCATCAACCCCTTGTACTTTTGAATAAATTTGATAACTTTGAAATGTAGTGAACCAAAATAAACCTTGACATGTCATTTCTTCCAAAACAACTTCAATGGTGAGGTTTGAAGTTCTCAGGCTTTATTGACCGGGGCATGGAAATAAACTCATAAACCCATGGAGCAACTTGGTAAACCTCATTACCTTTACCTACATTATTAACAAGTAAGACAAACAAACATTGCATTTTATTAATTAGAAATTAAATCAAGACAAAATGTCCATGATCACAAAATAAAACAAGTCAAGGTGCTTGGGCATTCCTCAAAGAGAAAAGCTAAAGATAGGGAGAAGAACCACAAGCCCTAATGTGATCTTGTCGTGATTGAATCAAAATGGTATGATGAAGGGATCTTAGGGGGGGAAATTGGGGTACAACAGCTGCCCTTATTTAAGTTTCTTCTATTCTGAGATACGAAGTTTAAAAATATTCGTGTCGACGCGATCGAAGATACTTAAATATAAAAGAAATCCTATTTTTGGCCCTAAGATGCCATGCAATGCTTATGAGTATGAATGCATATGAACAAAATCAAAGAGACGCAAAACACCACTGGGGGATGTAACAAAGGAAATAAAGATCAAAAGGGGAACCCAACCAGGAAAATAAATCATTGGTGGATCAAAAGACCCGACTCATAGAGGGTCGTAAAAGATCAACGGATACACCAACTTTTACCGAAGGCGAAACTACCAATGTTCACTGAAGGTAGAAAGAGGAAAGAAATAAAAACACTGACGTTTACTGCCGATGATCTACCAACTTTCAATGAAGATAGAAGGAAAAGAAATATCATAGCAACACCATTTACTGACGATGAACTACCAACATTCACTGAGGGTAGCAAAAAGATAACCATCACCAACTTTCACTAATGGTGACCTACCAACTTTCACTGAAGGTAGAGAGAAAATATATCGTAACACCGTCATTCACTGACGATGAACTACCAACATTCACTGAGGGTAGAAAAAAGATAACAATCATCGACGTTCATTGTCGATGACCTACCAACTTTCACTGAAGGTAGAGAGAGAAAATATCAAAGCATCGTCGTTCACTGACGATGAACTACCAACGTTCACTAAGGGTAGCAAAAAGATAACAATCACCAACTTTCACTGATGGTGACCTACCAACATTCAGTGAAGGTAGAGAGAAAATATACCATAGTACCTCCGTTCACTGACGATGAACTACCAACATTCACTGAGGGTAGCAAAAAGATAATAAGTTTTTCCCAAAATTTTGGCGTTTCACCTAGAACGGGTCTTAAATTCTTCTTTAACCAAGGCATTTCGCCTGGAAAGGGTAATGTATAAGATGTCTCAAATAAAGAGACCTGCTGCTTGTTGTTATAGGAAGGATTTGTAAAATGACTCCCTAGGGAAAACAAAATGGCTTCCTGGGGAAAGAGATATGACTTCCTGGGGAAATGCCATTATATTCCTGCTGAGGAGATAAAATCTTCTCGTGCAAAATAAGTGCAGATTCTCAAACCAAAACTCGAAACTTGCAGAAATCCCAAGTAATAATATTGCTGGGGAAAAATATTCGAACCAGAAATAAACTGGAGTAAAACAGTCTACCAAAATACATCCTTTGAGAAATAAACTCAGGAGGAAAACCCAAATCATCCAGACAAAGAGCTGTGTAGGAAGGCTAAAGTAAAATCTTCCACGAGGGATAACTCAGTGGGGATACTGAAAGAATATACACTTTATGCTTAGGCTGACACTCTATTGGTGAGAGGATAACACAACTCTGCAAAACAGGGTAATATGTCAACAAAATATTAACGAATGCAAATGAGCAATGATTTGCTAAATTTAACTACGTATGATGTATGTATGAATGTATGAGTGTTATTATGTATATGTTGATAAAACAAACATATAACACTAGGAGTAACCAGGCAAAAACCAACTTGGGCGCACACAACACTCGGCCAAAACACGTCCAAGACGATCATCCCAAAAGAAAATAAGCACCAACTGAGGAAAGAACGTCCCACTGCATGGCCTAACTTTACTGGGGAGAAACATAGTATAGTGACAAAACGGTACAGATACAGGGATATAACGTCCTTCTCCAGGCTTCACCAGGAGGTACCACTCAGACTTTAACGGGGAAATAAATGTTTTCAAGTGTAGCACTTCTACTGGAGATTTGCAAAACTGATTTCGAATAAGGCAGATGGAGACCAAATCATCAAAACATTCACTAGGGAATTCAGGCCCACTTTAGAGGAGAAAAAACATATAGACTTCACTAAGGGAAATAATGCTTCATCATCGAGACATCTACTGGGGACTTCGTGCTGACTTCATTGGGGGGTTAACACCACATCATCGAGGGGAAACCAATATACTTTCTCCACTGAGAGTAATTATTTCACTAACTTCTCTGGGGAGAAAGGACTTTTATCAAGTGAGTGAAGCCTTCACTGGAGAATCTTGGATTGAGTCTTCATATCATGCAAACTCAAAAAGAAGAAAAATGCACCAAGACTTGACTGGGGACACTGGAGTCACAAACCCAATACATCGAAAATGTCTTGAGAAAACCTTTTTGGGGGAAACAAAACTTCTCAAAACTACTGGAGTTCGTCCATTCTTGGGATCACCACTTTTGTTTTCCTCTCAAATCACAAAATCTAAAGTAAAATTAAATTGTAAATTATTTTTGAAAAACAATTTTGTTATTTAATCTTTTCACTTTGATAATTATTATCAATAATAAATGGAGTCTTTGCAAGCTAAATAAAATAAGAAATACAAAGAATGGGTAAAAGCTCAAATTTTATTGATAGAATGGTAGTCTGCGAATGGCGAGACTCCATGGATGATTACAAAGTTCGGAAAATGGTAATATATAATGGAAAAGATACATTGAGATACAATGACCACTATCTCCTCTAACGACTTTCAAACTCCTGAGCAGCAGCTTTCGTTGAAGTATGGTGAGGATCCAAGAAGATTGTTGCTTCAATGATCAAGTCTTGTCTGATGTAGTTACTTGCCAAGAAAAGTCCCTAAATTTTTCCAAAGCTTCCCTTGTGGGTTTTCAACTTAGCGGGAAATTTTATTCTGTTTATGTCTCTAACTTTTGCCTAGACCTCCCTTTCGGGTTTTCGGCCTACCGAGACGCTCTTTTTTGCCTAAGCCGCCCTTTCGGGTTTTCAACTTAGCGAGCTGTTCTTTTATTTCTTTAGACAAAGTATTTCTTGACTGCATCAGCATTCATGGGACATGGGAACTCCTCGTCATCCATAGTTTCAAGAATTAATGCACCGCCAGAGAAGGCTTTCTTGACAACATACGGGCCTTCAAAATTAGGAGTCCACTTTCCCCTAGAATCAGCGTTAAAAGACATGATCTTCCTGAGCACGAGGTCGCTTTCTCTTAATTCAAGAGGTTTGACCTTCTTATCAAAAGCTTTCTTCATCCTCTTCTGATATAACTGCCCATGACACAAAGCTGTCATTCTCTTTTCTTTGATTAAATTCAATTGGTCAAACCTGTTCTGGACCCATTCAGCCTCTGACAACTTGGTTTCCATTATCACACGCAAAGAGGGAATATCAACCTCGATTGGGAGCACTGCTTCCATTCCATACACAAGGGAGAACGGGGTTGCTCCTATTGAAGTGCGGACAACTGTCTGATATCCATGCAAAGCAAAAGGGAACATTTCATGCCAATCTTTATAAGTAACAACCATCTTCTGGATAATCTTCTTGATATTCTTATTAGCAGCTTTAACAGCCCCATTCATCTTCGTCCTGTACGGAGATGAGTTGTGATAGATAATCTTAAATTCTTCACAAAGTTCTGTCATTATCTTGTTGTTCATATTCGAGCCATTATCGGTGATAATTCTGCTTGGCACACCATACCGACATATGAGATTATTCTTAATTAAGCGCACAACCACCTGCTTAGTAACATTAGCATATGAAGCAACTTCCACCCATTTGGTGAAGTAATCAATTTCTACCAAGATAAACGGTGTCCATTCGAAGCTTTGGGTTCTATCATCTAAATCATGTCAATACCCCACATAGAGAAAGGCCATGGGAAAGAGATCACATTGAGAAGTGTTGGAGGCACATGAACCTTTTCCGCATAAATATGGCATTTATGGCACTTCTTTGCAAATTTGTAACAGTCAGATTCCATTGTCAGCCAATAGTAACCTGCCCTTAGCATCTTTTTAGCCATTGAATGTCTATTGGTATAAGTGCCAAATGAACCTTTATGAATCTCATGCATCAACATGTCTGCTTCGTGTCTATCCACACATTTGAGCAGGACCATGTCATAATTTCTCTTGTACAACACGTTTTCACTGAGGAAGAAACTGCATGCCAATCTTCTCAATGTCTTTTTATCTTTGTTCGAAGCACCAATCGGGTATTCCTGAGTCTGGAGAAAATTCTGGATATCATACTACCAAGGTTTCTCATCTGCTACCTCTTCTGTTATAAACACATGAGCGGGCCTATCCAGTCGTCGAACTATAATTCGAGGTATATCATTCCAAGTATTTACTTGATACATAGAAGCTAGAGTTGCCAGAGCATCCACCATTTGATTTTCATCTCTAGGGATGTGATGGAATTCTACTTTATTAAAGTAGGGTAACAATCTTCTAGCATAATCTTTGTAAGGGATCAAGCCGGGGTGACGAGTATCCCACTCTCCTTTAATCTGATTTATTACGAAAGCTGAATCGCCATACACATCTAGAATTTTAATTCTGAGATCAATAGCTTCCTCGAGACCCATGATGCAAGCCTCATATTCTGCAATATTATTAGTATAATCAAATGTCAATCTTGCAGTAAAAGGAATGTGTGATCCATGTGGAGTGACGATCACAGCACCAATTCCTTTACCATAAGCATTCACAACTCCATCAAATATCATACTCCATCGAGATTCAGGATCAGGACCTTCTTCGGGCAATGGTTCATCACAATGTTTCACTTTCAAAAACATCACATCCTCATCAGGGAAATCATACTTGAAAGACTGGTAATCATCAACTGGTTGGTGAGCAAGATAATCTGCCAACGCGCTGCTTTTAATAGATTTTTGAGTGCGGTATTCAATGTCATATTCAGATAACAGCATCTGCCAGCGGGAAATTGTCCCAGTAAGAGCAGGCTTCTCAAAAATGTACTTGATTGGATCCATTTTGGAGATCAACCAAGTAGTGTGATTAAACATATATTTCCGCAAACGTTTTGCCGCCCAGGCCAGGGCACAACATGTATTTTCCAGCATGGAATACCGCGACTCACAATCCGTAAACTTTTTACTGAGATAATAAATGGCATATTCCTTCTTCCCCGTTTCATCTTGTTGTCCCAGAATACAACCCATGGAATTATCTAACACTGCCAGATACATAATCAATGGTCTTCCTTCAATAGGAGGGAGCAAGATAGGAGGTTCAAGCAGATATTGTTTAATACTTTCAAATGCCCTTTGGCAGTCACCTGTCCATACACAATGTTGATCTTTCTTTAACAACTTAAAGATCGGTTCACACGTTGCAATCATGTGGGAAATGAATCTGGAAATATAATTCAAACGCATGAGGAACCCTCTGACTTGATTTTCAGTTCTCGGTACTAGCATCTCTTGAATTGCTTTGACTTTATCAGGGTCAACTTCAATCCTTTTCTGGATAACAATGAAACCCAACAATTTCCCTGATCGAACACCAAAGGTACATTTATTTGGATTCAAGCGGAGACGATACTTCCTCAAACGCTGAAACAACATCAACAAATCTTCTATATTCCCTTCTTCAGTCTGGGATTTAGCAATCATATCATCAACATATACCTCAATTTCCTTGTACATCAGATCATGGAATAGGATTGTCATAGCCCTCTGGTACATTGCACCAGTGTTCTTCAACCCGAAGGGCATCACTCTGTAACAGAATGTTCCCCAGGGTGTGATAAACGTTGTTTTTTCCATGTCCTCAGGAGCCACCCTTATTTGATTATACCCGGAAAATCCGTCCATGAACGAGAAAACCTTGAATTTTGTTGTGCTATCCACTAACATATCAATGTGTGGCAATGGAAAATTATCTTTTGGACTAGCTTTATTTAGATCTCTGTAATCTACCCACATTCGAACTTTTCCGTCTTTCTTCGGTACCAGGACAATATTGGAAATCCCCTGAGGGTACACTGATGTCACAAGAAAACCGACATTAATCTGCTTTAGAACTTCTTCCTTGATATTCACTGCCATATTTGGGTGAGTCCTTCGAAACTTCTGTTTGATTGGCAGACACTTTGGCTTCAGCGGTAAACGGTGCTCTACAATATCTGTATCTAGACCAGGCATATCTTGGTAAGACCAAGCAAATATATCCACATACTATTTCAACATCTCAATCAACATGCTCTTCACATCAGGATGCAGTAATGCTCCGATCTTGACTTCCTTTAGATCTTCTTCTGAACCTAAATTGATTACTTTTAATGGCTCTTTATATGGCTGAATGGAATTCTCCTCACGCTCAAGCAACCGTGAGACCTCTTCTGGAATCTCATCATAGTCTTCTTCTTCGTCCCCATACATAGGACATTCAAATTTGGGAGAGGGTGCAGGGTCATTGTATTCAACGGGTTTTTTAATTAATCTGCACATATGATTTATGATTTCTTTTAGAAACTGACACATACAATAAGTGATCATGCAAATTGAATTTCAGTTATTATTTATTTTGAAAGGTTTTTTTTATTTTATTACCATTTTCCAAGAAAAAGCAGGAAATAAAGACAAAATTTGGGAAACAAAGACAACTTTTATTATTGATTTTAAAAATCACAGCAAACAGATAAGCCCATACAATATTAATACTTTCACCTTGGGCAGAGTGAAAGCTTTTCAAAAAGATTAACAAAACAAATTACTTTGAAACATGTATGCAAGAGGGAACATCAATGGTGATCCAGTTCTGAACCCTAACTCTGTGCGTCACATAATTTGGCATTTTTGGCTCTGCTTCATCTTCCACAATGGCATTAATCCCAGAAACAGTTGGATTAAGATAACCCCCACTACGGAAGATGTCTTGATACTTGCCTGCAACAGACTTCGGCTTCATGCCCCTACCTTTATCATTCCTCACAGAGAACCCCAAGCCAACTATATTCTTGTTTACAGGTGGATCCATAATCTGTACCCAAACTTCACTATGGCCATTACGCATAACCTGTTGTGCATCCTTAAGCGAAACCATAAAATTCTCATTTCCTCTTATATCGTCAACGGATAAAGCTTGGAACTAGGTTCCAACAGCTGCTTCATCCACCTCCACAATGCTGAAAGAGGACAAGTGAGATATCAATAATGCATGTTCTCTATTTATAATTACCACTTTTCCTTCATGTACAAACTTCAGCTTTTGGTGTAAAGTCAAAGTGACAGCCCCTGCCTCATGTATCCACGGCCGTCCCAACAAATAGTTGTAAGCGGGCACAATATCCATGACCTGGAAAGTAATCTGAAACAAATGTGGGCCTATATGAATAGGCAAGTCAACTTCACCAATAACAGATTTCCTTGATCCATCAAACGCTTTCACAATAATGCCACTTGGGCGCATGGGTGTTCCTTGATATTTCAACTTCATAAGTGTGCTCCTTGGTATAACATTCAATGTGGATCCATTATCAATCAACACATTGGATAATGAATCATTCTTGCAGTTCATAGAGATGTGGAGGGCCAGATTGTGATTCCTTCCTTCATCGGGTAATTCATTATCGCAGAAACTTAGGTTATTACATGATGTAATATTCCCCACTACATTGTTGAATTGGTCTACAGGCATGTCACTCTCCATGAAAGTTTGGTCCAATACCCTCATCAAATATTCTCTATGAGCAGAGGAGTTCATCAATAAAGCCAAGATAGATATTATTGAAGGAGTCTGCAGTAGCTGATCTACAATTCTGCAGTCGCTCATCTTGATTATCTTCAAAATATCATCCACATCTTTCTCCAGAGTAGCACCACTGGATTCACCCGTAGCCTTCTTGGGTTCAACATTTTCAACAATTTTCTTTCCAGCACTAACATCTCCACGAACAACTGGTGCAAATACACGACCATTGTGGGTCACTTTGCTAGTCTCAGCAATATTTCCAACATCAGGCATCGGCTAGATGGGAACTTCCACACCGTCCTCTAAGATTGTAGCATTATATTTGTAAGGTACAGCCTTATCTGACTTGTAGGGGACATGACCCGACAAACTAATCACCAATGGAGTAATAGCTGGCTTGCTATCATATTCAACTTCAAAATGGGCAGGTGCACAAGGCACAATGACGTTTACTCCTTTTTCAACACAATTAGTCATTACAGAGTCATCTCTGGAAAGCAAATCGTCATCTGAGGAGAAATACTCATCTGCAGAGAAATACTCATCTGCAGAGAAATACTCATATGCAGAGGCAAACTCATTATCCGATTCTTCTTCAGCTAAACAAACCTCAATCACATCAACTTCATGGTAATCATCCATTTGACCTGTAACCTTGATGGTTCCAATGTCTAGCAACAATTGAACACCTCTTCTCACAATTGAACATCCTCGGGAGTCTCGGCAGCAAATTCGACAAGATCCATACTGATGTTCTACCTGACCATCCATGTGGCAGAAAGTAGCGTGCAACTGCACAAGGTCCTCATTCATATATTCCACATCAAAAATTCTGAACTCTCCAAGACATCCAAAAACCATGTTTACTTCCTCTTCATACTCTGACCTAGGCCTGATTATGTGGATGAGGCCCTCATCCATCATCTCCTGCAAATCAACCTTTATCTTGTCACAACCCTGTATATTTGTACTGCAAATAGTACAACCAGCATGGTCATGCGTATAGTAGCTAAATTCACAGAGGTCGGCATGCATTTTCACCAAATCTTCCCTAACCAGATTAACATCAAAAATCCAGAAGTCGCTTGGACAACTGGCCACCATGTTCACAGCATTTTCTCCTCCATGCTTGGGCAGAGGATTGTCTTTCACATTAGGGTCCGCATCTTTGAAAGATAGAATACCGGAATTCACCAATTTATGTACCTCAGTCTTCAAAGGATAGCAGTTCTCAACATTATGCCCTGGTGCTCCCTGATGAAAAGCACATGTTTGGTCTACTTTGTAATACCAAGGCAACGGTGATGGTACAACGGGAGGTGGTCGAGTCTAAACCAACTTCTTCTGAATTAATTCCGGTAGTAACTTATTATAACTCATAGGGATAGGGTCATAACTCTCCCTTCTCTGATTATACCCTTGGTTCCCCAGTTGGGCTGGTCTCTGATAAGAAACGGTGGTTGGAGCTACACCCGCAACTGGAGTAATTGAGGCGACTTGCTGATGACGCTGATAACTTCTCCTAGGAGGATTAACTCACCTCTCTTGCATAACATCATTTGCCTCTCCTTCCTTCTTTTTGGCAAACCCATAGGATAGCTTCTTCGTATTTCCATAACATTCACCCTTCGTTAGACGGACCTCTCTTACAGCCTCTTCTAATCGGATACCCATGCCTACCATTTTAGTAAAGTCACTTGGCGCACTCACTACCATCCTCTCATAGTAGAAAGCACCCAGAGTCTTCAAGGAAATCTCATTCATCTCCTTCTCTTCCATGGTAGGAATCACTTGGGCGACTACCTCACGCCATCTCTGTGCATATTCTTTGAATGATTCACTGTCTTTCTGGACCATGGCCCTGAGTTGATCACGGTCAGGCGCCATGTCCATGTTGTATTTATATTGTCTGATAAATGCTTCTCCCAAATCATTGAAAGTATGGATATTGACGTTGTCCAAACTCATATACCACTTCAACGCAACACCTATCAAACTATCCTGAAAAAAGTGAATCAGCAGATGTTGATCATCAGTATGGGTAGGCATTCTCCTTACACACATCACAAGATGAGCACAAGGGTAAGTGTTTCCCTTGTACTTATCGAATTCTGGGACCTTAAACTTCGTAGGTATCTTAACATTCAGGACCAAGCATAAATCATTCACATTCTGCCCAAACAATTCTTTCCCCTGAGGGCCTTCATCTCCCTCTGCATCTTGTCAAACTGTTCTTGAAAATCATCCATTCTGTCATAAAGACACAAGTCTTCACTTGGTGGAGGAAAAGGACGACACATATCATCATTAGCAAATGGAACCAAATTCACCAAAAGAGGTGCAACAGGAGCAGCATGCATCACAGGAGGTGCGAGAGTAATGGTAGTTTGAACAACTGGAGCTTCTTGAGGACCAAGATTGAAACTTTCAGGCACAAAGTTCTCTGGAATTCCCCATGGATAACCTTGAGGCATGCGACTCTGAACAACAGTTGGAGTAGCAAACACAGGAACAGTTTGAGCTTCAGCAGTAACCCTTGTTGGTTGAGTTTGAACACTCGGTAGCTAATTCTGAGCAGCCACCAGAGAATCCATCAGAGCAGTAAGATTTTCCATGCCGGCCTTCAAAGCAGAAAATTCCTCACACAACTCGCAATTCTCTTGTTCTAAGTTGTCCATCTTCCTTCTGAAATTAGCTCGAGTGTTGTAGTGGTGAGACAGCTTGTTGAACGAAGTAAAGAAGCTTGGTAAGACACCTAGATATGCATAACAAATTCTAGAAATATGTGTGATATGATGCATGATGTGCAATGCACATGATTTATTTTATTATTAATATTTCAAGGGACCTAAAGGTTTATAGACACATTGCAAATATCAAAGTAATAGCATATTTAAAATACTAAAAAAATTATTATAATAACTTCAAAATGGATTACAAGTTTCAACAATCCCAAGTACAAGATGAAAATAAAGTCTAAAACCCTAAGAAGCAAAGCTGATGGAGATCACTCTACACGCTGGTGCTTCCCTGTAAGCTTGGCAATCTGAGCTTTCAACCTCTGGTTTTCTTCCGTATATCTGGTGGTAACCTCCTTCCAGTCACCTAAATTAGGAAGTGAGAAACTAGCATCTGACTGAGGCTTAGGAGAAAATAAACCCCCTTGCCTCTCCATGGTCTCTACAGCCCGACTCTCAAGAATCTCAATCAAGTCATCTCTCTCCTTCAAGTATGCTCTATAGGAAATCTCTAAAGTTTGGTACTTATTCTTCCAAGAATCCTTCTCCTACTACATCTTGACCAAGGCAAGATGTAGCTCTTCTATATCATCCAATAAGGGAATAGTGGTCTTCACAAACAAATCAGGCATAGGTGTTTCCCGGGAATACAACATCTTCAACTGAATAGCTCTCGCTTGGACCCACTGAAGATATGGCTCCAAAGAAACAGCCCCTATGGGTCCCAGATCTTTCCTACATTTCTTATGAATGTGACGTCAGGCCTTCGCAATATGCTCCCTAGCTTCCTTATGGTCTTCTTCCTCCTTCAGAAAGAAACTGCTCAAATGAATACTATTTGGTTTATCCCTCATCGGATAACCAAGCTGTCGTCGTGCAAGAATAGTGTTATAGTTAATTCCTCCTTTTGTACCAAGAAGAGGTACATTGGGGAAACTACCACAACTGTCAACAATCTCTATATTCTGGTAAGCTTGGTGATACCAATCAATATCCGAGTGAGTAAGTGCCATGATCTTAGGAGCCCAACGGGGTTCCTTCCTGACATCCCAAAAAGCATCAGACTGAGGCATATGAGAGATAAACCACCGGTACAACAGAGGCGTGCAACAGATAATTATCCCTACATGATAAGAATTCTGAAGATGAATAGAGTAATAAGCATCTCCCAATAATGTAGGAACTGGGTTTCCAATCATGAAGATCCTGATAGCATTAATGTCAACAAACTTGTCCACATTAGGAAATAAGAACAACCCGTAAGCAAGTAGAGAAAAGATGGCCTCAAAAGCGACCGTACTCTTCATCCTGGCAAAGTAACGAGCTTTCTCCAATAATAATTGAGCTGGTAATCCTCTAATCCCTCATTTAGTAGTCATATGGGCTTCAACCTCAGACTTCCCCGGATGGATAAAAGCAGCAATCTCATGTGATTTTGGCTCACCCTCCAAACTAGTGAAAGGAACACGATCAGTAATAGGTAAATCCAACAGATAAGAATACTCATCTAGTGTAGGCATCAACTGATAGTCAGGGAAAGTAAAGCAATGATACATCGGATCATAGAACTGGACCAAAGTCGAGAGTATGCCCTCCTTCATCCTGAGCTTCATGAGAGGAATAATGGATCCATACTTCTTCTGAAAATCTGTAGAACACTCAATCTCAGGAATTAGACTGATCAACTCATCTATCTTGGGATCTTTGAAACTGTATTTTACGGTCTTTCTTTTTCCAGAATCCATGGCCAAAGGGTACCTGATATATTTACAAATGGTCAACCTTTTAAGTCCCTTGAAATGAAATTCCTTCAAAAGATGCTTATGGGTGAATGGGTGCATGATGCAACAATCACACGCAAGATCATAAACATAGGGTTCATAGGTTCAATGTCACGAGCATGAGGTCGAAGGTACTACCCATAAGGTATGGTCTAAAAGTTATCACCTACCGAACAAGGTTCTAGAGGTTCCTAAAGTCTACATCCTTCCTTCAGATATTACCAACTTCCCGATTAACTCGGTAATTAGTAATATTATCAAGAAAAACTCGTCCGAGCATAGTATCACGTGACAACTATTTCTGGATTACTCCGTCATAGCTTTCGCACTACACCTAAAAGGCCAAGATGGGTTAGATATTCTCTGGTCCTCAGCTTCAGCAGGCTCCCAGGTCGAAAGTAGCACGTCTTCCCGATTACTCGGTAAATGACACTACGGTCAAAGGGGCCTCCACTGAGTGGGGGATCTCATGACTCCTTTTTTGGGATTACTCCCTCTAAGTTAACATGACTATATCGCCTGTCCTATCTTAAAGTTTGCCCAAGTCCGAGTATAAGACTCATAAGTAATCACCAAGCACCCTGAAAATCAGGAAAGTCCATACAAACATATATACAACATATAACACATAAACAAAAATAGCACATATACAGATATAAACAAAGATAGGCTCAACCCACTTAAGGATGGACCAGCAAGAGGTCAATCTTTCCTCAGTGAAGTCGCCATTTTTTCTGTAGCGGTAGAAATGTTTAAGGTTAAGCCATTGGATTGACTAGACTTGTACAGATCAAAATAAAAATCACCACCGCACTTTATTGTTTCCAAAAGAATGGGAAAAGAACGAGTAACCCAAAAAGAATGGGAAAGATTCAAGGTAAGGGGATTGGTTATGCAAATGGAAGCTATTAGAACCCTAAACATCTACGGTACTCCGCAGGAACCTCTTTGTAAAAAATCTATATATTTTGGCTATAAATTGTTGTATGTAAAATAGATGGTGGAGGTGAGAAAAGAAATATATTTTTTATGATTTTTGCACCCGCCGCGGTTGTGAACCTTTAGTGCGTACATACCACCTTTCGTGCAATAGGGGATCAGGGTACACGTAGTTCCTATTTTTTTTTAAAGATTTTAAAACACAAGTGTGTTGGTTAATTTTATGAGATAAGACATCATCGTCATTGTCCGTGTGGAAAACATGCTTACTACCCACAATCATGAGAAAGGAGAATTTGCATCATCTCAAAGTGGAGGATATGACTTGGATTTTAAAATCAACAATGCCTCACTCAACACCCAAGTGGAAAATATCTCACTTCACTACATATTATAGAAGTGCAGTTGTTTGCATCACTACTAGGATTGACAAGAGTCTAATCTTTTGAGAAAATTTTAAAATGAAAAGCCAAAGTGGCAAAATAGCTTGAAATGACATTGATTGACTTTTAGTCTTCTCACAAGAAATGTCAAGGTATTATTAAGTTGATTGAAGTTTATTTATGAAAATGTTTTGAAAATGCATGGCAATAAGTCCAAGTTTATTATGAAAGTGGTTCAAGTTTAGAAGCAAGAAGAGTTTTCAAATAGAGGGAGAAGATTTTTGAAATTAAAGAAGATGGGAGGAGAAGAAGAGACTATCCTAAAGCATAAGGTAAAACCTAAGGAGAAGAACCATTTAACCAACAAGAAGCCAATACTTGACATTATGAGTCAAGATAGAATTCCCATTCTTTGGATTGAAACCAAGCAAGCAAAGATACTAGACCTCTTGAGAGAACCAAACTTCAAGTGTATTAAGTCTTCACAAAAATTGGGCAGAGTAACGACTGTATTAGGGTGAAATCCAGATTATAAACAAAGTATGTAATAACAACAACCTGCACACAAAACAAACAAACAACCCAATGTCTCGAGGTAAACCTCAAGAGCTCCAGACAAAATATCAATTAAGGTTACAAGGTCTCCAACATAGGCCAAGGTTTCTAATCCTAAGTCTAAGAAGTCCAATACTCCATAATGCCAAGGATAGTAACTAAATAGTCCAAGTATCATTAAATCAGTTTTTAGGGTTCATGTTGATTATTAGGTGTCTTAAAAGAGGAAAGAAAAGCTTAAGTGAGCAACAATAAAAATAACAAGAATATAAATGCTCAAGTGAGCAAAATAAAAATGGCATGAAATGTAGTGCTTAAAGTAAATGGTGCATAAAGCATAAAAAATAAAAGCGTAAAGTAAAAACAATTTAATAATTAGTGGTTAGTTGGATGACCATCTTGAAACTTGAATTTGGAACTCATTATAGGATTGGTAGAACCAAAGCCTCCACACAACAAGTTGCATTTGCTTTTTGTCAAGTATATCATCCATTTAGAATCCTCAAAAGTACCATTTAATGATCAACGATGTTTAAGTGATCCGCGTTGACCAAAAGTATTGTAGATCCATTAGAGGATTGGTAGAACCAAAGCCTCCACACAATGAATATCAAGGTTATTGGATCAAAGAGATCAAAGTAACATACTTGGGATTGCAAACATAAGTTTGGGCCACGAATGATCATTTATTTGAATCGGGACAAAATTTAGCGATATGTTAAGCAATCGTAAGTGGACTTATATAGAAGTCGCACCTATTTTGAGTCTGATCAATAGCAATCTATGCACCATTTGTTTTGAGACATGATATAGAGATCATGCTCCAATAACACTTAGTGCAATAAGAAGGTGATAAGATGAAGAGGGGTGGGGAAGAATATATAAACCATATTTGAATTAAATTTTAATCAAACTTTTATTAAAATCACTCATCCATTTTTATGGAGTTAAACTCAACACCATAGATCCAATGATGTTAACAAAGTTCATGATCAAAAATTCAATCCAAGATCAGCCAGAAAATAATCACAAAATAATATTGCATTTAATATATACATTAAAATGGTTTTAAAATGTTTTAAAATAGAAATAAAAGAGAAAAATATCAATTATGTTCAAATTAATCAAGAAATAAAAAAGTAAGACCGTAGAAAAATCAGAAAAGGACTCAAATATTTTTACAAAAAATTTGGTAATTTTTAAAAGTCAAAAACTATTTTTAAAATTAAAAGAAATAAGTAAAATAAACCAAAAATGATAAAAAATAACAAAGTCAGAAATAAAAAATAAATGAGGTCATCAATATTTGTCACAATATCATTGGATCATTCCATATTTTTTTCAGAATTTAAAAATGCATAAAAATATTTTTAAACATTTAAAACAACTCAAATAAAGTGAAAATTTATAATAAAATATCAAAATACAAAATAAAATTGTGAAAAAATAAAAATCAGAAAGACAAAAATCAAAAATATTTTTTCATAATTTTTTCATATTTTTTGGACTAAAAATGAATTTTCTATGATTTTTTGAAGTTTAAAACAATTAAATATAAAATCAGAAAATAAAATAAAAACCAAAAATATGTGGACCAATGGATGTGAGTCAAAACACGTTAGTAATCAAATTCAAGGGATCTGGTGCGCTGTGTATATCATGGTCATTAGTGAATAAAACACTGGATCACTTGTTAAATCAGAAATTAAAAAAAAACAAGTGGCACACCTTCATTGGTTGCAAGATGACACGTTGGTCATCTTCAACCTCCAGCCAACGTGAATTGCAGGTCTCCCAAACTGTAAAATCAGAAGCTCAGACCTATGCCATTCGCTTCGTCTCTTCAAGACTAAGACAACCACACCTTCGCGATAAATTTATATAAATTGTAGTTCAAGCAATTTGGAAGGAAAGTTTTGAAAAGGGATTTGAAATTTCATGGTCAAAACGTGTTTCCAGATAAAAGCAAGTGTTGAAGAATTGATGGAGAAATCTACCTATTGAAGTTGAGTTGCAGAGCTCTGAAACTAGACTTCTATGGAGCAATATAGGCCACGATTCTTGAAGGTAATTATATGGTTAGCTTCAAGGAAGGTGAATTGATGGAAAAATTTGATTGAAAAAGGCTGGAACACTGATTACGAAGTTACAGAAAATTGAGTTATGGAGCAAGTTTGGCAGGTGATTCTGGCTATCCAAGCTTGAAAAATATGAATGGGATAGTTCATGTATTTATAGGAGAAGCAAATGGGATCAAAAGGAAGAGTGAATGATGCATTTTGGAAGGAATTTGTGTGAACCTGGTGCACGAGTGAAGTGTGATCTTATTTTCACCAAAACTCATCCAATCTTTGCAATTTGAGGTGCTAAACACTTCTGCCAAGTTTGTTAATCAAGTTTAAATCAAAAACATGCATAAATATTGTGATTAGAGGCCACATTATGGATTTCAAAATTCGGACTTGGTGAGAAATTCAGTTCCAAGTTACCAATTTCAAAACAATGGCATTTTCAACTCAACGGGTCTTAGGGCATGATTCTTGATGCTTTAGAAAGATGAGGTTAAAAGCTTTGCAATGTAAAAAGAATGGAATCAAATGGATGCTTGAGCTGAAAGTTATATTGAGTCAAAGTTGGGGGAAAAAGGTTGACTTTCCATACATAGAAATATTTCAAATATTTCTTCAAAAGTGACCTATAATGTTTTGCATCCAAACATGGCCTTCCACTTGGAATTTGCTCTTGACCAAAAAATATGGCATGAAATAGACCTCTTGAATGGAATTTTGAAACTTGAACCATTCAAAATATCCAAAAATTTTGAAAGTTATGAATTGTTGACGTTAGCAAAAAATCATGAAATGACCTATAATCTTTTGCATCCTTAGGGCAACTTCCATCCATTTTCTAACTTTGCATATAAAATAAGGAATAAATTTCACATCTTCAAGATCATTATGGAAAAATAGTGGGCTCAAGGTGATAAAAATTGACCAAGTTATGATCATTTGAAGTCACATATGGGAAATTGGGGGTTCATCTGGAGGACTTGTAATCTTTTTTCATAATCAAGTTTCTTCCATATGAAAACTCCTTGAAAATTTTAAAGTGATTTGCTAATAACCATTTTAATAGAAGGATGTCTTTGGAATCACTCAAAAATACCAAAAGATGAACAAGATATACTTCTTTGAAGTTCAAAACCCTAGCTCCTAGATCAAGAAAATGCTTTGAGGAACTTTGACAATTTTGAACAACCTTCTTGTACCAACACTCTTGCTTTGTAAATAGAAGTTGTTGAGGATTATAATGATAACTCATAGCAACCAAAACCACTTACATATTTTGAGAATTGAGAGAAAAATGCACTTGTGACCAATGAGAACAAGACCTTGTCCAATCATGACATCTTCTTCCATCAACCCCTTGTACTTTTTAATCAATTTGATAACTTTGAAATGTAGTGAACCAAAATAAACCTTGCAATTACATTTCTTTCAAAGAAACTTCAATGGTGAGGTTTGAAGTTCTCGGGCTTTATTGACTAGGGCATGGAAATAAACTCTTGAACCCATGGAGCAACTTGCTAAACCTCATTGCCTTTACCTACATTATTAACAAGTACTACAAACCAACATTGCATTTTATTAATTATAAAGAAAATCAAGACAAAATATCCATGATCACAAAAGAAAACAAGTCAAGGTGCTT
This sequence comes from Vicia faba, assembly GCA_948472305.1. Taxonomy (NCBI): domain Eukaryota; kingdom Viridiplantae; phylum Streptophyta; class Magnoliopsida; order Fabales; family Fabaceae; genus Vicia; species Vicia faba. The sequence continues at coordinate 1,363,298,289 of OX451741.1, read as the reverse complement.
GGGAATTCCTCAAAGAGAAAAGCTAAAGATAGGGAGAAGAACCACAAGCCCTAATGTGATCTTGTTGTGATTGAATCAAAATGGTATGATGAAGGGATCTTAGGGGAAAAATTGGGGTACAACACCTAGCTTTCTCTCTTTTTTAAACGTTCGACATATCAAACCTTATCAGCTAGTTGGGACATATCCGTAATAGATTGAGGATCAAACTTTTTCCTAACAGAATAATCCTAGTAAAGCATCTAGACTTTAGGTTCCTAAACCTATTCAAATACTCTTCCATTGACTCAGACGACCTTCTCTTGATGGCGGAAATTCTTTAAAACTTATCTTAGGTTGACCAGCATAAAATTGCTCATGAAATATACCCTCAAGTTATTCCCAAGTGCGTATGGAGTTTGGAGTCAACGTCGTAAACCAAGTAAAAGCATTTTTTGTTAATGAATTATTAAAATATCTTAATTTTAAGCCCTCATCATTGGCGATATTTCTAGCTTCTGTTTCTTACCTAGCAATGTGTTAAATGGTTGACTCTTTAGCCTCACCAGCAAACTTGGTAAACTAAGGCACCTTTCATCCCCTAGGTAATTCTGTCTATCGAATGTAATCAGGCAAAGGCGAAGAGTAATTGGGCCTCCAAATACCAACATTTACTCCGGATCATGTTAATACTTCTTCTACCACATTTACTATGTTGTTATGTCCAACAGTGGAATTTCTTAACACTCGACCAACATCTTGTTTTCTCCTAACTATGATCGGCCTAGTTTCATATTGTTCAATGAATTCTTTCTCTTCATAAGTGGGTGCTTCCACTCTTCAAGGTCTAAAAGGACGCTCATTGTTTCTCCTCTAGTTCTTCAAAAACCCTCAACGGCTTGTGGCGTTTGAGTTTGAGTTGGTTGGACCCCTAATGAGTCGATCAATCTACCTATTTGGTCAACTACAGGATTGAGGGCGAGTCTCGTTTATTGAGTTAAAACGTTTACTAACTCTAAATTACTCTCATCCATATGTTACCTTAAATCCATAACACATGTAGTATTCAAAGATGGTGTCGATTGCGGGACATAACTAACACCACCTAGTCGACCACTTAGGGCATAACTACCTTGGTTTCCAGTGGCCACTGTGTTTTCTATATATGTGGCAGGGTTCGACTGTAACCCAACCATCATGGAATAAGTCATACCATATTGGTGAGGTAAAAATGATTACCCTGGACCCCATGGAAATAGTGGTCGATTTGGGTCAAATGGTGATACCCCATGCCTAGGTTCTGTCATTGTGGTTGTTGTCACTGAACCATGAATTGCGGTCGATCTTACGGGAGATAAAACTATCGCGCTTTGAATTGTGGTACTTACTGGTATGACATCCACATTTTTTGTAGAAATCTACGTATGTGCAGTGTTTGTGTCAGAGCATGGCATTTTAGACTTAGACAAAAATTTACCACTTCTCAAATTCATACACACACTATCTATAAGAAACTTTATGAAACTACACACAAAATCCAAAAATATTAGCATGGTCCCACCGAGTGTACCAATTTGTTTACCTATGGATTTGGTAAACAATGTTGGTCTCTTTAAAACAAGTTTACTGGCGAGGTCGACCAAGGAATCTCAATACAGTGCTTCAGTTCATGTGCGTAGTTAAAGTGTTTTCAAAAAGGTTCGTTCGGCTGAGAGCCAAAAGGCTTGATAAAAGACAAAGTAAATAACACAAAAAGTGTTTTAAATTGTAAAACATAATGAAATAATAATAAAGAAAGGTTGAAAATAGGTTGGTTAAAACATACATTGCCTTTTCCTGACTCATTTCGCTCGTTCGCTTGGTTACTCTAAGTGACTACCGTACAAAAATGTGAAAGTTTGACCTTTTACAAAGTGCACTAAGTACTTTATTTATAATATACAGAAATAACTACTTTTAAGTGGGCTTCATTTCCTTGTATGCCACGTGTTCTTCATAACTTTCCTCCATGATCCCACGTTCATCACTCCTGATATCAAACCCACGTTTTCCCTCCATAACGCTTCGCCTTTGTAGTTTATGCGCTTATGGGCCTTTTAACCCTGTAGAGCTTCTTACCTCTCTTGGGCCCAATCCATTAACCATGAACCCCTCTCTAATTAACTTCACTTAGAAACCTTAGTCGACTACCTGTTAGATCATCCATGGTCGACATTATTATATAGTCGACTCCTCATAATTTAATGCTCTTTAATGCTCTTAAAAGAACCTTTTTAACTTTGGGTTTAAATTTCTCTCTTTATGAAAATCCTAGAAAACAAGTAGGTGTGAAAATTATTGAGATTATGTTATTCATTCTCTAGGGCGTAATGAATACATAAGTCTATACTCGCGTCGTTTATCCTCTAGGTCGTGGTAAACGCGCAAACTTTTTCAATTATTTATCCCCTAGGTTGTGATAGGTATGCGAATTTCCAGGGTTACATGATTCATCCTCTAGGTCGTCGTGAATACATAAGTCTATCCATGTGTCATTTATCCTCTAGGTCGTATAGACGTAGCTTTAGGCTTAATATTCACTTTTGTATTGATTCTTAATGCTACCATATTGCTTTGGACACTAACGATATGGTTGAAACCTCGTTGGCGTTTGGACACGAACGTCAACGTGAGTGATACATGATGGTATTGAGGAATAAATAGACTGTGTATAACTGACTCATATAAGGCATATTTTCAAGTTATGAAAATCAATCTTAGCATGTTCTCACCCCTCTCCAAGATCTTTAATTTTTTTTATTTCTTTTTCCCTTCACTTTAAATACACTTTTACAAACAAGCTTAGAAACATAGTAACAATTGAATGACATCAATATCACTAATCCCTGTGGATACGATAGAAGATACTTACTCAAGTTTTTACTTGAGAAACGCTTTACTGCAGTTGTCAACATATACCTCTTGCAAGGTTAAGTTAATATACCTCTAAACAAATTAAATATCTAAGTTAACATACCTCTAGCCATGTTAAGTTAATATACCTCTAACCAAATTAAATAGCCATATTAATATACCTTTGGCTTCTTGGCTAAGTTAACACGCGTTTGGCCATGTTATTTTATCAACGGGTAGGTTTTTGTACTACAAGGAAGCCTCTGCATCAGGGTAAGATTCTTCCTCTTCCATATCCATAAGAAGATCATCCATTGTCATTTTAAAGTAGTCAATCTCAGAAACGTTAAGTCCGGGCTGAAGACATAGAGCCTGAGCTTTGGCCCTTTCAAAGGCTTGATCTTCGGCTGGAAGAATGTATACTTGAGCCTCCTATAGATACTTTTGTAGATTTTCATTAGACTCTCGGGCTAACTCCACATCTTTTATCAAGCTGGCAATGTCCGCTTCTAGATCCAAATAGTTGGTGTCTGAGGTCTTTTTCTATTTCTTCTTCTCCAATAATTTCTTGTCTAGTTCCTCTATTTAGTCGATGTGGACCTTTAGGTTTTCTTCCTGCTCAATTATTTCCTTATTAAGGCGGGTTTCATTTTGGTCATATGCATCCCCAACTTCATGATGGCACACCGCATTAGATAAGACCCAATGTTTTGTGTTAGCTTTTGAGCCCCTTTGGACTTCACCTTTTAAACATCATCGGTGGCATTCAGATGGTCATTAAGATACTTCAGACTGTCAAAGCTGTTAGACCAGAACTTGAATTCTTTGGAGGAGTGAGGCTTCTGACTTCCACCGGCTTCCTACATCAATGTAGTGACTTCCCATTCGGCAACACATACCAGGTCACTCGTTAAGGTCTTCATCTTCTAATGGGAGCTCAGTTTCGATCCATCGTAAGGAGGGATGGTAGATCCTTGGGAATCAGAGATGCTTGGGGCTGCTTTCCCAATGTCTAATTTTGTTTTCTAGATGGCTCAGGTTTGGATGTCGAACAAGTCAGTCTTAACAACATATTTCTCCCCTCGTCTTGCCCTCGCCCCAACCATCAGCTTCCTTTGTTCCTTCAATTTTAGGCTCGTCATTTTGGATGGAAAAAAACAAGGAAATGAATCAGAAGGTCAATATAGATAAATAAATAAAATATGTTTAGACAAATAAGTATTACCCAGAAAGTTAGAGATTTTTTTCGGATCTTCACTGATACCCATTAAATCCCAGACCTTTATTATCTGAAAAAACGTCTAATATGGACAAGGTCTGAACCTCCAAAGCATCTAATTTATCATAATTAAACTCAAAAATAGTTACAAGGCTATTTTTCCAGTAACTTAGAAAGCGATGGCTCCCGTCTAAGGCATACATCACCTGGGGATATCGATTTCCACCTCTTACATGAAGAAATTTGTCGTTGAAACCTTTATAGTTGGTGGTATAAACTTGGAGAAAACGTTTTCATAGGAGTCCGTTAAGAGTGACCCTTCCTCCCTCGTCGACTCCTTTGAGCTCAAAGAAAGTGAAAAACAACCTAAGGTGGGAGTTACGCCCACCGCATCGTGTGATGCGGTGGGAGAACTGACTTGAGGTTTTGTGTTTGTGTTCGCAAATGTTTCGGTTTAGCAAGAGTCGCCATCGACTTTTATTTTATCCAAAAGGAAAGGTCAAAAAGCACAGGAAAGACCTTTGAGATTGTTTTTGGGTTCGGGGGATAGATTATGAAAAGGGAAGGTGCTAGCACCCTTTTCATCCATGGTTTTTCATGGGCTCTTAGTTACTTGTTTTAGATCACTTGCTTTTGCTTTTCAATTGTTTGAAATGGTGCTTTGTGTGGTTTTGAAAGTATTTTGAAAATAGGCCTTTGTTTAGGCAACCTTTGTAATGATTCTTGTTTGAATGTATACAAAGGTGTTTGTCTTTTGAAAAATGTTTCAATGTTTGAAAGTTTGTTTGGAAATGTTTTAAAATTGCGTGTGTGTTTGTTTGAAAATAGCAAGGATTTTTTGAAAGAGATCAAGTAACTAGGAGTTATCTACCCTACTCAAAAGTCTTTCCTACACATTTTTAACCCTTTGACATTGTTTTTTTACCATTGCATTTGGTAAACAACCCTATATTTGGATGTTAAATGGGACGGGCGTGGGTCATCGTATGACCATGATAGCAATGGTGCCAAGTATCTTAGCAAGTTTTAGGGACTAAGATCATTTGTTTTTAGGCAACATTTTGATAGCGTCTTCGAGGGACTATGATCTTTTTGTTTTGTTTTGTTTTGCCAAGATACCTAGCATGCATACCATGGCCATTTTAAGGCAACAAAGTGGATGAAACCCTAGGGGTGCTTGTGTGCAATGTGTTGTCATTTTTCATGCATTTTTGTCTTGTATTTAGGTCATGCTATTTGTTTGATTTTTGGTCTTTTCATTGTATGAAAATATTATTGTTAAGTGTATAAATAATAAAAATAAAAATGTATAATATTTTTATATTATTTACAAGTTTTATTTAAGAAAATAAAGTATATTATTATTAATAAACTATTTTTATGCCAAAAAAATTAATAAAAATAATAAAATAAAAATGCAAAAATTAAGAAAATATTTTTTGGGATTTTTCAATGTTTAGAAAAAATAAATAAAGTCAGAAAATATGAATATGCAAGAAAAATATAAAAAAAATAAAAAGAAATGCAAAGGGGGGTGCAGAAGTAAAAAAGGTGGTGTGAAAAGTAGAAACAGCAAGTCCAAGCCCAAGTTCACTTCATCCCTGACCTCCAGACAAAAAAAACGTGTGTGTTCTTCTTCAACGTGTATCTCTTGCAAACGTGCATGAAAACAAAATCTTGCAACATGAAACTTGTAGCATGTTAACTCACGATTCTAATGATATAAAAAACATGACCTAACTCTCAAAGACCAATGAGAATTTTATCACCCCTAATTTCTGACCTAAAATTTTCAGCATGTTCAACACCCAAATACTCTTAGCTCAGTTAATATAAATGGAATCTAAGCATATGTACAGCTCAAGCATGTTAAAGACTATATTTTTGCTTCACAAACCTAAGCTTAATGATGCCTAAATAGAGAGATAGAAACTTGACAAATACCTTGTTCAGTTGAGTTTGGATATGGCAATGTAGGAGTTTTGAGTGAGGCCTGAAGGTCGTGTAAGCTTGCTTGAAGTTCCCTCAACCTTTCCCAATGCTCAGCTTGCTTTGTAGATGCCTGAATCTTCCTATAGAAGTCAACCTACAAAGCTTCAAAATGAAAATGGTGAAGTTTGAAAATGAGCTCACAGTTGCTGGACAAGGGCCTGGATAGTTCAGGTGTGTTGTAGGGAATGTGTTTGAAGGGTTGAAAGAGGAAACACACGAGCCAATTTCAAAATGGCTTGAGTTCTGCAGATGATGCCCTGTTTGGGCATGAACTTGGTGTTTTGTGTTTTAGGATGTTTGAGAGGTTGGAAATTCGTGTATTTTGCTTGAGACAATGTTCTGAAGTTGTGTGAAATGATACTTAGGCTTGGTTTTATCAGATACACAAGTTATATTGACTTTTGCAAGTTGGCTTATTTTTGAAGAAAAGGTGAGATGACAATACCCAAAGCCTGTACATGCCTGTTCCTTAGCTGCACATAGTTGGTGAACTTTGCCTGATATTTGTGGAATTTGTTTGCAGCAAGAGATTAGTTCCATGGCTCAAGATAGACAAAGTTGCGAAAAGCAAGCTTTATGGAAATGGTATTGTTACCTTTATGCCATAAATGGATTAAATCAATGTACAATGCTCCAAAGCTCTGAACAAAGCCATTGTCTAATGTATTTGCATTAAATTAAGGAGTGTAGAAAGGATTAGAACATGTAAACCAAGTACAAGCATGCTTAGGACAGATTTGCAACTTGAACCATTGTGAAAAATGCCATGGACAAAAGTGAGAAATTACCATTTTCTTTTCTTCAATTCTCTCTAACCATGAATGATCTTGGAGAGTTCATGGACATTTTGGAAAGCTTGTAACATACTATACAATCCATATTTGAAATGTATTTTGAGATTCCTCTTGGAACTAGGTGAAAAGTTGCCATGAAGTTAGGTCAAAAATCTGCCTAAACTAGGGCAAATTTTCACTAAGTTAAAAAGTTTTTGGACCCCTATTCACAAAATTATAACTTGAGATCCAAGCATCTTTTGGGAAAAATTTGTGAATAAAAGTTGTATATTTCATGGAGGACTACAACTTTAATGTTGGAAGTTTTGTTTGAATCCAATTGCATCATGATGAAAAAGTTGGGAAAAGTTGGGAAAAAATAAGAAATTTTCATAACTTAGAAAATTTCTAAGTTATGAAAAATTTCAAACTTAAACCCTAATTTTCAAAATTAGGTTTCTTGGTGAACAAGTTTCATGTTTTGACACATCTTGGTGAAATATGACCCTTGGCACTTGATTTTGACCAAAAAGTCAAAGTTTGACTTTTCAGTGTACAGTTGATTTTTGATCAGTTGACTGGAAAATTCATCTGTCAATTCAATGCTTTTGAGATCTTTCGAACCTTGTGATTAGGTCAAGATGATGTCATTGAGTCCTTGAGATCATGCTTGAACCCAATTGGCCATTGGCTAGGTTAAAAATCAGAAATTGCCCTTCTACAGTCAAAAACCCTAAAAATGACCATTTTGCCCTTTTGATGATCTGATCAAATTTCTTGAGGAGTTGTGATCCAAACTTGATAAAATGGTTCATATGAGTCTATAATGTTGATGTGGATCAAAAATTATGAGGTTTGACTGTAAATTGGCTATGGTTGACTTTTCCCCCAATACAGTTGATTTTTAGGTCAATTGTCCAATTGACTGGGCAAAAAAGTGATTCAAGGCTTGAAACTTGGTATGAGCAATATTAGAGGTCTATCATGAAGTATGAAAATCACATGAGGCATTGGAAGTCCAAAAATCCCTGTGCAAACTCAAACCCTAATTTCAGGCTATCAGTGCAAGGAGAGGTCTTGAGCTGAGCAAACCCTAATCTGGTCTTGAGTCCAAGCAGTCTTGTGAGGAAAATCTTGATAATATGAGAGGGAAAATTTTGGGGTATAACAGCTGCCGCTGTTCAATCTTCTTGAACCTGAAGAGTTAGATTGGCGAATTTTTTCGTTCGTGACTCGAAGGTAAAAGATGATTGGACACTAGAGTGCCCGTAAATTTGCACTCGTCAAAATGTAGTTGAGGAAATGGGCTTAAAGATGCCATTTGGAGAGGTGACAGAATCTTGTTGGAGATGGGCTTAAAAATTCCATCCAAGACTGTTTGTTGTAAATCAGGAGAATGAACATCAGAATGGTATCCGTATCTGGAAAGTATTTGAGTTGTATCTGGAGGTTTGAATCTGAATAAGTGACAGAATGACTTCCGTGTCTGGAGCGTATCTGGACTGTATCTTGAATAGGTGATAGAATGAATTCCATGTTCGGAGTGTATCTGGACTGGGGAAAATCAGAATGAGTGACAGAATGGAAACCGTGTCTAGAGTGTATCTGGATTGTATCTGAAGTTGAGGTCTGAATGAGTAATAGAATGACTTCCGTGTCTGGAGTGTATCTGTACTTTATCTTGACTGTGAATTCTGAATGAGTAACAGAATGACTTATGTGTCTGGAGTGTATTTGTACTGTATCTGAATAAGAGATTTGAATGAGTAACAGAATGACTTTCGTGTTTGGAGTGTATTCGTACTGTATCTGAATAAGAGATCTGAATGAGTAACAGAATGACTTCCGTGTTTGGAGTGTATCCGTACTGTATCTGAATAAGAGATCTGAATGAGTAACAAAATGACTTCCGTGTTTGGAGTGTATCTGTACTGTATCTGAAATCTTTGAATATTTGTTAAAGATAGCTGTTAATCTTATCCTGAAAAGGGTAAAATGTTAGTTGAAACACAAAGTTATGTTGCATGAAATGTATGATGTAATAAAATGTGTTTTATCAATGTTTATGATATATGAATGTAATGTATGCGCATGTAAGCTGATTTGTTGTATTGCTGAGGAAAATAAATCCTTGATAGCTGGAGATAATAAAACCCTTGACCGCTTCCAGGGAAAATAAATCCTTGACCACTGCTGGAGATTCAAAATCTTTGATTGCTGAGGATTAGAAATCCTTGGTGACTGTTGGGGATAATAAAATCTTCGACTTCTGCCGGGGAAAATAAATCCTTGACCGCTGCTGGAGATTTAAAAAAACCTTGACAACTTCTGTGGGGATGTGAGAACCCTTCACGTCTTGAAGTTGGAGTGTTGACAAAATCTGTTGTGAGAGTAATGTCAAACTGCTTGAGAAATCAGCTTGGGAAATCCAGAGAACTTTGATGAGTTCTACTGGGGGTTACACAAAGGAAATCCTTACTCGGCTGGGGAATAGGGAAAATTATGATGATTTCTACGGGGAACCAAGAATGAGAATCTTCGATCTGCAGGGGAATAAAATTCTGACAAATTCATGCTGAGGAGTAATGAAGACTCTGGCAACTTCACTGGGGAATTAAGAATGAGAATCTTCATTCTGTTGGGGAGTAAAAACTCTGGGGAAGAAGGCTTCCTGCTGGAGAGTAAATTCAGGACTCTGGGGGAAAAGGCTTATTCCTGTTTGGAAAAACTTCAAGAGTTTTGGTTGTATGCCACTCTACTGGGGAGTTATCCTAGGTTGGGGGATAAAGGTTAACTGTTATCTGGTTGACTTCCAGGCTTCAAGACAACTTGCTGGGGAATTGGGGAAAACTGAATGGTTCCTGCTGGGGATTGATAGTTGGAAATTTGACTCGACAAGGGAAGAAGGTTTCATCTCCGCTGAGGGTCTGTAGTTCAAAGCTTTTGCTCCGCTGGAGATCCGGGAGTTTGAAATTTTAATTCTGATGGGAATTAAGGGTTTGAAATTATGACCCCGCTGGGGAATTATATTTCAATGGTTTTGGCTCCGCTGGGGATCTAGATGATGTACTGTAGGGGATTTCTCTTGGAATAGCCTGAAGACGTTTTCCTATACTTTCAACCTATCAGTAATTATTCTTTCCCATTTAGTTTATTTGTAAACATGTGATTATATTCAAATGCATATGCTCATCAATAAATCATTGGACGTTTTCAAATAAAACACAAGTGTAAAAGGGAAAAGACAAATAGTTTTCTGCACTTTGAAGTATCTTTGTATTAACTTTGTGTAAGTATTTTGTACAAAGGAGACAGACATCCTAGTAAGAGAACGTTGTCATAAAAATGAGAAAAATTTATACAAAGAAAGATGGCTATGTGTAAAAATTCCATGGGGTTCCCATTCTGCTATAGCCTTCGTAACTCTGAATATCTTGTCCACTCATTGCTTCGTCCGAAGATGACTGAGTTGATCAGAAGCTCGGAGCTTTTCTGTGAAGAGATTGTCCTTAAAGTGATCCGACGAGACATAGTCATACGCTTTAATTCCCTAACTTTTTCCTGGACCTCCCTTTCGGGTTTTCGATCCACCGGGAAACCCTTTTTTGCCCAAGTCTCCCTTTCGGGTTTTCAACTTGCCGGGTGTACATATTTTTTTTTTATTTATCCCTAACGTTTTCCTGAACCGCCCTTTCGGGTTTTTGATTCATCGGGATGCCCTTTTTTTGCCTAGGTGTGTCAACCTAGCGAGTCATTTATGCATAGTATCTTTTGACTATGTTTGTGTTCACAGGGTGCGGCAAGTCATCACCGTCCATGGTGCTTAAAATCATTGCCCCACCAGAAAAGATGTTCTTGATTACAAATGGTCCTTCATAGGTAGGAGTCTATTTGCCCCTAGGATCACTTTGTGGCAAGATAATGCTCTTGATTACCAGATCCCCGACTTGATATACCTGGCGCCTAACTTTCTTATTGAAAGCCTTGATCATCCGTTTTTGATACGTCTGACCGTGGCAAACAGCAGTAAGTCGCTTTTCATCAATCAAGTTAAGTTGATCAAGTCGGGTCTGAATCCAATCGTCTTCACTCAAACCAGCATCTTTCATGATTCTCAAGGAGGGAATCTGAACCTCGATAGGTAAAACAGCTTCCATGCCATATACCAAGGAATATGGTGTTGCCCCAGTTGATGTACGTGTCGTGGTATGGTACCCGTGGAGAGAAAACGGTAACATCTCATGCCAGTCTTTGTAGGTGACTGTCATCTTTTGTATGATCTTCTTGATATTTTTGTTCGCAGCTTCGACAACACCGTTCATCTTTGGCCGATAGGGAGATGAATTATGATGTTGAATCTGGAACTGCTCGCACAGGGCGGTGATCATAGTGTTGTTAAGGTTTGTACCGTTGTCAGTGATGATCCTTTCGGGGATGCCGTACCGGCAAATGAGGTTCTGCTTGATGAAACGGGCAACAACATTCTTTGTGACAGATGCGAAGGAAGCTGCTTCGACCCACTTGGTGAAGTAATCAATGGCCACCAGAATGAAACGGTGTCCATTGGATGTTGTAGGCTTGATCTCTCCAATCATGTCGATTCCCCACATAGCGAATGGCCAATGAGCTGTTAAGACCTTGACAGGAACTGGAGGTATATGTACCTTGTCTGCATAAATTTGACATTTGTGACAAGTCTTGGAATGTTGATAGCAGTCAGCTTCCATGGTAGACCAGTAATAGCCTGCCCGTAGGATCTTCTTAGCCATCGTATGTCCGCTAGAGTGAGTGCCAAAGGTACCATTGTGCAGTTCATCCATGATCTGTTCAGCTTCAATCTTGTCCACACATCGGAGCAGAATGCAATCATGATTGCGCTTGTATAGGATGCCATTACTCAAGAAGAACTTTGCCGAGAACCTCCTTAAGAACTTTTTGTTGTTGACTGAAGCTCCTTCAGGATATTCTTGAGCCTCGAGATACCTTTTGACCTCATGAAACCACGGCTGGTCCACTACTTCTTCGGTATTAATCTCGTGACAATGTGCAGGTTCGTCCATCCGTTCAATGGTGATTTGGGGAGCCTCATTATCCCAGTTAAGTTTAAACATGGATGACATTGTAGCTAGAGCATTTGCTAGCTGATTTTCTTCTCGCGAGAAGTGCTCGAAGGTAATCTGCTCGAAATGTGGTAACAATGTCAAGACATGTTCTTTGTAAGGGATGAGGTTTGGATGTTTAGTATCCCACTCTCCTTTGATCTGAGTGATGACCAACGCTGAGTCCCCAAACACAATCAAAGATTTGATTCCCAAGTCTATGGCAGCCTTGAGTCCAAAGATGCAAGCTTCATACTCTGCCATGTTGTTCGTGCAGTTAAAGCAAAGCATGGCTGTGAAAGGAGTATGGCAACCTTCTGGAGAGATAAGTACCGCACCGATACCGTTGCCAAGTGCATTGGAGGCCCCATCAAAGTACAAGGTCCATCGGGATCCTTGTTCAGGTCCGTCATATGGTCTGAAATCTTTAACATTGTCCAATGTCATAATGTTTTCGTCGGGGAAGCGAACCTCATGGATTAGTAATCTTCAACAGCTTGATGGGCCAGATGATCGGCTAGCACACTTCCCTTTATAGATTTTTGGGTCGTGTACTGTATGTCGTATTCCGTTAGGATCGTCTGCCATCTAGCTATTCTTCTAGATAAAGCAGGCTTCTCAAAGATGTACTTGATCGGATCCATCTTAGATATCAGCAAAGTGGTATGAGTCAACATATACTGCCTTAGCCGGCGAGCAACCCATACCAAAGCGCAGCAAGTTTTCTCGAGCAGTGAGTATCGGGTCTCACAGTCGGTAAACTTTTTGCTAAGGTAATAAATGGCATGCTCTTTTCGGCCAGACTCGTCATGCTGGCCCAGTACGCACCCCATTGAATTCTCTAGGACAGTCGGATACATGATTAGCGGTCTTCCTTCGACGGGTGGCATCAAGATGGGAGGTTCTAGCAAATACTCCTTGATTTTATCGAAAGCAACTTGACAGTCATCATTCCATTTAACCACCTGATCTTTCTTCAAAAGTTTGAAGATTGGTTCACAGGTAGATGTTAGGTGAGAAATGAACCTAGCAATGTAGTTTAGGCGTCCCAAGAAACCTCTGACCTCTTTCTCAGTGCAAGGGGCAGGCATTTCTTGTATAGCTTTGACTTTGGCAGGATCAACCTCGATGCCTTTGTTGATGACAATGAAACCTAAGAGTTTACCGGACCGGACTCCGAAAGTGCACTTGTTAGGGTTCAGTCTGAGCTTGTACTCTTTCAACCTGACAAACAGCTTTTGCAAGTGATCAAGGTGTTCTTCTTCAGTTTGTGATCGGGATATCATGTCATCTACATAGACCTCTATCTCATGATGTATCATATCATGAAACAAAGCTACCATGGCGCGTTGATAAGTTGCCCCGGTATTCTTCAGTCCGAATGGCATCACTTTGTAGCAGAACGTACCCCACTGTGTAACAAAAGTAGTTTTCTCCATGTCTTCAGGTGTCATTTTGATCTGGTTGTAACCTAAAAACCCGTCCATGAAATAAAATACCTTGTGTTGAGCCGTATTGTCAACCAAGATGTCAATGTGCGGAAGTGGAAAGTCATCTTTAGGGCTTGCCCTGTTTAAGTCTCTATAATCCATGCACATTCTCACTTTGCCGTCCTTCTTAGGCACGGGCACAATGTTAGCAACCCATTGTGGATAGGAAGTAACAGCAAGAAATCCTACATTGAACTGCTTCATAACTTCGGCTTTGATCTTTTATGACATGTCGAGCCTCATGCGGCGGACTTTTTGTTTGACTGGTGGACAGTCTTCTCTTGTGGGTAGACGGTGTACCACAATGTATGTATCGAGTCCCGGCATGTCTTCGTATGACCAGGAGAAGATCTCAACATATTCATTCAACAGCTGAATTAAGCGTTCCTTGACACTCGGCTCTAGGTTGGCACCCACTTTGACTTCTTTTCTGTTTTCCTCAGTACCCAAGTTGATTGTCTCTAACAGCTCCTCATGAGATAGAATAGCCCTTTCTTCCTGTTGTAGCAGCCTAGCCAATTATCCTGGCACCTCACAATCCTCCTCACCTTCGTATTCAGCATGGTAGACCAGATCTTCAGAGTCACTGAAGGCCATAGCAGAATTGTTACCCATGGAATCTGGAATGGAAGGGTACCTGCATTTGTAAGTGTGGGTGTGTGTAAGGGATAACCACCTTTAAACAAATAAAATGTAAAAAGAAGACAATGAACACAAAAGTTTATATGTGAAAATGTCCATGATTCATTAAAATGGCATATGAAGATGAAAAAATCAAACCCTTACAAATGGACCTACGTGTCTCGGGTAAGGCACATAGGTTAAAAGTGTACGAATTGTTTGAGAATTATTACAAACCAACAGAAATGTTTGAAAGATAAATTACTGCGGTATGAAAGTAATCGGAAAAAAGTCTTTTGCTTCCCAATTGCATAGTCCTTCATCCACAGTAGGGAAAATCTAGTCTTCAAAGTTACCCTCTTCTTCATTGTCCTCCAGAGCATTGACTCCATGATGGGTGATCTTCACTGGTGGCCCTCCAGCACGGGAGCGGCGTACAGCCTTTTGAGCAGAAGAAGTGAACCCCAAGCCGAATTTATCTGATTTAAAAGGAAAGTCTGGAAGTTTCCCCCAGATTGTGCTTCCTCCTTCTTCAATCACAGCCTTTGCATCTTTGAGAGACGACATCCGAGGCGGAGGTCTGGTAATCATGGGTACAGAAGAAATTGTCTTGGTTGCCGCAATCTCCTGAGCTACCTCTTCAAAATGCTGAAAAGGGGTTTCGATGAATTCGCCATCCAATTCAACATAGCGGAAAGAATTTAAATGGCTTATCATGTGTTCCTCTTCGCCATGAATAGTTATAATTTTCCCTTGGACAGGGTACTTGAGCATTTGATGCAGAGTGGAAGTGACAGTTCCAGCATGGTGAATCCAGGGTCTTCTCAACAAGCAAGAATAGGAAGGACGGATGTCCATCACATAGAATATGGAGTTGAAAGTTTCATTTCCCACTTTAATCGGGATGTCCACCTCCCCGTGGACCATCCTTTTAGAACCATCAAAGGCTCTGAAAATGATGTTGCTGGGTTTCAGGGTTAGGCCTTCACAATCCAGTCTATCCAAGGCTTTCTTCGGCAAGATGTTCAGCGATGAACCAGTGTCTACCAATACGTGTGCTAGGGTAGTCCCTCTGCATTCCACCGAGACATGCAAAGCGTCATTATGTTTTCTCCCTTTGGATGTTAAATCAGCATCGGAGAATCCTAGACCATTGTCAGCTGTTAAGCTAACTACACATTCCTGGAACTGATCTGCAGAGGTTTCCTGTGGCACGTGGGCCGTCTTCAAGAATCTTATCAAAGCTTTAGCATGAGCTTTTGAACAAAGCAGCAGGGCCAACATAGAGATCTTTGAGGGGGTTTTCCCCAGTTGTTCCACAACATCATAATCGCTTTTCTTGATTATTTTAAAAATCTCTTCCATTTCTTTTTGAGAGGTTTCAGGGATGATCAACGGTTGAGCCCTCGTCCTGACGGGCTCTTCTTGGATCCCTTTCCCTCTATCATCAACAGCAGCAGAGGGGACAACCACAGGAGTTATAACTTCTTCAATAATTGGAGTTCTCGCAGATATGTTTACCGGTATAGGAGTAACCTTAGGAGCAACTGAGGGTCCAAATATTGCCTTTGGAGGGGCAATCTCCGGAGAGAAAATTCTTCCACTGCGGGTGATTTTGCTCGTTCCAGCAATGTTTCCAATGTCGGAAGTCTCTTCATCAGAACTCTCTTCAGTTGATTCAATTTGTTTAATATCGTGATAGTAGATTTCTCCACCATAGTTCCACAGTATTGATTTGTCGGACTTGTACGGGACGGGCCCGGGCATGGTTATCTTCAAAGGTGAAGTCTTTAGAGCGGATGTAATCTTAACAGGTCTTTTGGAGACCTTGGAAAGATTGGAAGATATGGTTATTATTGAAACATCATTGACAGGAATCGGTGTAACAGGAGCCTTTTCAAAAAGGATTTCTTGGTTATCCATTAGGCGTTAGATGCCTAACTTCAACAATGGACAGTCGGTTGGTAAGGATGAACAAAGGCAGCAATCTTCTTCACGACCTGGGAAAATCCCAGCCTTCAGCAAATTCAACTTGATTATCGGTAGCGGAGTCATCAAATCATCAACAATAGCAACAAAAAGATCTTCTTCAACAGCATGGGCATTGTGGCCATGCTTTGGCATTGGAGCAGAGATTACATTCGGCTTTTCAGGGGGGTCGAATTCAACTTCTTTAGCGTCTATCAAATCCTGAATCTTATTCTTGAGGGCCCAACAATGGTTGGTGTCGTGCCCCGGGATGTCTGAATGATAAGCACACTTGGCGTTTGAATGGTAGTAAGGAGAAGCTGTATTTGGATTCTTCGGGGCCTCTTTCAGACTGGCAAGGTTTAACTTCAAGAGATGGGGTAGAACCTGAGCAGGAGTCATATTTATCTGGGTGAATTGTCGTACAGGCCTTTCCACCCTTGTTTGGTTGGTTCTTGGTTGATTGTTTCTGGGCTGATCAGCTGCAGTCTTCTGAATCATTACGGACCCCATCGCTGGTCGGCGCTCAACTCTTTCTTGACCTCTTTGGGAGTAGACAGCTGATACTTCCTTCTTTGCTGGAAAAGTCTTTTTGATGGCAGCGGAAGCAGATGCATCTTTTTGAATTTTCCCGCTTTTTATGCTGACTTCAACTCTCTCACCAGTCAGAATCAACTCAGTGAAACCTACAGAGGAGCTTCCAATCAGGTGATTAAAGAAAGGACCTGACAGAGTCCCCAAGAACATGTCCACAAGCTCTCTTTCAGATAAAGGTGGTTGTACTCGTCCCGCCTAGTCTCTCCATTTCTGGGCATACTCTTTGAAACCTTCATTTGAGACCATGCCCATACTCTGTAATTGAGTACGGGTTGGTGCTAAGTCCGCATTATATTGGTACTGCTTATAGAAGGCGGCTGCCAAATCCTCCCAATTATGCACATCAGACCTCTCCAACTGGTAAAACCAATCCAGCTGTATTCCCGAAAGACTGTCCTGGAAGAAATGGACCCACAGGTCTTTGTCAGAAGAATGTGGTTGAATTTTCCTGACATAAGATCGTAGGTGCATCTTGGGACAAGACAAACCACCGTACTTAGCAAACAGAGGTACTTTTAATTTAGGAGGGATTACAATTCCAGAAACCAGCCCTAGTTCCTCAAAATCCAGCCCAGGCACTCTCTGTATCTCCATAGCTGCCAGACGTTCTTCCAAGTTTTTGTATTTGTCATCTGCAGGAGGGTACTGTTGTTCAGAATAGTCCTCATCCTCTTCTTCTTCTTCTGCTTCAGACTCAGATTGAACTGCCGTTCCTTTACCTTTTCCTACCCCTTCATCAGATGTTGAGGGGAAATGCAGGACCCTTCTGGCTTGACCTTAAAATCTTCTTCCCATGAGAACCACCCCACCTCTCTTCTTCTTCTTTTTCTCTTTTTCCTTCTCTAGTAGAGTCTTGATCTCCTCCTGCCCCTTAGCCAAGGTCAGAAGTAGCAGTTGAAACTGTGAATTCTGAGCTTGTAAGTCTTTGACCGTCTGTTCAATATCCATCTTGCTGAAATAAACAGCAGAGAGATGAGGAAACTTGGTGTGAAGACCTGTTTATGCATATGATGAATGATATGTATTCATGTAATGCATTCAAGGATTCAGAAATTCAAATTTGTTTTAAACAAAAAAGGAACACACGTCATATTAATGGGATAGAATTTGTTAGTACATCAATGCCCCATGGGCAAAATAAAACAAAATTCTAAGGTAAAAAGACGTTGCACATCCTTTTTGGTGCAATGTAGGTGTTGAGAGTCTGCTCTTCGTGAAGTTGACGAGTAATTTCCAAAACCTTCTTCTCGCTTGCGTAGAATTGGGCTTCGAAAGTATCGCGCTCTCCCTTGAGCTGTATCCAACTCCTTTGTAAATCTTTGAGTGATGTTGGCATGTCAGGATGTATGAGGGTGTATGGAACCTCTCCTTCCATAACAGGCTCTATAATCACAGGTAGAATGTAGGGGTAAGGCATCATAAGACTTTGGGCGCGGGTTCGTACCCACTTGAGGTAAGGCTCAAGGGGGATGGAATTCTTGTGTCCCAAGATCTTACTGTCTACCTTGTTGGGCATCCTTCAAGCTCGGATGAACCTTTGTCGAAGTCCTTGATCGTCATTGTCGAAGTCAAAAACCAAGTCTGGAATCAGCATGTCATGTGGGCCATCCCTTCGGGCATACCCAAACTGTCTCAGAGCCAAGCAAGGGTTGTAGGTGATGCCTCCCCTAATTCCTAGTAGAGGGACATTAGGGAATTCCCCACAACGGTCAATGATGATGACATTCTCTTTTGATCGAGAACACCAATGGATATCTGAATGTGTAAGGGTCATCAACCGTTGCGACCACCTCAGACCTTGCTCATTCTTCAAAACTGATTGGGGAAGATGAGAAATAAACCATCTTGCCAGTAGAGGAGTGCAACACATGAGAACACCTCTTTTCCTCATTGTTCGAGTGTGAAAAGAGTGGAGGATATCCCCAAGCAATGTAGGCACCGGGTTGCGAGCCATGAAGATTTTGATAGCACAGACATCTATGAGTTGGTCAGGGTTAGGGAACAAGACCATCCCATAGATGAGAAGAGCTACAATCTCCTCAAAAGCTTGTAAATCCAAAGAATCCCAGCAGCTTTAGGCCTTCTCAAACAGAAACTTTGACAAGAAACCTTTGACACCACTTCTAGTTTCCCAAGGTGTTGTGACATCAGAGGAGTGCAAGTGTAAGGCTTGAGCAATCTCTTCTGGCTTTGGATCCTTTTCCGTACCATTGAAGGGTAGTTGACTGAGAATAGGAATCCTTAAGAGTTGAGAAAATTCCTCCAAAATGGGCACAAGCTGGTAGTCAGGAAATGTGAAGCAATGATGCAAAGGGTCAAAGAACTGGAAGAGAACTTTCAGCATATCCTCCTCAGTGTTGGAAGTGACTAAGTTGAGAAGACGACCATCTCTTTCGGTGAATGGAGAATTCTCAGGAATCCTTGAAGCTAGCTCCTTTAGTTGTGGAGGAATTCTTACAAGGTTGACTTGGATAGTTTTCCTGCGAAGTGAATCCATAACCTACAAAACAGGAACAAAGATGAAAATCCAAAATCCTTGAAATGGTTAGTGGATGCATATTATGCTTTATGATGTTCATGATGTTATGCACAAGTATATATGTACAAACAAATCACACAAGTTCCTAGTTTAGGCTTGCATGGGGTTTCATAGGTAAGTACCCTCTTGAAGTTTAGTTGGCTCAACCTGTCCTAGAAATAGTAACCGGGTTCTAAGGAGATGAATATCACGGGATTATTTTCTGTGTTCATTGTTTCAGTTTAGCCACTTTACTGGCGACCAAAATATTCCAAGAAATCAACCCTCAATGAGTGTAGTATCGAGTATCTACCAACTTTGGACTACACCAAAGCCGGTTATCTCACTACATCCTAAAAGGCCAAGTTGGTCAAGTAAAGGTTCTAAAAGTCCATTAGTGCTTCATGACATCACTCAGCGGTCCCGTATTCTCTTTGATTGACTCAAAGGCTACCGATACCCACAAATATGTCGCAATAATATAGCTATTGCTTAGACCATGTCGGTATACCCCGCACAGTTTCCACAACATATTGCTATTTACCTATGAATGTTTCCCAAATCCGGGTACAGGATTCAAACCAAAACAATAGAACTAAAGTGTAAAGCAAACAAGTCAAGCAAGATAAGCATGTAAAGGTGATCTAAAACCCTAAGGTAACCCCACTTTTTTTCAATTTCCCCAGCAGATTCGCCAGTTCTGTGATGCGGTGGGAGAAATGACTTGAGGTTTTGCGTTTGTCTTCGCAAATGTTTCGGTTTAGCAAGAGTCGCCATCGACTTTTATTTTATCCAAAAGGAAAGGTCAAAAAGCACAGGAAAGACCTTTGAGATTGTTTTTGGGTTCGGGGGGTAGATAATGAAAAGGGAAGGTGCTAGCACCCTTTTCATCCATGGGTTTCCATTGGCTCTTAGTTACTTGTTTTAGATCACTTGCTTTTGCTTTTCAATTGTTTGAAATGGTGCTTTGTGTGGTTTTGAAAGTATTTTGAAAAGAGGCCTTTGTTTAGGCAACCTTTGTAATGATTCTTGTTTGAATGTATATAAAGGTGTTTGTCTTTTGAAAAATGTTTCAATGTTTGAAAGTTTGTTTGGAAATGTTTTGAAATTGCGTGCGTGTTTGTTTGAAAATAGCAAGGATTTTTTGAAAGAGATCAAGTAACTAGGAGTTATCTACCCTACTCAAAAGTCTTTCCTACACATTTTTAACCCTTTGACATTGTTGTTTTACCATTGCATTTGGTAAACAACCCTATCTTTGGATGTTAAACGAGACGGGTGTGGGTCATCGTATGACCATGATAGCAATGGTGCCAAGTATCTTAGCAAGTTTTAGGTACTAAGATCATTTGTTTTTAGGCAACATTTTGATAGCGTCATCGAGGGACTATGATCTTTTTGTTTTGTTTTGTTTTGCCAAGATACCTAGCATGCATACCATGGCCATTTTAAGGCAACAAAGTGGATGAAACCCTAGGGGTGCTTGTGTGCAATGTGTTGTCATGTTTCATGCATTTTTGTCTTGTATTTAGGTCATGCTATTTGTTTGATTTTTGGTCTTTTCATTCAAAACCCTAGTTTACTATCATGGCATATGAAAGCAATAAAATGCGTAAAGTAAATGTAGACTATTACAACAATATTATGGGGAGGGGGATACAAATTTTGAATAGGGGGATATTGCTCAAAATAAAACCCTAAAACTATTACAACCAAATTGAATTCTTGTACAAATAAATAAATAAGAAAATATTTAAATAGGCAATTAAATGTAAATATGCAAAATGTTTTTTGTATTAATTTTATGTATGAGAAAATAAATTTATTTATGTCTTAAAAATAAGAAAATAAAATGATTATTTTTTGAAAGGGTGAAAACCCTAATTTTTGATTTAATAGAAAATAGTCTATATTATTTATTTTGTTCATTTTTTGTTCAAGAAAAAATAATAATAATATATATACAAAATGTTAAAAATTGAATATTGTATGAAAATATTATTTTAAGTGTATAAATAATAAAAATAAAAATGTATAATATTTTTATATTATTTACAAGTTTTATTTAAGAAAATAAAGTATATTATTATTAATAAACTATTTTTATGCCAAAAAAATAATAAAAATAATAAAATAAAAATGCAAAAATTAAGAAAATATTTTTTGGGATTTTTCAATGTTTAGAAAAAATAAATAAAGTCAGAAAATATGAATATGCAAGAAAAATATAAAAAAATAAAAATAAATGCAAAAGGGGGTGCAGAAATAAAAAAGGTGGTGTGAAAAGTAGAAACGGCAAGCCCAAGCCCAAGTTCACTTCATCCCTGACCTCCAGATAAAAAAAACGCGCGTGTTCTTCTTCAACCTGTACCTCTTGCATACGTGCATGAAAACAAAATCTTGCAACATGAAACTTGTAGCATGTTAACTCACGATTCTAATGATATAAAAAACATGACCTAACTCTCAAAGACCAAGGAGAATTTTATCACCCCTAATTTTTGACCTAAAATTTTCAGCATGTTCAACACCCAAATACTCTTAGCTCAGTTAATATAAATGGAATCTAAGCATATGTACAACTCAAGCATGTTAAAGACTATATTTTTGCTTCACAAACCTAAGCTTAATGATGCCTAAATAGAGAGATAGAAACTTGACAAATACCTTGTTCAGTTGAGTTTGGATATGGCAATGTAGGAGTTTTGAGTGAGGCCTGAAGGTCGTGTAAGCTTGCTTGAAGTTCCCTCAACCTTTCCCAATGCTCAGCTTGCTTTGTAGATGCCTGAATCTTCCTATAGAAGTCAACCTGCAAAGCTTCAAAATGAAAATGGTGAAGTGTGAAAATGAGCTCACAGTTGCTGGACAGGGGCCTGGATAGTTCAGGTGTGTTGTAGGGAATGTGCTTGAAGGGTTGAAAGAGGAAACGCACGAGCCAATTTCAAAATGGCTTGAGTTCTGCAGATGATGCCCTGTTTGGGCAGGAACTTGGTGTTTTTGTGTTTTAGGGTGTTTGAGAGGTTGGCAATTCGTGTATTTTGCTTGAGACAATGTTCTGAAGTTGTGTGAAATGATACTTAGGCTTGGTTTTATCAGATACACAAGTTATATTGACATTTGCAAGTTGGCTTGTTTTTGAAGAAAAGGTGAGATGACAATTCCCAAAGCCTGTACAGGCCTATTCCTTAGCTGCACATAGTTGGTGAACTTTGCCTGATATTTGTGGACTTTGTTTGCAGCAAGAGATTAGTTCCATGGCTCAAGATAGACAAAGTTGCAAAAAGCAAGCTTTATGGAAATGGTATTGTTACCTTTATGCCATAAATGGATTAAATCAATGTACAATGCTCCAAAGCTCAGAACAAAACCATTGTACAATGTATTTGCATTAAATTAAGGAGTGTAGAAAGGATTAGAACCTGTAAACCAAGTACAAGCATGCTTAGGACAGATTTGCAACTTGAACCATTGTGAAAAATGCCATGGACAAAAGTGAGAAATTGCCATTTTCTTTTCTTAGATTCTCTAACCATGAATTATCTTGGATAGTTCTATGACATTTTGTAAAGCTTTTAACATGCTCTACAATCCATCTTTGAAATGAATTTTTATATTCCTCTTGGAACTAGGTGAAAAGTTGCCACGAAGTTAGGTCAAAAATCTGCCTAAACTAGGGCAAATTTTCACTAAGTTAAAAAGTTTTTGGACCCCTATTCACAAATTCATAACTTGAGATCCAAGCATCTTTTGGGAAAACTTTGTGAATAAAAGTTGTATATTTAATGGATTACTGCAACTTTCATGTTGGAAGTTTTGTTTGAATCCAATTGCATCATGGTGAAAAAGTTGGGAAAAAATAAGAAATTTTCATAACTTAGAAAATTTCTAAGTTATGAAAAATTTCAAACTTAAACTCTAATTTTCAAAATTAGGTTTCTTGGTGAACAAGTTTTATGTTTTGACACATCTTGGTGAAATATGACCCTTGGCACTTGATTTTGACCAAAAAGTCAAAGTTTGACTTTTCAGTGTACAGTTGATTTTTGATCAGTTGACTGGAAAATTCATTTGTCAATTCAATGCTTTTGAGATCTTTTGAACCTTGTGATTAGGTTAATATGGTTCCATTGAGTCCTTGAGATCATGATTGAACCCAATTGGCCATTGGCTAGGTTAAAAATCAGAAATTGCCCTTCTACAGTCAAAAACCCTAAAAATGACCATTTTGCCCTTTTGATGATCTGATCAAATTTCTTGAGGAGTTGTGATCCAAACTTGATCAAATGGTTCATATGAGTCTATAATGTTGATGTGGATAAAAATTATGAGGTTTGACTGTAAATTGGTTATGGTTGACTTTTCCCCCAATACAGTTGATTTTTAGGTCAAATGTCAAATTGATTGGGCAAAAAAGTGATTCAAGGCTTGAAACTTGGTATGAGCAATCTTAGAGGTCTAACATGAAGTATGAAATTCACATGAGGCATTGGAAGTCCAAAAATCCATGTGCAAACTCAAACCCTAATTTCAGGCTATCAGTGCAAGGAGAAGTCTTGAGTTGAGCAAACCTTAATCTGGTCTTGAGTCCAAGCAGTCTTGTGAGGAAAATCTTGATAATATGAGAGGGCAAATTTTGGGGTACAACACATCGCATACAATCTCAAAAGCTTTATAAAATCTCAACCATTAGGGCAAAGTTGAGATGGTGCAGTGTTCGGGGTTTTAAGAAGGTCAGATTCAAAACCAGTGAAGGGGATACAGATTCTGAAATCCTAAATCACCCCTGAGTAAAAATAGAAGTATTCATCTGATACTTCTTGTGGTCGAGTCATACAAACTCGTTCACCTTTCATACCAGGTTCTAGTATGACATCTTCTTTGTTACCAGTGGAAGAAATCTTCTTCTCAAATCAAAATTTAGAAATGTATTTGACATTGATTGTGCTATGATCATAGCTTAAAACTTCTTGGTCAATATTGGATCCAGTCATCTCCATCACTAATTTTACAGAACCTGATAATGAAGATTCTGAATCAATTTCGCTATAAAATGAAAAAAAAATTGCCATAAACTTATTTAATAATCTGATCTAATTTAATTTGCCCCAAGTGGTATTTTCATTCTCTAATACATGAACCCTAAAATCTGAAGAAGTGAAAAACATAAGAAGGGGGGTTGAATTGAAACTTAAAATCAAAAACAGTAGATACAATATTTTTATCCTGGTTCGTTTGATCTCAAACTACTCCAGTCCACCCGCCAAGGTGATTTTGCCTCTCTCCAACGAGGACTTAATTCACTAATCAAAACTTGATTACAATTCTACTTTAACAACTATTAAAGTCTTCTTAAGTCCAAAACCACAACCCGGTTTTCTCAAGGAATTTCACTAAATAGTTAATTGAATAAAAGTGTACAATGATGTTTCTAAATAAACAGTATCACAAACTTGTGATGTATTACACAATACTGAATCGTTGAAGATGAAGAATGAAAGCTGCGTTGTTTATTTTTTCACGTGAGTTTTTCTTTATGAGCGCAGTTGTTCATCATCATGAAATCTTCTTCTAGTCTGCTTTATATAGGCCTTTCAATAGAGACATAAGAAGATACTTTTGGTAAGTCCATAACACGAGTTAATGAGTTTCCAAATCAGGAGATCCTTGTTTTGTTTGTAGCCAGAAGTTCAATCAGAACTTCTTCATATAAGCGTGTCATGCATATTTGATGCATCTGAATCGTTCATTGTCCTCTTAACTTCTGTGCTCGAATAATCAGAACTTCTGGTGATGTTCTGGCAGAACTTCTAGTTGCATCAGAACATCTTTTTAACATCAGAACATTCGGCATGTAAAGATACTTTTTATTAGCGAGCATATTTGTTGTTTATATCATGTGTTTGTTATCATCAAAACTCTTGTTGGGATGTAGAACCAAATTATGTTCTAACAATCTCCCCCTTTTTGATGATTACAAAAACTAGTATGTTTTGATGGAATATAAAGAACAAAAATTAAAAGGCTCCCCCTGAGCCCCTGAGTAGAATACTCGGCTAACGAGAAAATAAAATACTTCCCTGACGATCTTCTGATTATGAGTCAAAATATTCTTCATTCTCCCTCTTTTTGTCAAGAATCAAAAAGTGGTAAAGACTCTGATTGGCTTGCTCTGATATAAGTGCTTGAAATAGTGTGACATCCTCTTCTGGATACATCTGAGATTCTTTAGAGAGCTTATGATGCTGTATTTCCATTCCTATTTCAAATAGTTTCAGAGCCAGTAATCTTCTGTTTCTGATAGCCTTTGAAACCTACAAATCTTTTAAATTCCACGCTTTGGAACATATGCTTTCTTTCCACCATGTGTATAGAGCATCCAAAGTCACAATGTTAATACTGGAGTTTCAACCTTGCTGTTAAAAATATCTGCAACATAGATGATTTTGTCTTTTGGTACCCATATCTTTCTGGGTCCATGACTGTTAGAGTTTCCAAAATTCTGTTTAAATTTTGGTTTAGTATAAAACGCCTTACCAACATGTTTTATATCATGTGTTTGCCCAGTTGTGAAGTGAGAATAGAGAGGAGTGAATTTGATAACCAGATCCTTAACTTTATTAGGTTGGGATAATTTGCCTTTGTATCCTATACCTATTCTGCCATTCCTGCTAACTCCATAGATCATTGAAGCCATATTGCTTCTATCTATGTTTTTAGCCAGAAACTTCTGAAAGCTGTGGTCATACTCTTTGATAATCTCATCAGCATTACTGGGAGTCTATGAGATTATTTCCTTCTGAGAATTTTGCAAATCATTTTCTAATTTTGAAACTTTTTCTTTTAACTCAGAGTTTTCTAATCTGAGACTCTCAGTCTTTTTAGAGTCAGAAACAAGTTCCTTTTTCAGGTTCTTGAATTTGACTCTGATTTGCTGATACCTTTCCAAAATTTCATTTAGACTTTCTACAAGTTCAGCTTTAGTGAAATTAATAGCAAAGTTAGGGAATACCTCTTCAGTGTCTGATTCTGAGTATGAACCAGAAGCTTCACTGTCTTTTGACACGTTTGCCATGAGAGCTATGTTTGCTCTTTCATCATCTGACTCTGATTCAGCTTCAAAGGAGTCTGAATCGTCCCATGTCACCATGAGGCTCTTCTTCTTTTCCTTGAAGAACTTCTTTTTGGGCTTCTCCTTCTGAAGCCTTGGACAGTCACTTTTGTAGTGCCCTTGCTCATTGCACTCATAGCAGATGATGTCCTTGTTATTTGGCTTTCTGTATCCTAAAGAACCTTCAGATCTTCTGAGTCCAGAGGAAGACTCTGACTTTCTGTATCTGGAGGAGGATTCATTTTGATTCTCTAGTCTTCTGGGATTTCTGAATTTCCTTTGTCTCTGCTTCCACAGTTGATTCACCCTTCTGGAGAGGAGAGACAATTCATCTTCTTCTGATGAGGATCCATCAGAGGTTTCTGCTTCTGCCTGCAAAATTTTGGTTTTATATTTGTTAGATTTCAGAGCGAGAGACTTACATTACTTCTGAGACTCATCATCTTCTAACTCTATCTCATGGCTTCTGAGGGAGCTTACAAGTTCTTCTAGAGATATTATGTTCAGATCTTTTTCCAGTTTGAGAGTCGTGACCATTGGTCTCCATTGTTTTGGTAAACTTTTGATGATCTTCTTTACATGATCAGGAGTTGAGTACCCTTTGTCCAGCACCTTTAGTCCTGCCATCGGAGTTTGGAATCTAGAGAACATTGTTTCAATGGTTTCGTCTTCTTCCATTCTGAAGGCTTCATACTTCTGAATGAGCGTAAGGGCTTTGGTTTATTTTACTTGCATGTTTCCTTCATGCATCATTCTCAAAGAATCAAACATGTTCTTAGCTGTTTCTCTGTTTGTGATCTTCTCATACTCTGAATATGATATGGCACTCAAGAGAATCGTTCTGGCCTTGTGATGATTTCTGAAGTCTTGCTTTTGATGATCTGTCATCCTTTTTCTGTCAATATTCTGACCGCTTTCATCAACAGGATGTATGTATCCATCAGTTACTACATCCCAGAGGTCAGCGTCATAGGCTAGGAAGAAACTTCTGATCATATTCTTCCAGTAGTCAAAATTTTCACCGTCAAATATTGGAGGGCTGCTGCTGGTGTTCTGACTTGTTCCCATCATAGTGTTTTCCCCCTTGGATCTTTATCTGACACGGTTAAGTGTTTGCACCCAGATCCAGGTGCTCTGATACCAACTGAAGAAGTGAAAAACACAAGAAGGGGAGGTTGAATTGAAACTTAAAATCAAAAACAGTAGACACAGTATTTTTATCCTGGTTCGTTTGATCTCAAACTACTCCAGTCCACCCGCCAAGGTGATTTCGCCTCTCTCCAACGAGGACTTAATTCACTAATCAAAACTTGATTACAATTCGACTTTAACAACTGTTAAAGTCTTCTTAAGTCCAAAACCACAACCCGGTTTTCTCAAGGAATTTCACTAAACAGTTAATTGAATAAAAGTGTACAATGATGTTTCTAAATAAAAAGTATCACAAACTTGTGATGTATTACACAATATTGAATCGTTGAAGATGAAGAATGAAAGCTGTGTTGTTTACTTTTTCACGTGAGTTTTTCTTTATGAGCGTTGTTGTTCATCATCATGAAATCTTCTTCTAGTCTGCTTTATATAGGCCTTTCAATAGAGACATAAGAAGATACTTTTGGTAAGTCCATAACAAAAGTTAATGAGTTTCCAAATCAGGAGATCCTTGTTTTGTTTGTAGCCGTTACTTATGATCTTGCAATGATGGAATTGTAACGCTTCAGAGCTTCTAACATCATAGGATGAATATTACCGTTGAGAGTTCTTTACAGTTTGATCAGAATTTTGCACATCAGAGTATCAGAGATTCTTTTTCGCAGCGCTGGTGCATTCAGAAGTTCAATCTGAACTTATTCATATAAGCGTGTCATTCATAATTAATGCGTCTGAATCTTTCATTGTCCTCTCAACTTCCGTGCTCGCATAATCAGAACTTCTGGTGATGTTTTGGCAGAACTTCTAGTTACATCAGAACATCTTTTTAACATCAGAACATCCTGCATGTAAAGATACTTTTTATTAGCGAGCATATTTGTTCTTTATATCATGTGTTTGTTATCATCAAAACTCTTGCTGGGATGTAGAACCAAATTATGTTCTAACAAAATCTCTCTCCTCTCTTGGGAATTTTGTTGAATCTATACATTTATTAGATTGTCACACTCATGTATTATAACCATTTTAAAAAATTAAGTAAAATTAAGTAAGGTAAAAATAATACCCGAAGTTGTATGCAATCAACTGATAAAAGCGTATGACTTCGAGAGAAACTTTGAGGAAATAGTAAAAGTTTGGGAATGAAGAGCGAGGAAAGAGGTGTTGAGGTTTTATATAACCAGAGGTTTTGAAACGTCTAGGGGAAGTTATATCAGTTCAGGGCTATAATGAGATTAGTTTCCCCATAAAAAGTAATCATGACGAAGAGATAGAAGAAATCTAGCAAGATATTCACAATCATTACTAGTTAAATACGCCATCAGACGTCATCAAGTCGGGGTCTATGGCCAATTTCTAGAAGAATCAAGGCGGAGTTAGGACATAATCCCCAGGTACAAAGTGTGTTCCAGGATTCTTTGTCTGAACATTTCCTCCTTTCAGGCTTTATGCTCGGGGGGCTTATGTACATCCCAGAAATTTTATCCTAGTCGGGATATCCTTCTTAATGTTGTTTGAGATGGTAAAGCCAGTAGTGCATGAAGAATCTTAAACAACAAAAGTCTGGATTGTTGCCCGTCTGCCGTGGTTGCGCAGGACACCATGTATCTCTTCCTAGTAGAGACCGGACATTTGGTTTCTAGAGTCGCGCACATACACCTCGTTCCTGGGTAGATGGACGAATGTGCGAGTTGGTAGCCTAATGTAACAATTTATAGGAAGGCTCAAGGTCACAAGGAGGTTACAAAATTTATGGAGGAGCCGTTATAGAACATGATTGGCTACAATTTTGGTGACGACATACGTTATCTCAAACATTTAAACATGAGAGTCAAAAGGGGCAACTTATTATGGCTCAGAGGGTTGTAGCATAAAGTATATAAAGGCCTCTAAGGCAAACGAGAAGGTTCGAAAAAGCAGAGTAAAAACACACTGATAACATGCAAGTATAAGTTCAACTCCATACATTAACGACCTCATTAAATTAGCATTAGAGAGATTAACCAAAATGTGTTATATATATATATATATATATATATATATATATATATATATATATATATATATATATATATATATATATATATATATATATATATATATATATATATATATATATATATATATATATATATATATATATATATATATATATATATATATATATATATATATATATATATATATATATATATATATATATATATATATATATATATATATATATATATATATTATGCCCATTTTCAACTTTTGAGTTTTTTAACCTAATAATTATTGAAAGACAATTTAACAACTCACTTGATTCTTAAGATTTGGTTGGTTCAATCGAGGAAAAAGAAGAGGAGAGATTTTTATCAAAGGAATGAGAGTTGAGAGGGGAAAGGAGAGAAGTCACTTTAATTACATATATGTTAGGTAAAAAATATAAAAAGAAAGGAGAGAAATTTTAATTAAAAATATATTTGATTCACAAGGGAAATAATGATATTTTTAAGCTAATTCATTTTTATCATTTTAACTTTACCATAAAATTCATAAAATATATCGTTCATAATTCGAACATAAATTCATTATCAAAATATAAGTATTTGATTAAAGAATATTATAAAATATTTTATAACAAGCATAAAGATAATAATATATAATTTTAAAAAATAATTTAATACAATAAAATTTAAAGAAAATCATTATAAAGAAAAATGTTAAGATAATAAAAAGTGATATCAAAATTTTAAAAATGAAATATGAGGTTGGCGTTAGGAGCAAGTTTTTAACCACAAAAGAGAAAAGTCTCATATAGAAATATAAGAAAAGAAATTGAAAAGAGAAAACTCTCATATAGAAATATAAGAAGAGAAATTGAAAAGAAAGCATAAGCTTTTAATATTTTCTTATAGATAAGTTATAATTTTAGAGAAAGAGGTTTTAATTACAAATATGTTTAGTTCACAATAGAAATATAATTATTTATAAGTTAATTTTTTTTTTATCCTTTTAATTTTATCATAAGATTCATAAAATTTATCATTCATAATTCGAATATAAATTCATTATTAAAATATAAATATTTCATCAAAGAATATTATAAATTATTTTATAAAAACACAACGATAATAATATATAATATAAAAAAATTATTTAATACAATAAAATTCAAAGAAAATTATTATAAAGAAAAATGTTAAAATAATAAAAAGTGATATCAAAATTTTAAATATGAAATATGAGGTTGACGTTAGCAGCAAGTTTTTAACCACAAAACGAAAAACTCTCACATAAAAAATAAGAAGAGAAATTGAAAAGAAAACATAAGTTTTTAATATTTTCTTAGAGATAAATTATAATTTTGAGGAGAGATTTTAATTATAAACATGTTTGGTTTACAAAAGAAATAGAGATATTTTTAAACTAATTCTTTTTTATCCTTTTAACTTTACCATAAGATTCATAAAATTTATCATTCATAATTCGAACATAAATTTATTATCAAAATATAAATATTCGATCAAAGAATATTATAAATTATTTTATAAAAACATAACGATAATAATACATAATTTAAAAGAGAAAATAGAAAAGAAAACATAAAATTTTAATATTTTCTTAAAGATAAATTATACTACCTCTGTTTCTAAATATAAGACTTTATAAAAAAAAATTACGGGAATTAAGAAAGTTGATTAAAATATTAAATTAATTGACTATTTTATTTAATTTTACAAATTTATCTTTAGAAAAGAGAAATAGTTAATGTGTATATAACTATTTATTATAAATTATAGAAAAAGAGATAATATAGTTAGGGATAAGTTTTTAAAAAAATTATTAATATATTTTAAAAATTGAAGAGAATCTTATAAAGAGAAAAAAAATTAACAGAATCTTATAATTAAGGACCAAGTTAATAATTTTTTTAAAAAATATTAAAATTAATTTTATTAATATAATAAAATATATTTCAGCATTTCCTCTCCTCTTCTCAAAAAAAAAAAATCTAATACAAAAGGAACGAAAAATTACTCTACGATAGATTTTAATCCCATCCTTTTCTCTCTCATCCTCTTCTAAAATATTGAATAAAATATTTCAATTTCAATTTTCTTTCTCCCCCATTCAAAAATCCTAAACCAAACATATCCTTAATAAAAATATTTTTGTCCTCATTTTTTTATTTTTTAAAACTTTTGAGCATTCTTTTAAAAAATTGTTATTTGGTCCGTTTGTTTTTTTTTTGTGATTTTAGTTTCCATCTATTTTGAATTTTATTTTTAATGATATAAGTGTCAAGGTTTAAGTGAAAAGAAGTAATTTATACATAATTATTTATTATTTATTATCATACAATAATTTATTTATATTAGTTTAAGTGAAAATGGTGGTTTATATAAATGTGATGAAATGTATGTTCCTGTGTGTTTCACTTTAATATACTATATGCTCGTGTTTTACAGTTGTTGGTCCTTGTTAAACTATTTGCTCGTGTTTTTATATAAGTGGTCCCATATTTTGAAATCTTAGTCCTCGTTGATTATGATATTATTATTACAATTGTGGTATTTATTATACTGGTTTTTATTTATTGTGGGGCATGTATTGATTCCATTATGTTAATTTTGATTTGTGCAGGTCAATTGACAAGCAATTTGTTAGATTTAGAATTCACCATGGGATCAAATAGTCTATAATCTTGTGAAATCATATATTGATGAAATTGTTTATGAAATAGATTTGAATTGATATGCGAACTTAATGTCCTATATACAATTAGAAGCAATGGTAAAATTAAAGGGGGTATAGTAATACAAAGTGTATATGGTTTTGGAATCATAGGTTTTCATCCGCTGATAGACTTAGGTCATTGAATAATGACCATGATTTACTAAAGTTTATTGAGGATGTTAATTTGAGTTGGTTGATGTCTATGCTAAACACAATGTTGATATATCAGATGTGACTAATTAGTCCGTGGTAGAAGATAACCAGGTTGAAAAAGTGGTAGAACAAAGTGTTGGAGAAGTAAATGTTAAAGAATTTAATATTGTGGAGGCTAATATGGAGGTTCATGTTTATTAGAAGGTGTTGTACCCTAAAATTTGCCCTCTCATATTTCTCAATACATTTCAAGTGATGTCTTCAAGTTGCTCAAGGAAGTCCAAGGGTTGACCAGACAAGCTCTCTCCTAAGGCAGTCTACCTCAAATTAGGGTTTTATGTTGCATCAAGATACTTGAGTCCAAGGGATCCCAAATGCTCACCATTGTCCTAATATGTTCTCAAAATCATCCATGTCAAGTTTCAAGCCTTGCAGAGGAAGTTTGCTCAGTCAATTGCTCAAAGGCCTGAAAATCAACTGTGCTAGGGCAAAAGTCAATTGTGACCCACATACAGTCAAATTTCATGGTTTTTGGTCAACATCCTCATTTTGAAGTATTATTCATCATTTGATCAAGGGTTGATCATGATTCCTTAAGGATTACTCACAATTCATTAAAACCCAAAAGTTGCTAAATTAGGGTTTTACAGGAAAAGTCAACTCAACTTTGACTAAGCATAACTTTCTCATACTTTATGAGAAATGACCCATCCAAATCTCATTTTTAAGAGGATGCAATTCCCCACAATTCATCTTCAGCTCCCAAGTTCAAAATATGCACTCACAAGAAGTTATGAATTTGGACATTATAGGTCATTTTGAAAAGTCAACAAAAACACCTTTTTTGTCAAAACATCATACATGAACATGGAAGCCTCAATTGATATGATACCAAAAGGGTTGCTTATAGGACATCTCAAGCTTTCTAAAAAGTCCAAGAACACCTTCAAAGAGTCAAAATTGTGGAAGTTATGCATTTTTGAAGTTGACCTTTTTTGCAAAATTGTCAAAAGTCAACTATGCCTCAAATTGCAATTTTTGCTAAATGGGCCCAATCTTTTGCACTTGTTTTGAGTTGGTAGCATGGTCCACGAGCCCTAGCTATTTCCACTTGTCTTTATCTTATTTTTATTATTTATTTTGATTTTTATTGCAATTAAATCAATTTAAATCAAAACAAATCATGAAAAAAATCCAAATCATTGAAACCTCAAGATCTTGTGCATATTTCAGGTCCTATATCTAGCTGGCAAGTGAATCAATTCGTGCAAGGCCTTTGTGTGCATGAAAAGATTGGTTTTGGCCTATTTTTGAAATATTTTAAAGTGAATCAGATCAAGATCAAAAGCCATAATGGATAAAGATTGAGAGCATAATTTCAACCCTAATTCAATCCTTGGTATATAGTGAACATTTGCAGACCTAAAACACAAGGTTTTGGAGGCGCACAAAGCAGAACAAAACTTGAAAAAATCAAAGAAAGGTGGTAATCTGTTTTGCTACTTCCAGGCATTTTCAAGGCCCTCTAGCCATCTCATTCGCTTCCTGGGATCACAAGCAAGCTATACCAATCAAGAACAAGGACTTTCCAACGCTAGAACTCACTGTAAGTTAGCCACGACCATGGCTTCTTCTTGAAATCGAATTGCATAATTTTGGCATCTATAGCATGAAATACTTATATATTCAGAATCCCTAACACATTTTCAAGCTATCTATATCATTTAAT
This sequence comes from Vicia faba, assembly GCA_948472305.1. Classification (NCBI taxonomy): domain Eukaryota; kingdom Viridiplantae; phylum Streptophyta; class Magnoliopsida; order Fabales; family Fabaceae; genus Vicia; species Vicia faba. Next base: position 1,363,264,277 of record OX451741.1, on the reverse strand, counting down.
TGCATTTTTGGAAGTTGTATCAGAATCCACCATTGCTAGGGTTCTTGGTCTCAATTTGGGATCTTTTTCACACAGGTAAAATTGGGCCACAAGAAGGGCACCATCATGCTCAGCTGACTAAGACGAATCAATCCACAGCGTTAGGATTCATTTATCATGCCCATGGGAGATTTTGAAACAAGACAGGGTTGTAGTGACGAATGTTGTCTGTGGGTAAAAGTCTTTAACTTTTACCAACGGAGAGAGGACAGGGATTACCTGCGTGGCACCATCGTATTGGTCCATTTGAATTCTGGCGCATTTTTTTATTTTTCCCCACTAACTCTCATTATTATATATTATCAATTGTTGTTATTCTATGTACAAGAAACGTGTCCAGCGCAGTTGGTAGCAAGGCTATTGGAAAAGGTCACAGGACCTGGGTTCGAATCCCAGGTCCCCCCCATATTTCACTTTGTTTTTCTTTAAGGATCAACCTATTTTGGGCCAGAATTGCTAGCAACACACCCCTCCAAATTACTTTCACAGGCCCATTTTTTTTATATTTTCTTATTTAATTTATTTAATTATTTCACTAACACAAATTAATTTCTCTTTTTATCAAAAAATCATAAAAAATAATTTTCACCTCAAATTAGATTTAGGTTTTATTTTTTACAAAAAAATTAAATTAAGTAGTTTATTCAATTTTAGGGTAACTTTAATTATTTTGTAAATAAATTTAAAACAAGTTAGAAAATTAGGGTTTTAGTTTAATTTAAATTCTATTTTCTTTTTCTTAAAAATAACCAAAAATATAAAAATAGGCCATGTAAATTATTTTCTTCAATTTAATTTAATTATTAATTAGATTTGGTATTTAGTTTAAAACCTTATTCTTTTTCTTAAAAATTCACAAAAAACAACAAAAATAATTTTTCTTTTAATTAGGTTAGACGGGGTCAAAACCCTATTTCTATCTCGTTCTCGATTCACTGTGTTTATTTATTTTTACCATATTGATGTAATTGCTCACAAGTTGTAATAGATTAATTAGGATTTTTCTCCTTTTCATTTATCGTTTTGACTGGTTGTTTTTGGCTATGTAATTAATACCCGAAGCCTTGTAATAACTTAGCTTTACTTTCTACACTTTAAATTCTGCAAAATATTAACTGTTAGATGTATGAATATTAGGGTTGCATGACAAGAATGTATGTAAACTTTAAAATGATTAGCAAACCCTAAATGTGTAAAGATAATAACTTGAAATTGAATCACTCGCATATGCGCACTCCTAGGTTATACTCCCACTTCGGTTGCCTTCAGTAAACGGTCATTAAGTATAGGATATTTTAGTGGTCGCCCTTTTGTCACAAAGATCAAAGTTGCCTCGGAAAGGTTGCCTCAGAATTGTTGCCTCGAATATTGATCTTAAGACATTAGGGTTATTACTAAGACGTCTTAACATTGCTTTAGTGATTGTACGTCCCTTTCGAATTGTCCCTTAAAACTCCAACGACGGTGCTACCTGCTCACTAATAGTAGGATAGCGTTGTCTAAAGGAAATGAACATAGAACAATTCTTTTTTCGAGTAGGTAGATGCTAGTAGGTACTTGCTCAATACAAACAAACTTTTCACACTTACACTCTTTTCAAACAAAGTTTCAAAAACACTTTGTAACACTCTTGAAGACAGAAGCAAGGGTTAAATCGAAGTAAAACAAAAAACTCTTCAAATCACACAAACACAGAAGCAATTTTGAAAATGATGAGCAAGTACCTAAGAGCCCGTGGAAAACTACGGATAGAAAGGGTGCTAATACCTTCCCTTTCTATAATCTACCCCTCGTACTCAGAAAATCTCGAAAAAGGAATTTTTCTGTGCTTTTTTCCTTTCCTGTTGGATAAAATAAAAGTCGGTGGCGACTCTTGCTTACCGCGATATTTTGCAAACACAAACGCAAAATACAAACCAGTATTAAATAGTTCTGGTTCTGCCACCGTATCACAGAACTGGAGTCTCTGCTCGGAATTAATACGTGGAGTATACCTTAGGATTAGTTCATCATATTTGCTTCTATTGTTTGATTTGATTGCTTTATCTTTGTGGGCTTTGTATCGGAGTTACTATAGATCCTAACCCGGATCTGGGGGACACCTGTTAGGTAAGTAGCAATAAACTGTGAGGGAACTGTACGACATAGACCGATACGGTTGAAGCAGTAGCTACGTTGATGTGGCATATTGGTTGGTACCGGTAACCCTTGTGGAGAAACAAGGAGAATACGGGGCTGCTATATGGGTCGTTTAGCATCAACTGACCTTAGAACCTATAATTGACCAACTTGGCTGTGACCGGTGGAAATAGAACTGACTGTTTTTTAGCTGGTTTCGCGAAATGTCGCGGTAAGCAAGAGTCGCCGCCGTCTTTTATGTTCTCCAACATGGAAAGGACAAAAGCACAGCAAAATTCCTTCTTTGAGAATATTTCTCGGTTCGGGAGGTAGATTTATAGAAAGGGAAGGTGTTAGCACCCTTTCTATCCGTGGTTATCCACGGGCTCTTAGGTACTTGCTCTTATGTTTTCAAAATTTGTTTGCTTTTCAAGTGTGTGTGGGTTTTGAAAAAGTTTCGTTTGAAAAATTTATAAGTAACTCTTGTATCAGTCCTCAAGAGTGTATGAAAAATTTGTTTGAAAACTTTTGAAAGTGTAGGTGCGAAAAGTTGTTTTTGTTTTGTTTCGAAAAGAGCAAGTACTTAAGAGAATCTACCTACTCTAAGGAATTAAGCTGTGTAAGAGTCTTTTAGATAGTGCTATCCCACCATTGAGAGGTAGGTAGCACCATCGTTGGAGGTGTTCGGGTCAATTCGATTATCGGGACAATGTGGTCACCGAAGCAATGGTATGACATCTTAGAAGTAACCCTAATGTCCTAGATCCTTTTATCCGAGGAAACCGTTTCGAGGCAACTGGATCTTTAGACAAAGGGCGACCTCTAAGACACCCTATACTTGATGACCACGTTCGAGGCAACCAGTGAGGCGTACCCTAGGAATGGCATGTGCTTTGTGTGTTGTATTCAGTTAATGTTTGTCTTTGTACATGTTATTTGTGAGCTACGGATTAATTTTATTTTTACATACATTCTTGCAGGCATATTAGCAGTTAGGAGTGCGGAAAATAAATTGCGGAAATGTAAATTCTACGCTATTACAAGGCGCGGGTCTATACATCGCCAAAGACAAAAACCCGTTTTGGTAAATAAGTACGAGAAATTAAATAAAACGGTAAAAACCTATTTAACTATTACATATCTGGAGACAGTTACATAAATATAATCAGAATAAATGAAAACGCGCGAATGGAAATTTAATCGGGAACGTCCTAAGGGTTTTGACCCTTTTAAGAAATAAATGAATTTTAGTCCCTTTTTTGTGATTAAATGAAATTAAAATTAATAACTAATTAATTAATTTATTAAAAGAAAAATGTTTTTGTATTTTTATGTTTTTAATGAAATAAAATAAAAGGAAATAAAATTAAAAGTTAATAAACCTAATTCTAAATTTATTTTAGTTATTAAAAAAAAGGTTAAAGTTGTCTAATTAAAACTAATTCAATTTATTAGTATTTATTTACAAAATAAATTAATAAGTAAAAATGTTTTTTTTTTTGGTTTTATTGTGAAAAATATTAATTGGTTAATTTTGGTGATAATAACAATAATAAAAAAAAAGTTAATAACTAAATTAGAAAATATAGAAAAGAAAAGAAAAAAGAATAAACCAAGGGAGGGGGTCTGGGCCCAATATGGAGGTGGAAATTGGAATCTGAGGCCCATTTGCACAAAGCCCGTTGACTTTCTGGATTGCCAAGAATGCTTGTTGACTGAGAGCATGGTGCTCCTCACCTCTTGGACCTTGGATGGACGCTTGGGACACTTGGCATGTTGATCTTGTGAGAATATATAGTGTGCCGTCCTTGGAACGCTGTATGCAAGCATGAGAAGAAAAAAAATATAACGCGTTAGGGGGACCTGGGGATCGAACCCAGGTCCCAACGAATACCAAGCACGTTGCCATCCACTGCACCACTTTTTTTCAGTCATCAATAAAATAAACATGAATTAATATATGTAATAACCAATTCCAATGCTGCAAAATCAAAAACGCGCGCACATCATTTAAACGGACCACCCACATTCTTCCACGTAATCATCTTCTTCCTGAAACCTGCACAAAAACAAACACATAGCGGGGGTTTTAAACCCCCATAAAATGCAAATGTCCAAAATAGCGATTAGGCCCCTGAGCTATATAAAAAGGGCGCGAGGCGTCTAACATGTTCGTCTCATCACGTTGGTTTCAACCATGGGTCTTGGAGGTTCTGATTTTACAGTATGCGCAAATCCCCAATTCAAAAACTCTGAAACCCTAGAACTTAACAATGGCAACTTTCATTTTAAGGCACCATAATCAAATCAAATTATATCAAAAGCTTCATAACAATGTTAGAAATGCAAAGCAGTAATCAAAATGTGTTAATGATGCGCAAAAATTGAATTTTGATTATGGAAAAGTTTGTTCAAACCGTGGTTCTGTTTGGCTGTTTCCTTGAGTGCTAAGGATTGTTCTTGATGGCAATAGGTTCCTGGGACTGTTGGGAACGTGTTTGGATCAAGAGAAATGCTTGAATTGCACTGGAAGGTTGAAAACAGTTTTTGGTTTTTTCTTCCAATTTTTGAATTTGGTTATGCCGTTTCAGAGGTTTCTAGGTCGTGAATGATGTATGAGAGGCTTATAAATGTATGCTTGAATGAGAATCAGTCACTATTATGAGCTCTTAACCAATGCAATTATGTTTTGAGATTTCCATAACCACCATTGAAGAAACTTGCCTTTTTTGTCCAAATTTAAATTTCATGCTTGAAATAGGCTTGGCACAAATTTGGTATGTGAAATATGCTTCATAAAGGTTATTCAAACCACAAGATATCCCTTAATTAATTTTTTTGATTTTTATTTGAATTATTATGAATTAAAATGAATTAAATCCATAAAAATTAAATAAAAATGGAAAAATTAATTTTTAATCTTGAAATAAATCATGGGACACGTGGATGGCATGACAAGGATGAATCAAGTGGAAAAAAGTGGGCCCTTTTGTCAAAAAATGAAGTTTCAAGGATAGTTGACTTTTGCCATTTCACAAAAATTTCCCAACTTCTCCAATGCATATCTTGCTCAATTTTGATCATATGAACATGTTCTTGGACATTTTGGAAAGGTCTTGAAGTCCTCTAACCAATTCCTTTGGTCCCATGTCATTTGGATTTACCAATCTCAAGTTATGGACTTTGACTTAAAGTGCCTTTTTGTTGACTTTTGAAAATTACCTATAATGTTGAAATTGATAACTTTTTGTGAGAGCATTTCTTGGACTGGGAATGTGAAGATGAGTTGTAGGAAATGTCCTCCCCTTCAAATGAGCATTGGATTGGATTTTTATGATGAACCATGAAAAAGTTATGCCTTGGTCAAGTTACAGTTGACTTTTCAGCTGTCCAAAAATAGAAACTTTTGCATCTTGATGATTTTTGAGCCATTCTTGTGGAATCATGATCAAGACTTGATCAAATGATGATTGTGGCTTCAAAATAAGATGTTGACCAAAAATTTTGACTTTTGACTGCCAAATGACCATTTTGACCCTACAGTTGACTGTGAAGCAATTAGGGTTTTTGATTGTGCAACTTGACCTTGTGAGCCTTGAAACTTGACATGTAGGTGCTTGACAATGTATATGAGCATATGGGACATGATTGAGCCCTTGAAAACCCCAACTTCCTTGCAAGAACCAAAACCCTAATTTGACTGGCTTAAGAGGGTGTTTGAATTGTGCAGCCCTTGAGTAGACTTGAGATGATGCTTGCCAAAACTTTGAAGAATATGGGAGGGAAAATTTTGGGGTACAACAGTTGCCCCTGTTCAATCTTCTTAGACCTGAGGATGTAGATTGGTTTGTCTGCCTTTCGTGATCCGAAGGTGGAAGATGATTGAACACTAAAGTGCCCAGAAATTTTCACTCACATAGTAGAGTATCAGCAGTGTGATAGCGGGAATGGGCTTACAGATGCCATTTGGAGAGATGGTGGATAGGAGGATGGGCTTATAGATTCCATCTGGAGATGTGACAAAACCTTGTCGGGAATGGGCTTATAGATGCCATTTGGAAGTGTAATGGGTAGCTGCGTCCGAATAAGAAATAGAATGGCTTCCGTGTCTGGAGCATATCTAGTCTGTGTCTAATTGCTGACGTCTGAATAAATAGTAGAATGACCGCCGCGTCTGGGGTATATCCGTACTATGTTTGAATGAGTGACAGAATGTCATCCGAATCTGGATCGTGTCTGGACTGTCTTTTGAAAGAATCTGGACTAAACAATAGAATAGCATCCGGGCTGGAGCATCTCTAAGTTGTCTTTAGAAGCTTGAATATGAATAAGCAATAGAATAGCGTCCGGGTCAGGAGCATCTCTAAGCTATATCTCAAAGGAAATCTGAATAAGTATCAGAATGTCGCCATGTCTGGGTTACAACTGAACTATTTCTAGCAGGAAGTCTGAATAAGCATTAGAGCAGCATCCAGATCTGGAACATCTCTAGGCTATCTCTAGAGAGAAATCCGGAATAAACAATAGAATAGCATCCGTGGTTGGGGCATCTCTAAGTTATCTTTAGGAGTTTGAATCTGAATAAGCAATAGAATAGCGTCCGGGTCAGGAGCATTTCCCAGCTATATCTGAAAGGAAGCTCTTAAATAAGCAAAAGAATAACGTCCATATCTGGAGCATTTCTAAGCCATCTCTGAAGAGAAAATCTGAATAAGCAAAAGAACAGCATCCATCTCTGGAGCATTTCCAAGCTATATCTGAAAAGAAACTCTTGAATAAGCAAAAGAATAACATCCACCTTTGGAGCATTTCTAAGCTATCTCTGAAGAGAAAATCTGAATAAGCAAAAGAACAGCATCCATATCTGGAGCATTTCCCAGCTATATCTGAAAGGAAACTCTTGAATAAGCAAAAGAATAACGTCCATCTCAGGAGCATTTCTAAGCCATCTCTGAAGAGAAAATCTGAATAAGCAAAAGAACAACATCCATCTCTGGAGCATTTCCAAGCTATATCTGAAAAAGAAACTCTTGAATAAGCAAAAGAATAACGTCCATATCTGGAGCATTTCTAAGCTATCTCTGAAAAGAACTCTGAATAAGCGAAAGAATAGCGTCCATATCTGGAGCATTTCCCATCTATATCTGAAAGGAAACTCTTGAATAAGCAAAAGAATAACGTCCATCTCGGGAGCATTTCTAAGCCATCTCTGAAGAGAAAATCTGAATAAGCAATAGAACAACATCCACCTCTGGAGCATTTCCCAGCTATATCTGAAAGGAAACTCTTGAATAAGCAAAAGAATAACGTCCATCTCGGGAGCATTTCTAAGCCATCTCTGAAGAGAAAATCTGAATAAGCAATAGAACAGCATCCATCTCTGGAGCATTTCCAAGCTATATCTGAAAAGAAACTCTTGAATAAGCAAAAGAATAACGTCCATATCTGGAGCATTTCCCAGCTATATCTGAAACTTTTTAATATAGATATGCCCTTGCTGGATACAGGAATCGAATCTGGAATTTATCGTCTACAGATATGCCCTGGCTGGATACAAGTATCGAATCTCTAAACTCTTCATGCAGATATGCCCTGGCTAGATACAGGTATCGAATCCATAATCAGTCGCTCACAAATATGCCCTGGCTAGATACAGGTGTCGAATCTGGAACTGCGACAGTTGATAGTAATCATCTCGTTATTGACCTTTTTTCCTGAAAAGGCAAAACATCAGTTGTATACAATGTCATGATGTATGAACTGCATGATTTTAAGATGTTCTCAAAAATAAATGAGATTTGTATTGTATGATGCGTATGCATGCTATAATGTATGAAGATGTGATGTTTATGAATGTATTTTCGTCTAGGAAAATAAATCCTTGACGAATGCCAGGAATTTGTTGGATCCTGGGCTGATATTTGAAGAGTAGAGTTCTTCGTTTCCGCTGGGGATGATGAGTGCAAGAATAAACCGTTAGGAGAAGATGACTCCGTTGGTGAATAAACTTGGCGAAGAAATTACTCTGCGGGGAATTACTCTGTGGGAAGAGATACTTTGCTGAGGTTTTGATGATAACTCCACTGGGGATTCCGTTGATATGTTTTGTTGAGGATTCTGATGAACTCCGTTGGGGGTAGGAAGAGCTTCGCCGAGGACGATCTTTCCGTGGTAATTAGCTGAGGATAACCCAGTTATAAGCTCTGGTGAGGAATAACTTTTGAGTAAAGCCGGGGAGAGACGCGTTCGTGCTCTGCAGGGATAAGCTTCCAGAATCTACTGGGGATAAACTTCCAGAATCTACTGGGGAGATGGATTCAACTCTCCTGGGGAAACTTTGGACTGTATTGGGGAGATGGCTCCACTGGGTGTCTGTATTCCGCCGAGAAACAATCTTATATTAAGACTGTCGGGGATGCTTGCTTAGGAACATATGTATACTCCGCTGGGGAATGTTGAGATCCTCCGGGGATACCCAAATCCTTAAGGCTGACAGTAGGCTAACTCTGCTTGGGGAGAGCATTGTTGACTTGCTAGAGATACTGTACCTCGTCAGGGCTGACGGGAGACCAACTCTGCTCGGGGGAGAGTATTGCTGAATCTTATCTTACTCTGCGGGGAGTGAAGGTATCTTGGTCACGTTCTTCAGCTGAACCTACCTTAGTACTTTGGTTGACAAAGCAACTAGATCGCTTGGACAACTCATTATTGCCCCTGTTTCTGATGTGGGAGAAGAAGATACCTTGTGGAGGTGCTTGATAACTGCCGATTGACAAGTCTTCTTATGGTAGGCAAGTGACGAGATGACGGGACATAGTCGTACGCTTTTGATCCCTAACTTTTTCCTGGACCGCCCTTTCGGGTTTTCAGTCCATCGGGATACCCATTTTTGCCCAAGCCGCCTTTTCAGGTTTTTGACTTGCCGGGTGTACAGATTTTTTTCATTTCACACCTTATTTTTTCCCGAACCCTTTTGGTTCGCCGGGAGCCCTTATTTTTGCCTAGGTGTGTCAACCTAGTGGGTCTTTGATTATGCACAGTATTTTTTCGACTATGTCCGTGCTCTCAGGATGTAGGGAGGTGCCCCTGTTAGTAGTGTTGCGTTTCCCTACTACCAGAAGATCTTCGTTTGATCGTCCAATGCCCCAAGCGATCCAGATGGAGATTTTCACCAAGCTGGTTGGACTTTTGAGAGATTCTCCGAATCTTGACTTAACTGCCCCAGATGACGGACAATGATCATGTCGTGCGCCTTGATTGGAGGTGCTTTTGTTCATTAGACATTCGTCATGCGAACTTCTATGTTGTTCAAACAAATAGTCATATGCAAGCAATATTATATTAAAAATGCAAAGCTTATGTCTGTCTTGAAGTTTTTGAAAATGCAGTTTTTTTCATAAAAACAAGTGAATTTTGTAAATTGTGATGTCAACTCGTTATTTTACAGCGAGCCTTAAGGAGTCAGGATACCTTTCGTAACAGTATGCTTTCGAACTAACCCATGCTTCAGCTAGGACTTTTAAGGGTTGTGACGTGGTCTGGTTCACGGTTTAAGAAACAAAGGATAAAGGCTCAAAGTATTTGTACCCACCCGTTCTTCGTGATGTTCTTCAAACCTAAACACAGTTGATCGTGCGTTAGACCTTGTTTGAGTCTTTGTCCTGATATTCCAATGATGGTTCGGATGTTGACAATTTATTTTGAATAGGCAATCATTTCTTTTTTGGTTGAGGGTTTGTAGGACCTCTTTTCTTTTTGATTTCGTTATCCCTGTTTTTTGCCTGAACTGTTTCTTTTGTGATTACAGTCAGCGGGATGCCCCAGTTTTGTAAGTCTCCTTCATAGGTTTTGACTTAATGGGCGTTTATTTTGAGGGATAATGACTGCCTGTCTTTATGATTATTCGGAACCATCACTGTCTTTTGTTTTGGAAGGAATCCTTTGGTGCCATTCGTTGTGCACTTGGATCAACTGAGAGAACTACCCTGCCCCAGGTTATGATTAAGGGTTTTAATTTTCGAAAAGAAAACTCCTACTTCTTTGGCTCAAAGGGGTTGACGAGGGATTATCATCCTTATAACTCCAGTGTTTAGGGATTGAAACAATGCCTATACCTCATCGACGGGGTCTGTTCAAAAGCATACTGTAGATTGTGGTATCGTTTTCGTCATCCTCCCTCAAGAGGCTTAGAATTATTAATTGAGAGTTGACATCAAAAAATGAAAGCAGTTTGAATATAGCGAAAATAATTGGATTAATTCAAAAACAGACATATGCAGTGCATTAATGAAATAAAAGAGTTTGCTATGACATTAATTGTTTGTATAAGCAAAAATTACAACTCGGAAATTCAAATAAACAAAAGCCTTCAATGATTGGGCAAAGGAGCAGTGATTATGTTTGGAGTCTCTGGTGCTTCAAACTGAATCTCTCTGGCGTAAATCATGTCTTGGACCTTGTTCTTCAGAGCCCAACAGTTGTCTGTAGTATGCCCCGGGCTATCAGAATGGTATGCGCACCTATCGTTGGGATGATAGTTAGGAGCAGAAGTGTTTAGATTCCGGAGAGGAGCCCTTAAGGTAATCAGCCCTGCCTTCAACATTTGCTGTAGCGCTTAATCCAGTGACATGTTGATCTTAGTGAACTGTCTCTTGGGTGCGACCTCCTTACGTTACTGCCCCTGTCCTTGTTGAGCAGGCCTAGGATTAAAGATCTGGGTTGCCCCTACATGTTGATCATGGCGACCCTTTTTACTATGCACCGCATTGGACTCCTTCTTCCCACTGTAAGGCTTTTTATGAGCATCAGCAGGTGCAGCTTCTTGAATCTTTCCAGCCTTGATACCAGCTTCAATCCTCTCCCCGGTCAAGATCAAATCTGTAAACCCAGCAGAAGAATTCCCAATCAGATGGTTGAAGAAAGGACCAGACAGGGTCCCCAAGAACATGTCAACGAGCTCACGGTTAGTCAAAGGTGGTTGCACCCTTCCAGCCAGGTCTCTCCACCTTTGCGCATATTCCTTGAATCCTTCACCCGTCCCTAGTGACATACCCTGGAGTTGGGTACGTGTAGGAGCGAGGTCGGCATTATACTGATACTGCTTATAAAAAGCAGTTGCCAAGTCCTCCCAGTTACGAATACTGGTTCCATCCAAATGATAGAACCATTCGAGCTGAGTCCCTGAAAGACTTTCCTGGAAGAAATGGATCCATAGATTCTTGTCTTCCGTGTAGGGCTGGATCTTCCTTGCGTATGAACGGAGGTGCAGCTTAGGACAGAAAGCCCCGTCGTATTTTACAAAGGCAGGTGCCTTGAACTTATGAGGGATCACCACCCCAGAAGCTAAACCTAGGTCCCCAAAGTCCAACCCAGGAACACGTTGGATATCCATAGCATTTAACCGGTTCTCCAGTTGTTTGTACCTGTCCTCAGCAGGAGGGTACTGTTCATCATTGAAATCTGTCTCGGCGTCAGAGACCACAGGACTAGGAACCCTTCCCTCTTGGTGACTTCCTTCCCCAACAGATGGAGTAGTCCGCTCAGCTTCATTCTGCAGTGTATTCCCAGATCTGCGTCTAGGGTTGAACAAAACAGTCCTCTTCTTCTTTTTCTTCAAAAGCAGAGTCTTCAATTCCTGTTGTCCTTGGGCTAAGCTCATGACCAGCTCCTGGAACTGGGCGTTCTGGGCCTGGAGGGCCTTGATAGCTTGTTCATTGGATGATTCAGGATTCATGATGACTGCTGAAATAAACAGCGAAGAAGGTAAGTGACCTGTAAAAGTGTACCTGTAATGCAATGATATGTATGATATGCATGCAATGTTTTCAAGGATCTCGCGGGGTAAATAGAGAAACTTGTTAGAATTTGAATTTCGTGGCTTGATTGAAGGAACTTCGTGTTGTTTAGAGTCCTTCTTCAAGAGTCAAAGCTCACCATATCGAGTGGGTCATAGCCCCTGACTCAAGTTATCAACCTTGGCTAGAGGAAAATAGATCCCCTTTGCCCCTTGCTAGACATTTGATTCATCATGACCTGCATCACAAACCCTTGAGATCCTTGAAATGGATTAGTCCTTATGTAGGATGTATTCAATGGTATGATGGTATGATGTTATGCTATGCGTGGAGTGATGTAAGTAAACCCTGTTATGAGTCCAGGTTAAGGACTGTAAACAAACCCTGCAAGAAACTCATGTGTTAGATAACAAGCATGCAAGTAGTCAAGTTTGAAAGCACACAAGTCACACAAGACAACCCTTAGAGTTTAGGCCAGCATGAAGTTTGGGGTACTACCCTCTTGAAGTTGGTGGGCTCAAAAACCTGTCCTATCAAAAGTAATCGGGTTCTAAGGAGCTCAATATCATTGGGTTATTTTCTATGTTCATTGTTTTGATTTAGCCACTGAACTGGCGATCAAAATATTCCAAGAAAACAACCCTCAATGAGTGTAGTATCGAGTATCAACCAACTTTGGACTGCACCAAAGTCAGTCATCTCACTACCCCTAAAGAGGCCAGGATGGTTCAAGTAAGGTTCCTAAGGTCAGTTGATACTTCACGACACCACACGGCGGCCCCGTACTCTCCTTGACTTGACTCAAGGGTTACCGGTACTCACCAAAGTGCCACATTAACGTAGCAAACTGCTTCAACCATGTCGGTATACCCCGCACAGTTCCCTCACAGTTTGTTGCTACTTTCTAAAAGGTATCCCCCAGATCCAGGTTAGGATCTATGAAACTCCAAAAACAGGCCCACAATATTAAATCAAGCAAAGCAAGCAATTGAAAACATGATGATGAACTATTCCTAAGGTACACCCCACTTATTAACTCCCCAGCAGAGTCGCCAGTTCTGTGATCGGTGGAAATAGAACTGACTGTTTTTTAGCTGGTTTCGCGAAATGTCGCGGTAAGAAAGAGTCGCCACCGTCTTTTATGTTCTCCAACATGGAAAGGACAAAAGCACAGCAAAATTCCTTCTTTGAGAATATTTCTCGGTTCGGGAGGTAGATTTATAGAAAGGGAAGGTGTTAGCACCCTTTCTATCCGTGGTTATCCACGGGCTCTTAGGTACTTGCTCTTATGTTTTCAAAATTTGTTTGATTTTCAAGTGTGTGTGGGTTTTGAAAAAGTTTCGTTTGAAAAATTTATAAGTAACTCTTGTATCAGTCCTCAAGAGTGTATGAAAAATTTGTTTGAAAACTTTTGAAAGTGTAGGTGCGAAAAGTTGTTTTTGTTTTGTTTCGAAAAGAGCAAGTACTTAAGAGAATCTACCTACTCTAAGGAATTAAGCTGTGTAAGAGTCCTTTAGATAGTGCTATCCAACCATTGAGAGGTAGGTAGCACCATCGTTGGAGGTGTTCGGGTCAATTCGATTATCGGGACAATGTGGTCACCGAAGCAATGGTAGGACATCTTAGAAGTAACCCTAATGTCCTAGATCCTTTTATCCGAGGCAACCGTTTCGAGGCAACTGGATCTTTAGACAAAGGGCGACCTCTAAGACACCCTATACTTGATGACCACGTTCGAGGCAACCAGTGAGGCGTACCCTAGGAGTGGCATGTGCTTTGTGTGTTGTATTCAGTTAATATTTGTCTTTGTACATGTTATTTGTGAGCTACGGATTAATTTTATTTTTACATACATTCTTGCAGGCATATTAGCAGTTAGGAGTGCGGAAAATAAATTGCGGAAATGTAAATTCTACGCTATTACAAGGCGCGGGTCTATACATCGCCAAAGACAAAAACCCGTTTTGGTAAATAAGTACGAGAAATTAAATAAAGCGGTAAAAACCTATTTAACTATTACATATCTGGAGACAGTTACATAAATATAATCAGAATAAATGAAAACGCGCGAATGGAAATTTAATCGGGAACGTCCTAAGGGTTTTGACCCTTTTAAGAAAATAAATGAATTTTTGTCCCTTTTTTGTGATTAAATGAAATTAAAATTAATAACTAATTAATTAATTTATTAAAAGAAAAATGTTTTTGTATTTTTATGTTTTTAATGAAATAAAATAAAAGGAAATAAAATTAAAAGTTAATAAATCTAATTCTAAATTTATTTTAGTTATTAAAAAAAAGGTTAAAGTTGCCTACTTAAAACTAATTCAATTTATTAGTATTTATTTACAAAATAAATTAATAAGTAAAAATGTTTTTTTTTTTGGTTTTATTGTGAAAAATATTAATTGGTTAATTTTGGTGATAATAAAAATAATAAAAAAAAAGTTAATAACTAAATTAGAAAATATAGAAAAGAAAAGAAAAAAGAATAAACCAAGGGAGGGGGTCTGGGCCCAATATGGAGGTGGAAATTGGAATCTGAGGCCCATTTGCACAAAGCCCGTTGACTTTCTGGATTGCCAAGAATGCTTGTTGAGTGAGAGCACGGTGCTCCTCACCTCTTGGCCCTTGGATGGACGCTTGGGACACTTGGCATGTTGATCTTGTGAGAATATATGGTGTGCCGTCCTTGGAACGTTGTATGCAAGCATGAGAAGAAAAATAATATAACGCGTTAGGGGGACCTGGGGATCGAACCCAGGTCCCAACGAATACCAAGCACGTTGCCAGCCACTGCACCACTTTGTTTCAGTCATCAATAAAATAAACATGAATTAATATATGTAATAACCAATTCCAATGCTGCAAAATCAAAAATGCGCGCACATCATTTAAACGGACCACCCACATTCTTCCACGTAATCATCTTCTTCCTGAAACCTGCACAAAAACAAACACATAGCGGGGGTTTTAAACCCCCACAAAATGAAAGTGTCCAAAATAACGATTAGGCCCCTGAGCTATATAAAAAGGGCGCGAGGTGTCCAACATGTTCGTCTCATCACGCTGGTTTCAACCATGGGTCTTGGAGGTTCTGATTTTACAGTATGCGTAAAGCCCCAATTCAAAAACTCTGAAACCCTAGAACTTAACAATGGCAACTTTCATTTTAAGGCACCAAAATCAAATTAAATTATATCAAAAGCTTCATAACAATGTTAGAAATACAAAGCAGTAATCAAAATGTGTTAATGATGCGCAAAAATTGAATTTCGATTATGGAAAAGTTTGTTCAAACCGTGGTTCTGTTTGGCCGTTTCCTTGAGTGTTAAGGCTTGTTCTTGATGGCAATAGGTTCCTGGGACTGTTGGGAACGTGTTTGGATCAAGAGAAATGCTTGAATTGCACTGGAAGGTTGAAAACAGTTTTTGGTTTTTTCTTCCAATTTTTGAATTTGGTTATGCCGTTTCAGAGGTTTCTAGGTCGTGAATGATTTATGAGAGGCTTATACATGTATGCTTGAATGAGAATCAGTCACTATTATGAGCTCTTAACCAATGCAATTATGTTTTGAGATTTCCATAACCACCATTGAAGAAACTTGCCTTTTTTGTCCAAATTTGAATTTCATGCTTGAAATAGGCTTGGCACGAATTTGGTATGTGAAATATGCTTCATCAAGGTTATTCAAACCACAAGATATCCCTTAATTAATTTTTTTGATTTTTATTTGAATTATTATGAATTAAAATGAATTAAATCCATAAAAATTAAATAAAAATGGAAAAATTAATTTTTAATCTTGAAATAAATCATGGGACACGTGGATGGCATGAAAAGGATGAATCAAGTGGAAAAAAGTGGGCCCTTTTGTCAAAAAATGAAGTTTCAAGGATAGTTGACTTTTGCCATTTCACAAAAATTTCCCAACTTCTCCAATGCATATCTTGCTCAATTTTGATCATATGAACATGTTCTTGGACATTTTGGAAAGGTCTTGAAGTCCTCTAATCAATGCCTTTGGTCCCATGTCATTTTGATTTACCAATCTCAAGTTATGGTCTTTGACTTAAAGTGCCTTTTGTTGACTTTTGAAAATGACCTATAATGTTGAAATTGATAACTTTTTGTGAGAGCATTTTCTTGGACTGGGAATGTGAAGATGAGTTGTAGGAAATGTCCTCCCCTTCAAAATGAGCATTGGATGTGATTTTTCTGATGAACCATGAAAAAGTTATGCCTTGGTCAAGTTACAGTTGACTTTTCAGCTGTCCAAAAATAGAAACTTTTGCATCTTGATGATTTTTGAGCCATTCTTGTGGAATCATGATCAAGACTTGATCAAATGATGATTATGGCTTCAAAATAAGATGTTGACCAAAAATTTTGACTTTTGACTGCCAAATGACCATTTTTCCCCTACAGTTGACTGTGAAGCAATTAGGGTTTTTGACTGTGCAACTTGACCTTGTGAGCCTTGAAACTTGACATGTAGGTGCTTGACAATGTATATGAGCATATGGGACTTGATTGAGCCCTTGAAAACCTCAACTTCCTTGCAAGAACCAAAACCCTAATTTGACTGGCTTAAGAGGGTGTTTGAATTGTGCAGCCCTTGAGTAGACTTGAGATGATGCTTGCCAAAACTTTGAAGAATATGGGAGGGAAAATTTTGGGGTACAACATTGGCCATAGGAAGTAGTGAGATAGCCGGCCTCGGTATAGATTTGAGAACTGGTTGATACTCGATACTACACTCATTGAGACCATACTCTCGAGATAGCTCCAGCCACAAGAAAAGATTACGTGAGCTGAAACCATGACCAATGGAGGATGGTCAGTGATATTGAGAACCTCTAGAACCCGGTTACTATTATTAGGACAGGTTAAAACCAATTGAACTTCAAGAGGGTAGTACCTAGACTCCATGCAAGCCTGAAACTTAAGGGCTCTTGTGTGACTTGTGTGCCTTTACCATGTTTGTTATCTGCTATACTTGTTGTGTGTTTTATCATGATATCATGCATCATAACATAGCATGCATATTTCATTAGACTAACCATTTCAAAGACCAAGGGGATTTATCTTTGTTCTGTTTTGCAGATTATGGCTTCAGTGCGCAGAAACACCATTCAATTTACCTTCGTGCAGATACCTGCTCAACTCAGAGAGTTAGTCTCAAAAGTTCCTGATACTTCTTCATTTGTTAGAAGACATGGTCACCTCCTTAGTTTGGTCACTTCAAAGTTGGATGAGCAGATGATGAGCGTCCTTTTCCAGTTCTTCGATTCGGTGCATCATTGTTTTACCTTCCCGGATTATTAGCTAGTTCCTACTTTGGAGGAGTTTTATGACTTACTGGGTATATCCATCCTCGAGCAAACACCCTTCACAGGTTTAGAAGAGGCTCCTAGGCCAGAGGATATTGCTTCAGCCCTACATCTAAAAAGGGTTGATGTAATATCCAACTGGGAGACACGGAGCGAGGTTAAAGGTTTCTTGGTCAAGTTTCTAATGGATCAAGCTCAACTGTTCTTGGATAACTTGGATTTTCAAGAATTCGAGGACATCTTGGCTCTCCTCATCTACGGCTTGGTTCTTTTCCCGAATCCGGATTCCTTCATAGATGTGAACACAGTTAATCTTCCTATCCCGCAATCCAGTGCCTACTCTTCTGGGTGATATCCTACATGCTCTCTACACTCGTACTATGCGAAGAAGGGGGACTCTCATATGTTGCACACCGCTGCTGGCGAGGTGGTTTATTTCGCACCTCCCCAAGTCTGTATTGAAGAATGAGGAAGGGTTAGGTTTGGCCTACAGGATAATGTCTCTTGCCCATGCAGACATTCTTTGGAGTTCTAAGGATATGGAAAGAGTAGCTGTCATTGATCGATGTGGGGAATACCCTAATGTCCCGTTGCTTGGAATTAGAGGGGGAATAACCTACAGTCCTTGTTTGGCTTTACGAAAGTTTGGTCACGCTCGGAGAGACGGTCCTCATGAGCTACTCCTTACAGATATTGTCTTTGACTACAAGGGGGTCATGGATGAGCATCGCCGAAGGTTTATACGAGCCTGGGGCAGGGTGAACAGGTCTGACCCTCACGAGCTAGGATCAAAGACTTCTCTCCCGATGCAACCTTATCTCCAGTGGGTTCGAGCCCGTGCTCAAAAGCTAGGGATGCCTTATGAAGCTGTTTTTCCGGTAGTTATGGAGCATACTAATGAAGAAGGTGTTCCTTATACAGTCCCCTATCCCTATATGCATACTGATCTTGGGGCATTGAAGAGATCTTGGATAGTTGAAGGAAGAAAGGGATACCTACAGGGAGAAATATCATGAGCAGGAAAGGAAGATCTTGAAGCTCACGAGGCAGCTTGAGAATGAAAGGACAATCAATGATTATGTCAGCACGAAGGGGAAACGACCATGGGATTTCTGATGTCTTTTATTGTTTATAGTTTAGATTTGCTTTTCAGTTTATTTCTTTTGTAACGCCTTGAAGGAATTGTTAAACATTGTTACAAGTTTAATCTAATAAAGTGTGTTTTATTTTGTTTTCAAATTTGAATCTCCTTAAGTCTTTGAAATCATTTCATACGCATTCCATTACCATGCACCTCATTACAGGTACCATTACAGGTTTCTTATCTTCTTCGCTGCTTATTTCAGCACATAATGTCTTCTGAAATGCCTACCGATCAAGCCATTAAAGCTCTTCAAGCACAAAATGATCAGTTCCAGGAGATGTTCTTGAACTTGGCCAAAGGACAACAAGATTTGAAGAATCTCATCCCGAAGGAGAAGAAGAAGAAGAAGAAGAAGAAGGTGGTTCTGCTGAATATGGGTCACAGATTTGGGAATAGGTTACGACAGGAAGCTGATCTGTCTCATTCATCTGGAGGAGGAAAGAATCAAGAGGAAGGAAAGGGTCCTAGCCTCGTGGTCTCTGATAATGACACTGATTTTGATGATGAACAGTACCCTCTTGCTGAGGATAGGTACAAACAACTTGAAGACCGTCTAAGTGCTATGGATATTCGGAAGGTTCCCGGTCTGGACTTTGGAGATTTTGGGTTAGCATCAGGGGTGGTGATCCCTCACAAGTTTAAAGCTCCGGTTTTTGCTAAGTACGATGGAGTGTCCTGCCCAAAACTCCATCTCCGCTCGTACGTCAGAAAAATTCAACCTTACGCTGCTGATAGGAATTTGTGGGTACATTTATTTCAAGATAGTCTGTCAGGGACTCAACTTGAATGGTTTTACCAATTGGAAGGAGCTAATCTCTGCAACTGGGAGGACCTTGCTGCTGCCTTCTACAAGCAGTACCAGTATAATACCGACCTTGCTCCCACTCGTACTCAGTTTCAGAGTATGTCCATGGGTGCAAGCGAAGGTTTTAAAGACTATACTCAGAAGTGGAGAGATATGGAAGGAAGAGTCCAACCCCCTCTGTCCGATAGGGAATTGGTTGATATGTTTCTGGGGACCTTGTCTGGTCCATTTTTCAATCATCTGATCAGTAGTTCATCATCTGGGTTTACTGAATTGATTATGATTGGGGAGAGAGTAGAAGTTGGTATCAGAAGTGGCAATATACAGAAAGGTGCTTCATCAAGTACAGAAAATAAGCCTTTCAGGAAAGAAGCTAGTGCAGTTTATAATTCGAGGAGCCAAAATCGACCTGAACGCTGTCAAGCAATGAATGCGGTAGTAATATCAAGACCCACTGTTGCCCCACAACGCAACAATCAGCAAAGAATGGAGAGGCCGCAGAGACAGTACACTCGGCTTAATATGACTTTGTCTCAAATTCTACTATAATTGTTGAAGACCAACCTGGTAACTCTGAGGGAAGCCCCAAAGAATCCCAGCACCACATCTCCGCTGTATAATCCAAACGCCCGCTATGCCTATCACTCTGATAGCTCGGGTCATGATACAAACAACTGCTGGGCTTTGAAAAATAAGGTGCAAGATTTGATTGAAGCTAAAGAGATTGAGTTTGACGCTCCAGAGAAACCCCAATGTCATAACCGCTCCTATGCCCAAGCATGGTAATGGAGTAAATGTTGTGGACGATGATTCATTTGTGACCTCCGTGGAAGACATTTCTACTCCATTGATGACCGTTAAGAAGAATCTATTGTTGGCCGGTTTATTTCCGGGTTGTGGTGAAGGTTGCCACCTATGTTCCATCCTGCCTGCTGGTTGCTATTTACTGAAATCAGGTGTTCAGCGCCTGATGGATAACAAAGAGATCTTGTTAGAGAAACCTTTGATTCTGTTGATTCCTGTTGAAGATATTTCCATCATAACCATTTCCACCAATCCTTCCAAGGCTTCCTCGAGAAATCCTGTTAGGATTACATCTATTCCAAGAGTTGCTCCATTAATCATTACTATTCCTGGTCCTATCCCATACACTTCGGATAAGGCTGTCCCGTGGCACTATGGGGCCGATGTGTATTATCATGGGGTCAAACAAGACTTGAAGGTTGAAAAGGCTGATGCTGATGTCAGCAACATTGTCGGGTCTAGCAAGGTCACCAGCGAAAGACTTTTCTCTTGAGATTTCCCCTCCGATTGTTCAAAAGCCCGTTGTCACTCCATCTGCCAGTACATCAGCTACTGTTCCAATTCTTACTCCAATTATCACCCCTGTCGCCGAGTCATCTGACACTCGAGGAAAAGAAGTTACAGGTGAGCCTTCCCGGATGGAGGCACCTAAGAAGATCATCATAGAAACCTCTAAGCAGGAGATAGAGGAAATTTTGAAGATTATCAAGAAAAGCGACTACAACATAGTCGAACAGCTGGGGTAGACCCCGTCGAAAATTTCCATGTTATCCTTATTATTGTGCTCTGAAGCCCATGCAAAGGCTTTAATTGCTTTCCTTAAAACTGCGCATGTGCCGCATGAGACATATGTTGATCAATTCAAAGACTGTGTAGCTAGTTTGACCGCTGACAACGAGTTGGGTTTCTCCGACGCAGATCTGACTACCAAAGGAAGAAATCACAATGATGCCCTGCATGTTTCGATCGAGTGCAGGGGCACTACTTTGGCTCATGTACTGGTGGACACTGGGTTCTCATTAAATGTTTTACCCAAGAAAGCATTAGATCGGCTGGATTGTGAAGGGTTGGTTCTGAAGCCAAGTAATATTGTGGTTAGAGCTTTTGATGGGTCAAAAAGGATGGTGCATGGGGAGGTGGACGTCCCTGTTAAAGTTGGCTCTCAGACTTTTGCATCGACGTTCTATGTAATGGATACCCGACCATCTTATTCTTTCTTGTTGGGTCTCCCTTGGATTCATAAGGCTGGGGAAGTGACTTCTACGTTCCATTAAATGTTGAAATATCCAGTAAAAGGGAAGATTGTTACGTTGCAAGGTGAAGAGGAGTACATGGTGAGTCATCTTAACTCCTTTCGGTATGTGGAAATGGATGGGGAGTTCATCGAAACCCCGTGTCAGAACTTTGAAGAGGTCCCCCAGACTCTGGCATCGACTGAAATTGCTGCTGACAAACCTCCGATGAAGATGGCTTCCCTCAAGGATGCCAGGGCTGTGATTGAAAAAGGTGGGTGTGAAAATTGGGGTCAGCTTCCTGACTTCACACACAAAACTGACAAGTTTGATTTGGGATTTACTGCAGAGGCTCAAAGGGCTGTTTGGCGCACACGGATTGGAAGACCTCCTCTGTGCATCAGTAATCCGGGAGTGAATGCAATCGAAGATGATGAAGAAGAGTCAGATATCGAAAGCTGGATTTACCCGACTACCAACGGTGGCTTGAACAACTGGACAGCGAAGGACTTCGTGCCTGTTTCTTTTACTACACATTAATAGACTTTTGTTTTGAGATTTGTAACAGACAATTTGAAACTTTGCGGCCCGGTGCCTTGCCCGAGGCACTTTGGCTTTGTTTGTGAGGGCTTATTATTTGTCATTTTCATATATCATCAATAAAGCATTGGACATTTCTTGCATTACAAATTTTGCGCTCCTTGTTTTTCCTTTCTATCTCACACTTTATCAAAACAACTATTTGTCTTATACACACTCACATATCATAATACAGGTCCACATCCACTCTGGATCCCATTGATAACGACTATGCTACTGCCAATTATGACTTCGAAAGCCCGATCAACCAAGCCGAGGACGAAGGTGAGGATGATTGTGAAGTTCCTGGGGAACTTGCTAGACTGTTACTTCAGGAAGAGAGGGCCATACAACCTCATGAAGAGCCGGTTGAATCAGTAAACTTGGGTACATAGGAAGACAAGAAAGAGGTCAAGATAGGTGCAAATCTGGAGCTTAGTGTCAAGAAACGGTTGATACAGATGCTACGTAAATATGTTGAGATATTCGCTTGGTCTTATGAAGATATGCCGACTTTAGACACTGATATCGTGGTTCACCGCCTGCCAACTAAAGAAGGTTGTCCTCCGGTAAAGCAAAAGGTTCGCCGTATGCGCCCCAAGATGTCTGAGAAAATCAAAGCTAAGGTCATGAAACAGTTTGACACCGGGTTTCTAGTCGTTACTTCCTACCCACAGTGGGTTTCCAACATGGTTCCGGTGCCGAAGAAGGATGGTAAGGTACGGATGTGCGTAGACTATAGAGATCTGAACAGGGCGAGCCCCAAAGATGATTTCCCACTGCCTCACATCGATGTTTTGGTCGACAACACCGCACAACATAAGGTCTTCTCCTTTATGGATGGTTTTTCTGGTTACAATCAGATTAAGATGGCTCCCGAGGACATGGAGAAGACAACTTTCGTTACGCAATGGGGCACTTTCTGTTACAAAGTAATGCATTTCGGGTTGAAGAATGCTGGGGCAACTTATCAGCGCGCCATGGTCACTTTTTTCCACGACATGATTCACCATGAGATTGAGGTTTATGTTGATGGCATGATTGCAAGGTCCCAGACTGAAGAAGAACATCTTGACCATCTCCAAAAACTATTCGACAGGTTGAAGATGTATAAGCTGAGGTTAAACTCGAACAAGTGCACCTTCGGAGTGAGGTCTGATAAGATATTGGGTTTCGTTGTTAGTGATAAAGGTATTCAAGTGGATCCTGCAAAGGTGAAGGATATACAGGAGATGCCACCTCCCTGAACAGAAAAAGAAGTCAAAGGCTTTTTGGGACGTCTGAATTACATTGCCCGATTCATTTCACATCTGACTACTACTTGTGAGCCGATCTTCAAGCTGCTGAAGAAAGACCAATTGGTAAAGTGGAATGATGAGTGTCAGGCCGCTTTTGAAAGAATCAAAGAACATCTCCAAGAGCCACCTATTCTGATGCCTCTAGTTGAAGGAAGACCTTTGATCTTATACTTGACAGTACTGGACAATTCAATGGGGTGCGTGCTGGGGCAGCATGACGAGTCTGGCCGAAAAGAGCACGCTATTTACTACCTTAGCAAAAAGTTTACTAACTGTGAGACCCGATACTCACTGCTTGAGAAAACTTGATGCGCTTTGGCATGGGCTGCTCGTCGGCTGAGACATTATATGCTGACTCAGACCACCTCATTGATATCAAAGATGGACCCAATCAAGTATATCTTCGAAAAGCCTGCCTTGTCCGGAAGAATAATAAGATGGCAGATGATCTTAACTGAGTACGACATCCAATATACAACCAAAAAGGCAATCAAGGGGAGTGTTTTGGCAGATCATTTGGCGCATCAGGCCGTGGATGATTACCAATCCATGAATTTCGAGTTCCCGGATGAGAACATCATGTTGGTGACTGATTGTGAGAAACCTGGACCGGATGAAGGACCTGAGGAGGGATCCCGATGGTTTATGTACTTTGATGGAGACTCAAACGTGTTGGGTAATGGCATTGGCGCCGTGATCATATCTCCTGAGGGCTGTCATACTCCATTCACCGCCCGATTATGTTTTAACTGCACCAACAACATGGCGGAGTATGAAGCGTGCATCATGGGCCTCCGAGCAGCTATTGACCTAAGGATTAAGTTCTTGAGTGTATTCGGAGATTCCGCTCTAGTGATCAGTCAGATCAAAGGCAAGTGGGATACGAAGCAACCAAATCTTATTCCTTACAAAGAGTATGTACTGACATTGCTTCCACACTTCGAGGAGATAACCTTTGAGCATTTTCCCAGAGAGGAGAATCAGTTAGCGGACGTGCTAGCTACCATGTCTTCTATGTTCAAGGTCAGGTGGGAAAATGAAGCTCCCCAGATTACTATTGAAAGATTGGACGAACCCGCACATTGCTGTGACATTGAGACTGAAGAGGTAGCAGATAAACCTTGGTTTCATGAGGTAAAGAGGTATCTTGAGGCTCAAGAGTACCCTGAGGGTGAATCTGTTAATGATAAGAAGTTTATGAGGAGGTTCGCTGCGAAGTTTTTCATCAGTAATGGTATGCTTTACAAGCGTAACCATGACTCAACCTTACTGCGATGTATAGACAAGAACGAGGCAGAAAGGATCATGGCAGAGTTACATGAAGGTACTTTCGGAACTCATTCTAGTGGACATACCATGGCGAAGAAAATCCTACGGGCATGATATTATTGGTCCACTATGGAAGCCGACTGTTATCAACATTCTCGAACTTTCCATAAGTGCCAAGTCTATGCTAATAAGGTGCATATACCTTCAGTCCCTCTGAACATCTTGACAGCTCCTTGGCCTTTTGCAATGTGGGGTATCGATATGATTGGCGAGATCAGACCTACTGCATCCAACGGGCATCGTTTCATTCTGGTGGCTATTGATTACTTTACAATGTGGGTTGAGGCAGCTTCCTTTGCTACAGTAACCAAGAACGTCGTGGCGCGATTCATCTAACACAACTTGATCTGTCGATATTGTGTACCAGAGAGAATCATTACGGACAATGGTATAAATCTCAACAATACAATGATCACCGAGCTCTGCAAACAGTTTAAGATACAACATCACAACTCTTCTCCTTACCGGTCGAAGATGAATGGGGCTATTGAAGTGGCTAATAAGAACATCAAGAAGATTGTGTAGAAGATGACAGTGACATATAAAGACTGACATGAGATGTTACCATTCACTCTTCATGGGTACCGTACCTCAGCGCGGACGTCAACAGGGGCAACACCCTACTCTTTGGTGTATGGAATGGAAGAAGTCTTACCTATTAAAGTCCAGATACCCTCTCTTCGGATTATGAAAGATGCAGGTTTGAGCG
The DNA here is from genome assembly GCA_948472305.1 of Vicia faba. Lineage (NCBI taxonomy): Eukaryota > Viridiplantae > Streptophyta > Magnoliopsida > Fabales > Fabaceae > Vicia > Vicia faba. Next base: position 1,363,239,093 of record OX451741.1, on the reverse strand, counting down.
AGGACGATTGGATTCAGACCCGACTTGATCAGCTGAACTTAATCGACGAGAAGAGACTTACTGCTATTTGTCATGGTCAGACGTATCAAAAGCGGATGATCAAGGCATTTAACAAGAAAGTCAGACGACAAGAGTATCAAGTTGGGGATCTGGTGATCAAACGCATCATATTACCTCAAGGTGATCCTAGGGGAAAGTGGACCCCCACTTATGAAGGGTCATTTGTGGTTAAGAACATCTTCTCGGGAGGAGCTATGATTCTAACCACCATGGATGGTGACGACCTTCCTCACCCCGTCAATGCAGACATAGTGAAAAAATACTACGCATAATCAAAGACCCGCTAGGTCGGCTAGCCTAGGCAAAAATAAGGGCTTCCCGGCGAACCAAAAGGGTTCGGGCAAAAGTAAGGGATGAAAATGAAAAAATGTACACCCGGAAAGTCGAAAACCTGAAAAGGCGGCTTGGGCAAAAAAGGGTATCCTGGTGAACTGAAAACCCAAAAGGGAGGTCCAGGAAAAAATTAGGGATTAAAGTGTAACACTATGTCTCATTGGATCATCTTGCAACCAGACTTCGGTATCGACTATCAAGCTCGAACGGCGCCAATCAATCTGACCTACCTTCAACCAAGTAGCAAAGTGATGAGACGCTCAAAGATATAAAGGCAATAGCAGAGTTGGAACCCAGTGGGATTGTTCACATAGCTATTTTTTTTGTTTTTCACAAATTGTATAAATTCTATCATTCGGCGGCGTTTTCTTACTAGGACGTCAGCCTCTTGTACAAAAACGCCTATTTACGGCCAAACTTCAAAATCAATACAATTCATTTTCACAAAGAAATTTCAAATTATTTTCCTTTTTCTGTTTTGTTTTGCAAGAACATCCAATGGTTCATTTTTTATATATGCATTTGACAATAATTGCCGCTCATAAATATTTACATGCGAAACAAAAGACGACTACTCATAATTTCAGAAACAGGGACAAACAAGAAATGTCTAGACCTTACAGTTTCTCTATTCACCAGGTACAGGGATAGACCCAGCTGGAGAAAATGACTAAAAGAATGTACACTCCCCGCATAGTAAGAAAAAGACAGTGATGTTAGCTTTCCCAAACAGGACACAACTCTCCCCAGCTGAGGTTCGCAATCGCGAATGAGTCGGTAAGATTCTCCCTAAGCAGAGTTCATCTTTCACCAGCACTAGAAGATTATCCCCAGTGGAGTTTATTTCTTCCACAAATAGAAATTTTGTCCCCGACAGAGTTATCATCACCATCAACAGTAATTCATCCACAACCGAGGTTTTTTCTCTGAATCAGCAGATCCTCTAGCAGAGTATCTCTTCCCCTACATAGTCATTTTCTCACCAATGTATTCTCCAGTAAGTTATTCTCAGATCATCTTCGGTCGTTACCCCCAGCGAGCGAAACTCTTTATTCTCCAGTAGCAGTCCGGGATTTATTTTCCCCAACTAGAGAACATCATAAAAGCATTGCACATCCATACATCATGACATGCGCATAAGCATCATACCGCACAATCTCATTTATTTTGGGAACCTCATTGCTCGATACATGTCATGCATCATGACATTACATACGACTAACTCTTTACATTTCAGGAAAAGATACAATCAAAGTCTCACAAAGTTCAACCTATGAAGCCCGGGTACGACCGTATAATATCTTGATTCCTCCATCATATTGTGAAGCCCGGAGAACGACCGGATAACAGTATCAGAATACCGCGAAGCCTGGATTACGACCAGATAATGGTTTATCTCAAATTCAAGCTATGAAGCCCGGATTCGACCGGATAGTAGTTTAATCCCCAACAAGTTATTGTGAAGCCTGGATTACGACCAGATAACAATACAGAGACACCATGAAGCCTGGATTCGACCAGATAATGGTATATCAAAAACACAAGCCGTGAAGTCCGGAGTCGACCGGATAGCCGCTTAACAAGTTATTGTGAAGCCTAGATTACGACCAGATAGCAATACAAAGGACACCATGAAGCCTGGACTCGACCATATAATGGTAGAAGACATTGTGAAGTCTGGATTACGACCAGATAGCAGCCAAGAATACTACGAAGCCTGGATTACGACCAGATAGTGGTATATCTTTAATGCAAGTTATGAAGCCTGGATTCGACCGGATAATATCTTGATTTCCCCGAACACCATGAATCCTGGATTCGACCGGATAATGGTATAAGACATCGTGAAGCCTAGATTACGACCAAATAGCGGTATAATACATCGTGAAGCCTGGATTACGACCAGATAGCGGTAAAAGACACTGAAGCCTGGATTACGACCAGATAAAAGTAAGGGACACTGTGAAGCTTAGATTTCGACCAAATAGCAGTTCACCCGGCCAATTACTATGAAGCCCATAGTCGGCCGGATATTAGTAGGCCTTAAAATCAAATGGAAGCCCGGATGCGACTGGATAACCACTTGATTTCTTCTGAAGCCTGGATTTCGACCAGATAAGAAGTAGGGTATTGTGAAGCCTGGATTCGACCAGATAGCAGTACAAGACACCATGAAGACTGGATTCGACCAGATAATGGTATGAAACATCGTGAAGCCTGGATTACGACCAGATAGTGGTACAAGACATTGCGAAGCTTGGATTTCGACCAAATAACAGTTTACCTGGACAATTACTAAGAAGCCCGGAGTCGACCGGATATTAGTGAGCCCTAAATTTAGGTTAAAGCCCAGATGCAACCGGATAACAACCGAATTCATTCTAAAGCCTGGATTACGACCAGATAAGAATTGAGAAATTGTGAAGCCTGGAGTACGACTAGATAACAGCCGATCTTATCACTATGAATCCTGGATCACGACTAGATAGTAGTTCATTTTCTCCTCTCCGACCAAGATATGATTCCCCAGTAAAATAACGGACGACTGAAGCTCCTAAAATTCAACTTTCTTTCGAGACAGAGACTAGCATTCCCCAGCGGAATCTTCTTCAATAGCAGGTATACAAGCTCTCCCTAAGGAATCTCTTATGTGATCGACACTCCTTCAGATGGTATCTTTAATCCCATCTTTCAACATCTACCTCCAAATGGCATCTATAATCCCATTCCCGACATCACAAGACAAGTACCACTTCATGCGAGTGCAAATTTCAGGGCACTCTAGTGTTCAATCATCTCCAACCTTTAGATCACGAAAGGCAGGCAAGCCAATCTACATCCTCAGGTTTAAGAAGATTGAAAAGGGGCAGCTGTTGTACCCCAAAATTTTCCCTCCCATATTTCTCAATACATTTCAAGTGAGGTCTTCAAGTTGCTCGAGGAAGTCCAAGGGTTGACAAGACAAGCTCTCACCTAAGGCAGTCTACCTCAAATTAGGGTTTCATGTTGCATCAAGATACTTGAGTCCAAGGGATCCCAAATTCTCACCATTGTCCTAATATGTTCTCAAGATCATCCATGTCAAGTTTCAATCCTTGTAGAGGAAGTTTGCTCAGTCAATTGCTCAAAGGCCTGAAAATCGACTGTGCTAGGGCAAAAGTCAACTGTGGCCCACATACAGTCAAACTTCATGGTTTTTGGTCAACATCCTCATTTTGAAGTATTATTCATCATTTTATCAAGGGTTGATCATGATTCCTCAAGGATTACTCAAAATTCATCAAAACCCAAAAGTTGCTAAATTAGGGTTTTGTAGGAAAAGTCAACTCAACTTTGACCAAGCATAACTTTCTCATACTTTATGAGAAATGACCCATCCAAAGCTCATTTTTAGGAGAACGCAATTCCCCACAATTCATCTTCAGCTCCCAAGTTCAAAATATGCACTCATAAGAAGTTATGAATTTGGACATTATAGGTCATTTTGAAAAGTCAACAAAAACACCTTTTTTGTCAAAGCTTCATACATGAACATGGAAGACTCAATTGATATGAGACCAAAGAGTTTTCTTAGAGGACATCTCAAGCTTTCTAAAAAGTCAAATAACACCTTCAAAGAGTCAAAATTGAGGAAGTTATGCATTGTTGAATTTGACCTTTTTTGCAAAATTGTCAAAAGTCAACTATGCCTCAAATTGTAATTTTTGCTAAATGGGCCCAATCTTTTGCACTTGTTTTGATTTGGTAGCATGGTCCACGAGACCTAGTTCTTTCCACTTGTCTTTATCTTATTTTTATTATTTATTTTGATTTTTATTGCAATTAAATCAATTTAAATCAAAACAAATCATGAAAAAATCCAAATCATTGAAACCTCAAGATCTTGTGCATATTTCAGGTCCTATATCTAGCTGGCAAGTGAATCAATTCGTGCAAGGCCTTTGTGTGCATGAAAAGATTGGTTTTGGCCTATTTTTGGAAAGATTTTCAAGTGAATCAAATCAAGATCAAAAGCCATAATGGATAAATATTGAGAGCATAATTTCAACCCTAATTCAATCCTTGGTATATAGTGAACATTTGCAGACCTAAAACACAAGGTTTTGGAGGCGCACAAAGCAGAACAAAACTTGAAAAAATCAAAGAAAGGTGGTAATCCGTTTTGCTACTTCCAGGCATTTTCAAGGCCCTCTAGCCATGTCATTCGCTTCCTGGGATCACAAGCAAGTTGTACCAATCAAGAACAAGGACTTTCCAACGCTAGAACTCACTGTAAGTCAGCCACGACCATGGCTTCTTCTTGAAATCGAATTGCATGATTTTGGCATCTATAGCATGAAATACTTATATATTCTGAATCCCTAACACATTTGTAAGCTATCTATATCATTTAATTGCATTTTTGGAAGTTGTATCAGAATCCACCATTGCTAGGGTTCTTGGTCTCGATTTGGGATTTTTTTCACACAGGTAAAATTGGGCCACAAGAAGGGCACCATCATGCTCAGCTGACTAAGACGAATCAATCCACAGCGTTAGAATTCATTTATCATGCCCATGGGAGATTTTGAAACAAGCCAGGGTTGTAGTGACGGATGTTGTCCGTAGGTAAAAGTCTTTAACTTTTACCAACGGAGCGAGGACAGGGATGACCTGCGTGGCACCATCGTATTGGTTCATTTGAATTATGGCGCATTTTTTTATTTTCCCCCACTAACTCTCATTATTATATATTATCAATTGTTGTTATTCTATGTACAAGAAACGTGTCCAACGCAGTTGGTAGCAAGGCTATTGGAAAAGGTCACAGGACCTGGGTTCGAATCCCAGGTCCCACCCATATTTCACTTTGTTTTTCTTTAAATGTTTAGGCGTGCACACAAGGCCAAAAGACCACTATGTGACCTCGGGATTCAACCTTTGGATCTCCAGATGGCCAGATCTAAAGGCCATCATATGAAGGACCATCATACGCCTTGGTCAACATGCAGCATGGGAGCATGGAAGTCAACATGGATCAACCTGTTTTGGGCCAGAATTGCTAGCAACACACCCCTCCAAATTACTTTCACAGGCCCATTTTCTTCTTCTTTTTTTTATATTTTCTTATTTAATTTATTTAATTATTCCACTAACACAAATTAATTTCTCTTTTTATCAAAAAATCATAAAAAATAATTTTCACCTGAAATTAGATTTAGGTTTTATTTTTTACAAAAAAATTAATTTAATTAGTTTATTCAATTTTAGGGTAACTTTAATTATTTTGTAAATAAATTTAAAACAAGTTAGAAAATTAGGGTTTTAGTTTAATTTAAATTCTATTTTCTTTTTCTTAAAAATAACCAAAAATATAAAAATAGGTCATGTAAATTATTTTCTTCAATTTAATTTAATTATTAATTAGATTTGGTATTTAATTTAAAATGTTATTCTTTTTCTTAAAAATTCACAAAAAACAACAAAAATAATTTTTTCTTTTAATTAGGTTAGACAGAGTCAAAACCCTATTTCTATCTCGTTCTCGATTCACCGCGTTTATTTATTTTTACCATATTGATGTAATTGCTCACAAGTTGTAATAGATTAATTAGGATTTTTCTCCTTTTCATTTATCGTTTTGACGGATTGTTTTTGGCTATATAATTAATACCCGAAGCCTTGTAATAGCTTAGCTTTACTTTCCGCACTTTAAATTCCGCAAAATATTAACTGTTAGATGTATGAATATTAGGGTTGCATGACAAGAATGTATGTAAATTTTAAAACGGTTAGCAAACCCTAAATGTGTAAAGATAATAACTTGAAATTGAATCACTCGCACATGCGCACTCCTAGGGTATACTCCCACTTCGGTTGCCTTCGGTAAACGGTCATTAAGTATAGGATATTTTAGTGGTCGCCCTTTTGTCTCAAAGATCAAAGTTGCCTCGGAAAGGTTGCCTCTGAATTGTTGCCTCAAATATTGATCTTAAGACATTAGGGTTATTACTAAGACGTCTTAACATTGCTTTAGTGATCGTACGTCCCTTTCGAATTGACCCTTAAAACTCCAACGATGGTGCTACCTAATCACTAATAGTAGAATAGCATTGTCTAAAGGAAATGAACATAGAACAATTCTTTTTTTGAGTAGGTAGATGCTAGTAGGTACTTGCTCAATACAAACAAACTTTTCACACTTACACTCTTTTCAAACAAAGTTTCAAAAATACTTCGTAACACTCTTGAAGACAGAAGCAAGGCTTAAATCGAAGTAAAACAATTTTTGTTTCAAATCACACAAACACAGAAGCAATTTTGAAAATGATGAGAAAGTACCTAAGAGCCCGTGGAAAACTACGGATAGAAAGGGTGCTAATACCTTCCCTTTCTATAATCTACCCCCCGTACTCAGAAAATCTCGAAAAAGGAATTTTTATGTGCTTTTTTCCTTTCCTGTTGGATAAAATAAAAGTCGGTGGCGATTCTTGCTTACTGCAACATTTTGCAAACACAAACGCAAACCAGTATTAAACAGTTCCAGTTCTTCCACCGTATCACAGAACTGGAGACTCTGCTCGGAATTAATAAGTGGGGTATACCTTAGGATTAGTTCATCATATTTGCTTCTATTGTTTGATTTGATTGCTTTATCTTTGTGGGCTTTGTATCGGAGTTACTATAGATCCTAACCCGGATCTGGGGGACACCTGTTAGGTAAGTAGCAATAAACTGTGAGGGAACTGTACGGAGTAGACCGATACTAGAAAAATTTAACATACATATAACTCGCAGGATGTAGTTGCAAGAAGGAAACTATCAAGTGGTTTAGAACATCTGTTTTGAAGATGTTAAAGGGCAACCTAAGGCCAAGATCGAGAAGGTAAATTCATAAAAAGGGATGACACATTCACCATACTCGCTATAAATTCTCCAATCTTCATCAGGAGTCAAGACGCTTCAATCCGAAGATGAATCAACACCCACAAAGGCTCTGTAGAGACCACCCTCTCAAACAAAGACATAAACAGTTGAGGGAGAGACATGGTAAACCTATGAGGCATAAGTATCTTCTTTTGATTTTTGACTTATGGTGAATACTTCTTCAAGTGTAGTAAGAGAAGCAATGTAAAAAATGAAGATAACAATAAATTGAATCAGAACGTCTCAAGAAAAACGAAACTGACTATTCAAGAATGATATGGTGACTTACTAAAGATACAAACCCTATCAACGCTTCAAATCACCTCAACAAGACACTCAAGTGTTTTAGTTCATGAAGATCATAATGACAGAACCTACGATAAAACATTTGAAACATGTGGTGCTTTAAAGATACATATTCCCAAAAATAGTAACTTCTTATCTTGGTATTTCATTTAAATTAAAGGAATTGCCCACACTAATGAAGTAAATACGATAAACCCTTACACTATTGTACAGAGACAAGGGCTGATGACCCAAAGGGAGCAATGATTCACTCAAATTGCTCACAACACATGAAAACTACTATACAAAAGAGTATAAGAGATTTAGGACTATGATACATCCAACGATTTTCCACATCACACGAAGAGAGAATAACGAGTTGTTATAACCATTCCATTAGATAAAGGGCACACACACTAATTTCACGGATACAATTTCAAATTCAAATTTTCATCAATCTTCTCCTTCACATAATGACTTGAGCGTTGGAGTGTCAACCTTGCAGTTCATCTCCTCCTCCACCATATTTGAGGCTCAGGTTCACTGTTGTCCATTACAACTATCGATTCTCTTATCAATTCTGGTTCCGTCATAGAACATGTAGTATTAAGAAATGACACTAAATTGGGAGTGTTCAGATGAGACCGTTGTGTACTATTGAATACTTGTAATTAGTAAAATTTCTTTTTTGTGGACTACAACTCTCTAGACATAGGTAGGTGTCTATTACACCGAACTAAATTACAAAGTCGTTTGAGTTTTTTTTTATAAACTTTTTATTATCCATTAAAAAATTCAGATAATTTTATCTCACATTATTTAAAAAATTATGTGAAACATCTTATTATCAAAATTTATGATTGGTGTAAAAAACTTATGTTTACCTAATAATTTTAAATGTGATATCAAACTTGATCTAGGAGTAGCTATTTATTCACATATATAGTAAAAAAGTTGTAATCAATTAATCATTCTACAACCTTTTATTCACATATATAGTAAAAAAAATTGTAATCTATTAATCATTCTACAACCTTACAAAAAAATCATTATACAAAAATGAAGCTAACTAGAAGTTATCTGTTTGTATAAATGCTAACTCACTTCCCATGAACAGAAAGTAACTCACGAGCAACATCCTTCAGTTCAACAACACTTCCATTGCATTTTGATAACAACTCAACTGCTTGTTGCTTTGTTAATCTAATAGTCACTCTAATTCCCTCTTTTTCTACTAAACCATCATTACTATTACATCTTCTCTTCTCAACTTCTTCATTGTTTTCTTCTCCCAAAATGGTTGGTTCTGAATCAACAAACCGAACTTTTTTCTTCACTGTCTTGCATGTAGGTTTCTTTTTGGGTAACTCATATTTGTATACAACTTTTGTTTGCTCTACTTTTACCTTTTTATGTGATGCTTTAATTTTAAAGCAAGCAAACATGGTTCAAAACTTTTTTAAACTAGATAAAGCTCTTAGTATTTATGAAAGGAAGAAAAAAAGTTGTATAAAATAGTTGGAAACGGATGAATGATGAGGATTTTGAGTGTTGTTTGTTAAGGCATAATGGACAATCCAAGAATGATTTATATATTGAGTTGGATAAACGTGAAGTGTCAATTGGGGCACACAAAAATAATAAGAATATTGACTAGTGTTGATTAATTTTAATTGTTAGCAATGGCAAAGGGTATCAAACCAAGAAATTTAGTAGTCTAGTCAATAAGCTATTTAGTCAGGCTCAAGTGATTGACTCCTAAGAATAGAAAGTGATGCGAAGAATGAGTAGCACAACGCGGTTTGCATAGAAATTGAGTAAGAACTTAGGCTAGGCCTATATGATATGATAACCATGGTTAGCTTTTTCTTATGTAAAATGTTAATAAATATTTGTTCTCCAATCACAATTCAGATAATATTGGCAAAAAAATTATATTTTTGAGATGCAAATTTAAGTTTGTGTTTGTTCATTTTATTTAATATTTAAAGTGTATCATTTTTGTCATTTGAATCTATTAGAAATAAGTGATTTTACTTCGGTTAAAAAATGAGTTTTATTTTGGTTTATTGGCCGAGGTAAAGAAGGGTGTTATGAAAAGTGCGTCATTTTTCTCTTCGATTGATATATCAATTAAGTGGAAATTTTATAATGGTCATGAGTTTGATCCCTAACGATTGTAATTTTATATTTTCAAAGTGCACATAAATTTATCTCTTAGTTTCTTTTAATACTCAAGGTGAAAAGTTAGTATTTACTTCGGTTGGGAGTTTCTGCTGAGGAGAAAACATTATTTTTATAATATTATATGATTTTTACTTTGACCTATATATATACACACATTTTGTGACATAACCTATATTCACATGTTGTGACAAAAACCATATACACATGTTTTCAATAGACAGCAAACCAATCAAAAACATTTTAAACAAAAACCTATATACACATTTTGTGATATAACACACATATTTTTAACAAGGCAAAACATACATTGTTTACCACCAACCCAAAATGGCACATTTACACTTATATCATACTAATCTAGGTTACTAAACAACATCCCGTGAAAAATTAGTTTAAATCATGAATAATGTTAGCGTGAGTTGTCCATTATAATATCACATGAGCTATAATAGAAAATATAATTATTAATTATTCGTTACTCTAGTTTGATTATAATTAGAAACAGAGTTTTGCATGTGTATATATATAATTTATTCCTCTCTTGTAAAGGATATACGTAAATAATATGAAAAATATTGTATCAGTTTGACACGATATCAACCGTCAAGTTTTAATCCTGGCCTGCAGTAACACCCTCCATTGTTCTCCCATTGTCGAGTCAGATTCAATTTTCGATGACGTTACCTTGTATTCTATTCTTGCTGAGTTGACGACAAAAATGACGAAAGTTATGAACTGTGCTTCAGGCCCATCACAAATTAGTTCTGACAATGCGGTGACACCGATAGACATCAAGTTAGATGACAACAACTATCCCCTTTGGTTCCAGGTGATCGAGATGTATATCTTGGAAAATACAAACTAGGATATACCAATGGAGACCTTGCACAACCTCCTCAAACAAACCCTACCTTTCGACGTTTGCGGACTGACAACGAGATTATTAAGGGATGGAAAATAAACTCCATGGACTCTTCTATAATCAACAATTTTGTTCGATTCTACATTGTTAAGCTGGTGTGGGAAGCAATTGTGACCATATACTTTGATTGTAGTGACACCTCCCAAGTGTATGACCTTCAGCAATGAGTGACACGTCTTAAATAGGCCAATAGTTCTCTTATAAAATATTATAACGATTTCCAAGGGCTTAGGTGTGATATCATTTTTCGTCGTCCAAATCCGATGACATGCCCTGTTGATATCCAACACTATAATAGCCTTGTCCAAGAAGAACATGTGTATTTATTTTTGGATGGACTTGACGACCGCTTGGATAATATCAAAAGTGATGTTTTACAAATGAAACCATTTCCCACAGTGGATAAAGCATATACACATGTTATAAGGGAAACTCTTCGTCATACAGTGATGACAAACAACTCTAATGAATTATTTAGCACGGTTCTCACATTTAAGGGTCTCGAATTACCGAGCAGCAAGACAATTTCTCACTCAAAACATAAAGACTCATCTGATGGCACTAAGACTCATCAAGTTTCCACACAAATGAATGTAATGTTATAGTTTTCTCTAATCATGATGATGACTATAATGCATGAATACTTGATTTTGGAGCTACCGATGATATGGCATTTGATGCTACTAATTTTTCTAAACATTCAACCCCTCAACGCTCAAGTATTTCCAACACAAATTATGGTTTATCGCTGATAACATGGGCTGAAACTATAATGTTATCACCATCCCTTTTTCTTTCTAATACATTGTTTGTTGCCTCTCTATCTTATAAGTTGCTTTCAGTGAGTCAAGTTACCAAAGACTTGAATTGTGTTGTGCTGATTTATCCATCTTTCTATTTCCTTCAGGATATTCTCACGAAGGAGATCATTGTGTTGTGCACACTACATGCATTATCATAGAAACAACAAAGTGAAACAAATTTTACTTTGGTATCATCGATTAGGCCATACTTTGTTTGGATACCTGAAACATGTGTTCCCCAATTTATTTCAGACATATACTTGTTAAACTTCAAATGTGACATGTAGTTTAGCCAAGAGTCATCGAGTCAAATTTTCATTAAGTATGAATAAAAGTAATGTTCCTTTTTGCTTTAATCCATTTTGATGTATGGGGTCCATCCCCAAATCATCTATCTCTGATTATCAGTAATCTGTGATATTTGTTGATGATTGCACTGAAATGACTTGGATTTATTTGTTGAAACAAAAAAATGAAGTGTTATTTCAACAATTCCATAAAATGATTTAAACTAATTATTCAAAGAAGATTATGATCCTTTACTCTAATAATGGTGGGGAGTTTATAAATCACCAATTTAACGAGTATGTAAAAAACATTGACTTATTCATGAAACCACGATTCCACAAACTCTGCAACAAAATGGTGTCGGAAAACAAAAAATCCCCACACCCCTCAAAATTGCCTGTGCTCTTTACTTGGAGTACATGTGCCTCACCTCCATTTGACTAATGTAATCATTATAATATTATATATCATTAATCAGATGTCGTCGAATGTTATTGAATTTAAAACTCTATTGCTAACTTTGTCTATATTTGTATCGTTGTCCATAATACAAATGCCGCCACTTCGAGTCTTTGGTTGTGTTGTGTTTGTTCACCTACTGTTGGCTGGAATTTCGACGGTATATAATATGGGAGAAATAAGGGGATATCGAAGAAAGTTTAATTTTACAATGGAAATGTGAAGGTTGTTACATATGGTTTTCGACCGACTGACCAAATAAGGATTGAGAATTAGCAAAGTCTTATTATTACGGAATGTATAAAACTTAAAGATATTTCAAGTTTCGAATTCAAATAATTCGACACATCATATTGTAGTGTTTGGTGCTTTGAAACAAAGACGAATTTGAATTCAAATGCTTTGTTCTTTTCTAGAAGGATGCGTGAAAGCCTGAGGATTCAAGGAAGCATGCAGCATCGAACGTGGCACTTATGTATTGAAAGACAGTTATGGTTGAAGTAGTATAAATTAGGATCTTAATGTTAGATTTTAGTGTGTTCACTTTTGTACAAATTACTCATAAAACTCAAAGTACCAGTGTTTAGAGAAAATAGTCAGTTGAGAATGTACATATGAATCACCATATTTTACTTAATTGTCAATTTGTTTTTACCAGAATTCTTGTTCCTTTCACTTTTAAGTCAGAGTATTTTTATTTTCCTACAGTTACTTTACACAATATTTCTATCATTTACACATTAACCATAACCTTTGAAAATATGAACATTCGAAAGACATAAACTAACGTAACACAACACATGTCCTAGGATCAATCTAGTCAATCCTGTAAGTTACCAGAATTTCTAAAATTCAAAAGACTAGCGGTTCTTTACCAATTTTCATGGTAAACAAATTGGCACACCCGGTGGGACTGTGTCGTGTTCGAGTCACAAAGTCTTTGTTTTGTGTTTATTTTAGTCTATCTTGTTTAACATTGTTGTATGAGATTAAGAAGTGGAAAATTATCCAAAACTAATGAAAAAATTCCAAAAAGAAAATATACTAGGAAGATGGTTAACCCACCCAGTAACAATGGATAACAACCACCCTCTTCGACAGGGGAAAGTACGGCTTCACCGTTTGCAACAAAATCGATACCTATTTAGGAAAATACAACAGGAACATCGACAAATGCTTTAAATGGTCCAATTATGTCCCAAGTGCAAACACATGGTCCACCAATGACCCCAGGGAAACCATGGGCAACAAACTTCATACATTTTGCGTCTGGATTAACAATGCCAATGGATGTCCGCAAACAGACATATGGCATGCCAACATCAATAATGGCAAGCCTCAACAATAGTACTTCAACATTTCTTGATCCAAGACTGTCAACATTTTCACTAGTACAAGGATCAGGACCAGGATTCAATAATATGGGTCGAAATGTCCCTCCCCAGGATTCATTTCGCAATTTCCTAACTTAACAACGAATTCTGCAGCGGTGTTTTGACAGCAAATGGATGACAACAACCATGAAACGATTGGTGTTTTATCCCAAGAAATGGGCATTATCTTTAATCATTTGATTCAAAGTGCTACTGAAACTGTAATTCTAGTATCATATATGAGATGTCAAAGGAGATGTCACGATAAAAATATCTGAAGACAGTATAAAATGCAACAATATTAAAAGAAGTAAAAACACAAGGGATTATTAACCTAGTTCGGTGTACAACAACACCTACACTGGGGGCTACCAAGCCAGGTAAAAGTCCACTAAATAGTATCAATTCATAGACATCGGTAAAAAACCAGTTTACGATCTAATCACTTAATCACTACCCGTGCTATACTTCTACCTAAGACACGCCTAGGTATGTGGCCCTCTTCAAATCCCTTCAATCACTAACAGTGAAGAACAACAGAAATATTAAATTTTAAGGACTTCAATCATTCAAGACTTAAAAGCTTATGAATGATCCAAAATTAACAACTCAAATTACAACTCAAATATTAAACCAATACTTAGCGTGTATTACAATTAAAAAGACTTAGACTTCTAAAACAGAAAGAATATATTCTTCTTTTAAAAGTTGCTTCTTGATGAATAAGGATGCAAGTCCTTATAAAGACGTAGCAGTGGTCTTGGGATGAAAAACAAATATTCCAATCCCTTGAATATTTCCATGAAAACAGGCCAAGATATAATCCATAAGGATAATGCAAATAGAAAAATATTCCTCTGTATTTTTCGCAAACTATGAATCATAAATCTTGAATGATGGTGTGCATAAAAATAGGAAACAGATATGAAGTCACGTTCAGATCAGGAGGAAGATGTCAAGACATCTGCTTTGTTAAGGATAAGCACATATTATTCACATTAAAGAAGGTCAAAGAAAATATCAAGACATTCAAGAAGGTCAAACCCAAGCAAACATGTGCTGGAAATATAACTACTATAGGCGTGTAAACATGATGGCAATGCATATCCATATAGTTGTCAAAGTATATCAGGAAATAGTATCATAATTGTATTTAAAATAGGATTTCTATTATAGGCAATTATAGACTGGACAATTATAGGCAATTAGTATACAGATCCTTGTACTCTTATATATATATGTACATCATTACAAGAATAATAATAACAAATTCCGATACAATATTCAAGAACTTATATGCTTTGACATCATTCAAAACCAGTTTGCTTCATATGTCAAGACATTTAGCAAAACATTATCAAGTAAGTATTTTACCAAAATTGCTTCCAACAAACACTTACAAACTCCCCCTTTGGCAAATTTTGGCTAAAACATTATTTAAGCACATTATCAGAGCAGCAGCACAAGCAAAAACAAAACTCAGTTAGCAGTTAGCAAACAAAGTAACTAGGTTAGCTATTAGAAGAGGAAGGTGTCAGAACATCTTCAGAGACATGAGGCTCCCCCTTAAACATTAAGCTCCCCCTCAATCAATGGTCAGTCAGTTGGAGGTCACTCAGTTTCTCTCCCCATTTTTAGTCATAATATGCCA
Source organism: Vicia faba (assembly GCA_948472305.1). Taxonomy (NCBI): domain Eukaryota; kingdom Viridiplantae; phylum Streptophyta; class Magnoliopsida; order Fabales; family Fabaceae; genus Vicia; species Vicia faba. Next base: position 1,363,223,826 of record OX451741.1, on the reverse strand, counting down.
AATAAAACATGCATTCAAGAGAATAGCAGTAATAGAATATGCCAAATAAGTACAGACCATAGAATCTAAGAGTCAAGCACATACAAGTGCCAAAAAGGAACAAAAGGGTAAAAAAAAATAAACAACAAATGGTCTAACTATCTTCAGGACCAGTATACTTGGTAGAGTTAGAACTTCCTTCATCATCAGAATCTCCTCCTTCAGTGCTCACTCTATCATCAAAATTGTTGTCCTTCTGCAGCTTCTTGATCATCTTTTCAAAAATTAGCTTTCTTGCTGAGCTAACTCTGATTACATCATCAAGTTCTTTGCAGGTTTCCCTTAATTCAGTAATCATGTCATCCTTGGTCGAGGTCTTGTTTTCAGAAGATGAAGATGTCAAAACAATGTACGGGACATGTTTTCCTGAAAATAGGTTGAACTGAAGGGTCAGAGCAGACTCCCTCTTGCAAACTACATCATTACTACTCAAAATTCCAGGATGTTGATTAAGAATAATTCCACAAACAATAGATGGAAAGGCAATAGGAATTTTGATAGCACATGTTCCTTCATGCTTAGTAGTCTGATAAAAAATGTAAGCACCGTAATCAAACAGTTTCTTGTTTCCAACAACATAGATAAACTTTCCTAAGCCAATTGTAATGGTTGAGGTATGAATGGTAGTAACCTAATTAGTAGCTCCAATTATATGCAAGATAGAATATTTCACACTTATCTTGCTAACAAAAATCTTATTCTTCATGGGCCACTCACTCACTTGGTTTGCAGTGATGGCTTTTCACACTCGATTATTAGTTACTTCCAGCTCACAATAATCATCTTCAGACCTATCCAGAAATCTATTGATGACAGCAGGGGAAAATTCTACACACCTACCTCTAACAAACACCTTCCTATACTCCTTACTTTTATGATCAATACAGCCAATATGAATATTAACAATAAATTCCTTAACAAGAGTCTCATAAAATTTTGCAAACCTGGTGACAGTCTTCATCAATCCAATAGAAGAAATCATCTCCATAATCTCTTTGCACTCCAGTGCACCATCTCTCAACTCTCTTTCAAGGGAAATTCTTCTTTGAAATACATATTTCCAATTTTCAGCATTTCCAACAGAATGGAAGGAAATGTTGTCAAGAGGAGCATCAAGCACCCTAACAGAAAGCTTCTTACTTGCATATTTCTTCACAGGAGAGATGTCTTGGACATCTTCCTCGACATCATAATCAGAGTCAATTTATTCTACTGATACATCTTTCTTCTTACTTCTAGATCTCTTCACAGGTGAGATGTCCTGGATAGCATCATCATCATCATCTGTGGAGCTATCAGGTCTAGCTTTCCTTTTGTCAGAGGGAGGAACCACTTTACTCCAGGGCTTTGGGGGACCATACATAGTATTCTTCTTGATTCTCTTGGAAGTGGATGTGACATCCATATTTTTTATTTTTCTAGTATTTAGCCTTTTAGCAATTCCCGGCACCACATTAGAAATGAGCTCATTGTCAGATAACTCATCAACATTAACCACATTCTCAGTATTTTGATTCTCTGCAGCTTTGGAGCCATCAACATCTTCCTTAGAAGGAGAGTCCTTCTCAACATCTTATTCAACATCAACTTCCACTTCTTCTAGAGCAGAAGTAGCAAGCTTGCAAAGTTTGCTTTCAGCAGCATCTTTCTTGAAGGTGGATGGTTCAGTAACATTTTTAGGATCATTTCTTTATCAGGCGAAGTAGGAACTCGGGCAAGAGGAGTTTAATTTCCAGGAACAGTAAAACCTTCATTTAACACCCTATCTACCAGCCTTCTAATACTTCTATCAACATTAACAATGTCTTCTTCTGTCCTATCATCAGTAGCAGTAGAAGCATTACCTTTAGAAGTGTCAAACTCGTCTTTGGATTTCTTTGCAGGTGACGATATGGGTTTCTTGACCTTCTTCTCAAGAGGTGGAATTTTTGTTAGAGGAGTAACGTCAAGTACTCTGTCAAGGTAGAGCTCATCGGGATGGTTGATAGATTTTGAGGGAGACGATGCATGATGTTGAGACATCTTTGAAGATTTTTGAGTAAAGAGATAAAGAATGACAAGGGTTCTTTTTCTGTAAAAGAAAATGAAGAGTTTGTGAAAATAGAAGGAAGTGATTTCATAGCGTGTGGGAAAAACATTGAGACAGTCTTGAAATGATTGCTTTTGAAATTTGATTTGTTGGAAACATAAATAATATAATATCACTTTAATGATATTCCCACATGCCCTTAATTTCTACAAACCCTCATATATGCAGATCCCTAGTTTTTCTCTTAAGTTCTCAAACTAGTTTGCATCCAAAGCCTTAGTGAAAATGTCAGCCAGTTGTAATTCAGTAGCTACATATTTTAAGGCAACAATCTTTTCTTCAACAAGCTCTCTTATGAAGTGATGACAGATATCAATGTGTTTAGTCCTGCTGTGTTGAATAGGATTTTTTAATATATTTATGGCACTTAGATTGTCAAGGAATAATGTCATGACATCTTGTTTGACATTATATTCTGTTAAAATTTGGTTCATCCAAACCAACTGAGAACAACTTTTTCCTGTAGCAATATACTCATCCTTAACCATGGACAGAGACCAAGATATGAGATTATTTCCCAGAAAGAAACATCCTCCTAATGTACTTTTTCTATCATCAGCACTTCCTGCCTAATTAGCATCACAATAACCAGTTAATGCATAACTAGATCCATGAGAATATAGTATACCATAGTCACTTATCTCATTCACATATTTAAGAATTCTCTTCACATGGTTGACATGGCTAACTTTAGGATCAACTTGATATCTACCACATACCCCTACAACAAAGGCAATGTCAGGTCTGCTAGCTGTGAGGTATAGAAGACTTCCTATCATACTTCTGTAAAGACTTTGATCCACACTTACTCCTTTTTCATCTTTAGACAACTTCAGATGTGTGGGAGCAGGAGTTCTTTTGTGACTGACATTTTCCATCCCAATTTTTTTCCCTATATTCTTAGCATATTTGCTCTGAGATAAAAATATGGAATCTTCCATTTGTTTAACATGCAGACCAAGAAAGTAGGTTAACTCACCAACAAGGCTCATCTCAAATTTGGACTGCATTTGTGGTCGGGAAAATAGCAAGTGTATTATTTTAACCGATGTAGTAATAATGGGTTTACCCCAAAGATCGATCTCGAGGAGTGCATAGTAAATACTAAGTTCCCCAGTAGTTCAATTGAACAAAAATAATTGGTTGGTTTGTTTTGATGAAATCTTTGCAAAAAGTAATAACACGAAAAAACTTAACTTTTCTTTATAAGAGCAAAACATGTTAGGGGAAGTGGTTGACCTGGATTGCAAAGATATGAATTCTAATGCTCTCAACGGTTAAACTTATGTTTTTCAATTACCAACCTCTAGATTGTTTTTCCCTATGTCTGTAGTGAAAAACCCTTGAAGATTCACCCTTAATCCCAATACCCATGAAGATAAAAAGTGAATTCAAGAAATTATAATAACAAGGTTGTCTGTGGTAATTATAGGGTACCCCTAGTCCTGGGTCGTATCTACTATAATCTAATTATACAAAAACCCTAACAACTACAGTCTTGCACTTGTTAGCCATAGATCATTCCCAATTTTACCAAAAGAGAAAGCATAAACACATTGCATAATTAAATTGAAAACCCTGAATTCAAACTTTGATGAACTTAGAAATTCATATTCATTGCATAAACAAATTCAGGACAACCCCCTAGCATTGGGGAGTTTAGCCTCTCATAATATTCAAGATAGGCATAATTAAGAAGTTAAACATTACCAGAATAAAGGTGGACTTTGATCTTCAATGGTGGAAACCCTTGAATCCCTTCGTCTCCAATAACCTTGATGAAGAAATCTTGTCTCTTGTGTGTTCACTATTGTATGATGCCAAAATTCCCTGCCTCTCACTCAAAAACAAAAATAAATACCTAGGTACAAATCTCAGCAAGCTGGAATGTCTAAAGTGCCCTCAAGGTCAAGATTTAATAAAAAGGGACTAAAATAAAATAGATGACCCGCGGGCTGACACGGGCCGTGTCGATCCCACACGGGTCGTGTTGCTTCACAAAATGGATTCTCTTTTCTCCTGCTTCAGGCCTTCTAACACGGGTTGTGCTAGGCAGCACGGGGACCCGTGTTGGCCCCCGGGTTCTTTGTATGGCCATGGCTTATTGTGCTGAAACGGGCCGTTTCATGGGACACGGACCGTGTTGGTCTTCATATGCTTGCACTTTTCCTCTTTGGCCTTTGTATTGTTGTTCCATCTCTGCGCTCTTGCTTTAAACTAACCCTACTGAAGCTGAGATATGCATACTACCAACAAAAAGCATTAAAAGTATCAAAATAACTCAAAGAAAATACAATGTAAGAAAACCATCTATACATGAAATACTTAAGAAAACAATAAGACTTAACATAAAATGTTACTCAATTGACATACTTTAGACCGTATGCATGATGAAAATTAGATAAAAATGGTGACCGATCACAACCCCAAACTTATTTCATTGCTTGTCTTCAAGTGATGCGAGAGACCAAATGGAGGTCACCCTGGATTTTCTTTTTCCTCAATACCGTCGACGTTCTTCGCAACTTTCTTTTACCTTCTTGATCAAGCTTCTAGTTCACCAAACTATATCGCCTACCACACTTCCACATCAGAGTACCTTTTACCTGCAAGCTCTTTCACACCTCTCACCAAATCTCTCAGGGTTAAAGTGTTTTTTCACTCACGAAATCAAGGTATGCAATATCAACTCTCAACTTTGAATTAATTCTCCTTTCACCAGACAAACATAATTCACACACTTTTTGAGGTCTTTTTCGGTTGTAACAAGGCTTAGGTGAAAGGTGGGATAAAGAAGGAAAGGAATAAGCAAATGATTTTTGGCTCAACATTTATGTTATGTTTTTCATCTTTGTGCTTATATTGTTGCAAGGGGAACTTATTCACCCAGACTCTTTTGCTTTACTCGCTTTTCTTGGAGTATCTAATAGTGTTCGAGTCTTTCATTCGGGAAAGTGTTTTCTATAACTCTTTTCTCTTTTTTTTTCACGCTTTCATGTGTTACCAAAAAGATTTTTTCTTCTTCTTTTATCTATTCCTTTCTCTTTTTTCCAAACTCACACTTGCCCATTTCTTTGCTAATAACTACCACAAACTTAGAATTTGCACAAATAAAAAAAATCATAACACATATGCTGAACAAAAGGGTAGGAAGTGTTTGGCCATGGGTTACTGATACGGTTAAAACAAACAAATGGATAAGACTCAATGGGGTTTAACAAAGGATAAACATGTTATTATGGATGGCTAGAAAGGCTCATATGGTAAAACAAACAAGTGCCTCAGTGTACATTTTCCTATTGTGCTGTGTAGGTAGAACGAACGCAAAATCAGAGTGATAAAGTCATACCTGATTGAACTCTCATGATAATCATAAATTATGTATGGCCTTTTTGTACCTCGCCATGTTGGATAAGCTCACAAGTTCAAAGCACTCCTAGTGTCATGTGGTTTCTTTTCTGGTCCAGGTATACCATCCACCTTTTCCGTCTAGTAGCACCAAGTTGTGTCCAACCATTAATTTTCTTTCTGCGGCATCCTCTTCCAAGGTTCCTTGGAGAAACAAGTCCAGGTTGTACCGTTTATCCATTCACTTATCATTACATTGCTCATCCGACACCCGTCATACAATCTATAACCTCTTGACACCAAGCAAAATGACAAACTACGACAATAAAAATAATGAAAACAATCCAAAACATATACAAATGAAAACAAACAATTGAAATAAACGTAAAACAAATGAAAGACCCCCCCCCCCACTTAAACTAAAAATTGGCCTCAATGTTTCAAAATAAGCGGGAGAGGGAAGACTCACAGAGGGGGATGCTTTCAAGCTGTTGCTGCTTGAAAGCATTCACCAGTAAGGTCCCCTTTTTATTACCTGACAATAAAAACAAAAAGGAAAAATAAACTATTAAAAGCGTGGGTTGCCTCCCACGAAGCGCTTAGTTTAACGTCGCCTGGCTCTACGGTCTATCCCCATTAGGGAGGGTACTTCCTCTTCCACACCTTGTTGCTTGTCTTACCTGCAACAATAAACTCACCTGGTTCATAGTTATGGGTCACTTTGAGCCTCAAATCACTTCCATGTTCCATCTTCATACCTTGAATGATCTTGGGAATTTTCACAATAGCCTGAGGTGATGTCAACCGAGAGCTTATACTTGAGACTTTTGCAATATTTTTGGCTTCCTCTAGCTTGATCATCCCGACTGAAGAGTGCTTCTTTCCACTTACACCCTGTTTCTTGATCTGTAACACTTTCAAATTTATCTTTTCATCAAATAATTTTAGTGTCAGATTACCTGTCTCAATATCAAAGTTGCATCGACTAGTCAGCATAAATGGTCGAGCAAGAATGGTAGGAGTCTCTTCATCTTCAGGTATATCCATAATTTGGAAATCAACTGGAAAAACAAAATCCTCAATTCCCACCATTACATCTTCAGCTACCCCATATGACGGCTTGACCGTGTGATCTGCAAATTTTAATTTTGTCCTACTCTCACTTACCTCTCCAATACCAAGCCTTTTGAAGGTGGACAGTGGCATTAGGCTCACACTAGAACCAGAGTCAATTAGAACCTTCTTGAATGTCCTTTCATTTATAGTGCACGAGATACCAAGTGACCCCAGATCCTTCTGCTTGGTTGGAATCCTTCTCTCTGGAGAGATTCTTCCACACTTTTCAATCACCCCAGTCTGCTCATCTCATGTTGGTCTTTTCTTGGAAATCACCTCTTTCATGAATTTTTTGTATAAACGCATTTGCTCAAGTGCTTCAAAGAAAGGTATGTTGACTTCCAACTTCTTGAACAAACTTGCAAATTTCTCAAAATCTTTTCCTTTGGAGTATTTCTTTGCCACTCTAGTAGGGAATGGTAACTTGATCACCGACTTCCCCTCCTTTTGATTTTTCTCTTCAGTTGGCTTTGCTGGTGGCACAACTTCTTCAGGATTTTTCTTGTTTTCCCTCACTTCCAAGTCCACCTCTATGACCACATTGCCATATATTACCTCTTCTTCTTCAAGTTCCCGAACTTTCTGGCTTCTTGTAGTGATAGCATTTATATTCTCTTGATTCTTTGGATTATTCACAGTTGAGCTTGGAAGGGAACCTTATGCTCGCAAAGATAGTTGTTGTGCTATCTGTCCCACTTGCACTTCCAGATTTTTTATTGAAGTTATGGTGCTCCTGTGGTTCCTCCATGTTTCTTCTTGGAATTTAGAATTATTTGCAGCCATCTTTTTAAATGCTACCTCTCAATCTGCTTTTTACGGAGCTTATTGTTGTTGATCTTTCCATGAGAAATTAGGATGATTTTTCCAACCAGGATTGTGAGTATTCGAGTACGTATTATTTTGCTTCAGAAAGTTTATCTCTTCAATTTACTGAGGAGTAGCAAAACAGAACACTGTTTGATGGGGTCTGTTACAGATCTCACAACTAACAGTTTGAGCTTGTTGAACTTGAGCGACCTGTTGAGTTCCAAGGTTTAATGCTTTCAGCTTCTTCTCCACCCCTACAACTATTGTATCTTCTATCTAGACTTGATTGGCTTCCAGTTTCAGATTAATAACTCCTCCAGGTGTAGTCACACTTTGATCATATAACTCCAAATGTTCTTTGGCAGCAATGGCTTCGATAATCTTCTTCACAGCAGTGGCTGTTGTAAAATTAGATGATCCACTGGCAGTAGTATCAATGAGTTGTTTAGTCTTCATCTTTAAGTCATTCACAAACATCTGCAATTGCTAAGTTTGTTCCATGTTATGAGTTGGGCATGCTACCAAACATCTTTTGAATCTCTTGTATGCATCACCTAGAGAGTCTCCCTCTTTCTGCTTGAAGTTCACAATATCACATCGCTTGCAGATATACACAGAAGCTGGGAAGTACTCGTCTAAAAAGGTCTTCTCCATTTGTTCCCAAGGGGTAATACTCCCAACTGGTAATGAGTAAAACCATTTTTCGGCTTCTTCAGACAGTATGAAAGGGAACATTCTTAATTTTTTTGCTTCTTCAGAATGTCCCTCAATCTTTAGAGTGGTGCTGATGGTGAGAAATCTCTGAAGATACTTATTTGCATCTTCATTGATCTTTCCTTTGAACGGTCTATTTTCCAGCTGTCTGATTGTTGAAGGACACAGTTGAAAATTTGCCACATTTACTGGTTGATTAACGATAGTCAACCGGCCAGCCGAAGCATTTACTCCTCCATAGTCTCCAAGCAATCTTTCTGGAGGTGGAATTTCACCCATGGTTGAATTGTCTGACTCTGACTCGGACTCTATTTCAGAGTGAATTGAAGGAACTTCTTCTTCTTGCGGTGTTGAACTTTCTCCTTTAGTCTCCAATCTAGATAATCTAGCTTGCATGAGTCTTTTGTGCAAACTTCTTTCCGGTTCTGCGTCAAAAAGAAAATCAGCTGAGGCTTTACCTCGCATACACAAATTAGACAAGAATTAGCATAATTATAAAATTAACAAAAATAAAATTTTAATTGCAGAGCAATAAAATTTCAAATGAACTATACTTAAAACTTTGTATTTTGGCACTCCCCGGCAATGACGCCAAAAACTTAATCGGGAAAATAGCAAGTGTACTATTTTAATTGATGTAGTAATAATGGGTTTACCCCAAAGATCGATCTCGATGAGTGTGTAGTAAATACTAATTTCCCCAGTAGTTCAATTGAACAAAAATAATTGGTTGGTTTGTTTTGATGAAATCTTTGCAAAAAGTAATAACGCGAAAATAACTTAACTTTTCTTTATAAGAGCAAAACATTCTAGGGGAAGTGGTTGATCTGGATTGCAAAGATATGAGTTCTAATGCTCTCAACGGTTAAACTTATGTTTTTCAATTACCAACCTCTAGATTATTTTTCCCTATGTCTGTAGTGAAAAACCCTTGAACATTCACCCTTAATCCCAATACCCGTGAAGATAAAAAGTGAATTCAAGAAATTATAATTACAAGGTTGTCTGTGGTAATTATAGGGTACCCCTAGTCCTAGGTCGTATCTACTATAATCTAATTATGCAAAAACCCTAACAACTACAGTCCTGCACTTGTTAGCCATAGATCATTCCCAATTTTATCAAAAGAGAAAGTATAAACACATTGCATAATTAAATTTAAAACCATGAATTCAAACTTTGATTAACTTAGAAATTCATATCCATTGCATAAACCAATTTAGGACCGCCCCCTAGCATTGGGGGGTTTAGCCTCTCATAATATTCAAGATATACATAATTAAGAAGTTAAACATTACAATAATAAAGGTGGACTTTGATCTTCAATGGTGGAAACCCTTGAATCCCTCTGTCTTCAATAACCTTGATGAAGAAATCTTCTCTCTTGTGTGTTCTCTATTATACGATGCCAAAAGTCCCTGCCTCTCACTCAAAAACTGAAATAAATACCTAGGTATAAATCTCAGCAAGCTGGAATGTCTAAAGTTCCCTCAAGGTCAAGATTTAATAAAAAGGGACCAAATTAAATAGTTGATGTGCAAATCGACATGGGCCGTGTCGAGCCCACACAGGCCGTGTTGCTTCACAAAATGGCTTCTCTTTTCTCCTGCTTCAGGCCTTCTGACACGGGCCATGCTAGGCAGCACGAGCACCCGTGTTGGCCCCCAGGTTCTTTATATGGGCATGGCTTACTGTGTTGACATGGGCCGTGTCATGGGACACGGACCGTGTTGGTGTTCATACACTCTCACTTTTCCTCTTTGGCCTTTGTACTCTTGTTCCACGCTTTGCACTCTTTGTTTAGAATAACCCTACTGAACCTGAGATATGCATACTACCAACAAAAAACATTAAAAGCATCAAAATAACTCAAAGAAAATACAATGCAAGAAAATCATCTAGACATGAAATACTTAAGAAAACAATAAGACTTAACATAAAGTGTTACTCAATTGACAGACTTTAGACTTTATGCATGATGAAAATTAGATAGAAATGGTGACCGATCAATTTGCTTGAAAAAATGTTGAACCATCTCATTTGACATTCCACCAAACGCAATATCATCAACATAAATATGTGCAATCATGATCATCCTTTCCTCTTCCTTGACAAAAAGAGTTTTGTCTATGCCACGTTTCCTATATCCATTCTCACCAAGAAATTCTGTCAATCTCTCATACCAAGCTCTTGGAGCCTGCTTTAATCTATACAGATCTTTCTTCAATTTGTAAACATGTTTAGGAAAACTTGGATCAACAAATCCCTTAGGTTGTTCCACATAAACTTCCTCATTCATATAGCCATTTAAGAAGGCACTCTTTACATCCATTTGAAACAATTTAAATTTCAGAATGCATGCAACTCCCAAGAGTAGTCTGATTGATTCAAGTCTGGCCACATGGGCAAAGGTTTCATCAAAGTCAACCCCTTCAATTTGAGTGTATCCTTGTGCAACTAATCTTGCCTTATTTCTAGTGACCATCCCTTTTTCATCAGATTTATTCTTGTTCACCCATTTAGTGCCAATCACATTTGTCCCTTCAGGCCTTGAACTAGATCCCAAACTTCATTTCTACTAAATTGTTCTAGCTCTTCTTGCATAACATTAGTCTAGAACTCATCAGTTAAAGCCTCTTTGACATTCTTAGGCTCGATTTTTGAAACAAAGCAAGAGTTTGATATCCCTTCTCTTGATCTATTAGTAACTCCTTTATTTAGGTCTCCTATGATAAGCTCCTTAGGATGATTTCTCTGAGTTCTAATTGAAGGCCCTTTATTGAGATGACTAGGCTCATGCTCTTCTTGATGTGTATTATAATGAATAATTATGTCATTTGATTCTGTTGGAATATCAGACAAAAATGTTCCAACATTTCCTAAGACATCTTCTTCATCATTCCATCCTTTATCATCAATAATAACATTTGTAGATTCCATCATAACTTTGGTTCTGGAGTTAAAGACTCTGTAAGCCCTGCTATTTGTAGAGTAACCCAGTAATATTATTTTATCACTCTTGGGATCCATCTTCTTCCTTTGTTCACGATCAGCTAAGATATAACATTTACTTCCAAAAACATAAAGTATTTGACAGTAGGTTTTCTTCCCTTTCATATTTCATACAATGTGGATGAGGTGTCTTTCCTTAGAGTGACTATATTATGGATATAACATGCATTATTCAAAGCTTCAACCTAAAAGTGGTAGGTTAAATTCTTAGCATGAATCATAGCTCTGGCAGATTCTTGAAGGGTTCTGTTTTTGCATTCCACAATCCCATTTTGCTGAGGAGTAATAGGAGAGGAAAATTCATGACTGATTCCTTTAGAAGAGCAAAAATCAGCAAATTTATTGTTCTCAAATTCCTTTCCATGATCACTTCTGATTCTGATGACATGACTATCCTTTTCCCTTTGAAGTTTTTGACAGAGATCTTTAAACACTTCAAAAGTTTCTGATTTTTCTCTGATAAAACTTATCCATGTGTGCCTAGATAAGTCATCTACAATAACATAGGCATACTTATTTCCACCAAGACTTTCAACATGCATAGCTCCATTCAAGTCCATGTGAAGAAGTTCCAAAACTTTTGATGTAGTAAAATGTTGGATCTTCTGAGTTGACATCTTAGCCTGCTTTCCAATCTGACAGTTACCACAAACTCTTCCTTATTCTATTTTAAGCTTAGGAATCCCTCTCACGACTTTAATAGATATGATTATTTTCATTCTTGTCAGATGCAAGTGTCCCAGTTTTTTGATGCCACAGTTTAACTTCATTTTCTTTGGCTAAAGCACATGTTGAGGAGAGGCTCAACTCTTGTGGAACCCATAAATAACAATTGTCTTTAGATATGATTCCTTTCATAATAATTTCATTCTTCTCATTGCAAACGAGACATTCTGCCTTGGTGAAGTTAACTTTGAATCCTTGATCACATAGTTGGCTTATACTTATTAGGTTAGCTTTTAACCCTTTAACAAGTAACACATTGTCAAGTTTTGGGATTCCTGAACATTCTAGCTTTCCAATTCCTTTGATTTCACCTTTGTACCTATCACCAAAAGTCACATAACTGGTAGAATGAGATTTGATATCTACCAATAGATTCTTGAAAACTTTCATGTTTCTAGAACAACCACTGTCAAAGTACCAATCATCTTTGGTTGATACTCTGAGAGAGGTATGAGCTATGAAACTAGCAACATTAGACTTGGGAACCCACTGTTTCTTCTTTTTGCTATTTTGAGAGATCTGAACAGTCTTGGGAAGAGGAGTAGTTTTAGGATACCCATACAACTTGAAACAGAAAGGTCTTATGTGACCAAACCTTCCACAATGATGACACCTCCACGGCTGGGATTTCTCTCTGATGTGAGTAAATTTTTTCTTACCCTGATGTTTGCCATGATTTCTTTTCTTTCCATGATGTTCAGACATTTAATTTAACATCTTTGGTTTAGACTTGGCATGAGTGGAATTTGATGAAGGTTCTTCTGAAACAGGTTCCTTTTTCTCATTAAACCCTAGACCACTCTTGTCTCCTGTCACTCTTCCCACTTGAAGAATTTCATCTAATGTGTCAGACCCATTATTCAGCATCTTGAGAGACTTGACCATTCTATCAAGATTTGAATTCAGAGAAGTCACTTCACTTTCCAGATTGGAAATAGTTATCAGATGCTCTTTCCTTTCTGCCTTCAGTTGGGTTATGAGTGCTTTTTGTTTCTCCCCTTCTAGGTAAACTTCTACACTTCTGAGACACAGTTCTTTGTGTAGCGGTAGAAATGTGCAAGACTAAGCCATTGGATTGACTAGACTTTATACAAATCAAAATAAAAATTGCCACCGCGCTTTATTGTTTCCAAAGGAATGGGAAAAGAGAGAATAACCCAAAAAGATGGGGAAAGATTCAAGGTAAGGGGGTTGGTTAAGCAAAGGGAAGGTATTAGCACCCTAAACATCTACGGTACTCCGCAGGAACCTCTTTGAAAAATCTGTATATTTTGGCTATAAAAATGTGTTGTATATAAAATAGATGGTGGAGGTGAGAAAATAAATATTTTTATGATTTTTGCACCCGCCGCGGTTGCGAACCTTTAGTGCCTACGTACCACCTTTCGTGCAATAGGGGATCAGGGTACACGTGGTTCATCTAGAAAAAGACTTGTTTGTTGATTGTTTTTAAACAAGGAGACAAGTCGTCATTGTTAGGAGAGAAACCTCGACTAACACCCACAAGGTGTAAGAAAGATGGACCCTGCGTCAACAAGAGTGAGGGTTTGAGAACGCCTCTAGTACTCAAGTGGAAAAGTCGACACCTTTATAACCATAGGGATAGGAGAATGTTGCTCGACTATTAATGAATCATGTCTCACCTTGAAAAAAAGTTTTGAATGGAAAAGGTGCTTGGGCGCACAAAAGAGTTTGAATGAGTTGAAGTGTTTTGTTAATTTTGAAAGAAATGTCAAAGTATGATTAAATGAATTGAAGTTTGTTTAAAGAAAATAAGTTTTAAAAGAAAAGGCACTCGACAAAGTCGAGGTTTATTATGAATGCAGTTCGAGTTTAAAAATAAAGAAGATTTTGAAAGAAGATGAGAAGGTTTTTAAAATTAAAGAAGATGGGAGGAGATGAAGGGACTATCCTAAAGCATAAGGTAAAAGCTAAGGGAGAGAATCGTATAACCAACATGAAGCCGATACTTGACATTATGAGTCAATATAGAATTCCCATTCTTTGGATTGAAACCGAGCAAGCAAAGATACTAGACCTCTTGAGAGAATCAAACTTCAAGTGTACTTAGTCTTCGCAAAAATTGGGCAGAGTAACGGCTGTATACGGGTGAATTCCAGATTACAAACAAAGATCGTAATCTCAATAACCTGCACACAAAACAAACAAACAACCCAATGTATTGAGGTAAACATCAAGAACTCCAGACAAAATATCAAATAAAGTCAGAAAGTCTCCAAGATAGGCCAAGGTCTCTAATCCTAAGTCCAAGAAGTTCATCACTCCATAATGCAAAGGATAGTAACCATGTAGTCCAAGTATCATTAATGATTTTTATGGTTCAAGTTGATTATTAGGTGTCTTTAAAAAGAAAGAAAAGCTCAAGTGAGCAAACTAAAAATGACATAAAAGTAAATGCTCAAGTGAGCAAAGATGAAAATAGCATGAAATGTAAAATGCTAAAAGTAAATGGTACATAAAGCATGAAAATAAAAGCGTAAAGTAAAGTTAATTGTTAGTAATTAGTGGTTAGTTGGATGACCATCTTGAAACTTGAATTTGGAACTCATTAGAGGATTGGTAGAACCAAAGCCTCCACACAACAAGTTGCATTTGCTTTTTGTCAAGTATATCATCCATTTTGGAATTCTCACAAGGCAACATGTAATGATCAACGATGTTTAAGTGATCTGCATTGACCAAAGGTGTTGTAGATCCATTAGAGGATTGGTAGAACCAAAGCCTCCACACAATGAATCTCAAGGTTATTGGATCAAAGAGATCAAATTAACATACTTGGGCTTGCAATCATAAGTTTGGGCCACGAATGATCATTTATTCGAGTCGGGACAAAATTTAGCGCTATGTTAAGCAATCGTAAGTGGACTTATGTAGAAGTCACACCTATTTTGAGGCCGGTCAATAGCAATCTATGTACTTCATGTTTGGATAAATGATATAGAGATCACCATCCCTTAACATGTAGCACAATTAAAAAAAGAAAGGGATAAGATGAAGAGGGAGGGAAATGATAAGCTAATTTGGATCACCATTTCAAAATTCTTTCATCTTTAAATTCAACCACTCCTCTAGATGGATTAAAGCACTAAACATATCATTAATCCAAAGCACCAAAAATGAATTAAATAATTCACTCTTAGGCAGATTTGAATTGATGAACATTTATCCAACTTCATCTACATCACAAAGTCCATTGAGTTTAAAGACAAATTGGACATTTAAAATTGCAATCCAAACCAACAATCAAAAGGAGTGAGTATAAAAAGCATTTTGGATCAAAGCTGCCCCAAAACAAGGCAAAAAGTGCATTCTGTCCCTGTGTAAATTGATTGAACTATTGTGTAAATCGATTTACACAGTACATTTTTCAAAAATCTGCGTGAAATTGCTTCTGTGCAATCGATTGCACACAGTAACAGTAGCAAAAACAACATTTTAAAAGGGCAATTTCTTGTTCAAACTTTCCATCAAACACCTTATGATCATGGATCCACTTGAGCACGAAAATTCTATCAAATTATGAGAAAATAACACCATTGAAATCACAAAATAATGCTCAAAGAATCAATCCCAAAGATCACCAAGAGATCACATTGTGAAAGATGAATTATCCAACTTACCAAAGGTAGATCTAGAGAATTATCAAAACAACTTCAAGAATTTGCTTCAATTCAACCACAAGAATCAATTGACCAAGCTTGGATGTAGAGAATTGATGGAGAAAAAGTGTTTGGATGAAGGTTTAGCTCAAAGATTAGTAAGCTTCAATGCAAAGCTTACTAACTTTTTGAAAATGGAGCTTTGAGTGAATTTGGTAGATGGAGAGAATTGAGAGATTTTTTAGCAAGGTGGATTTGGCTATCCAAAGCTTGAAATTTGAATGAAATGAGGGCTCTATTTATAGAGTTTTAGGATTGGGATTAGTGGTAATTTGGTAATTGATTCTTGGAGCCAAAATTTGAATTAATGATAATTCTTTCAAATAATAGAGCCAAAATTTGAATTAATGATAATTCTTCTTAAAAATGAAAAATTGGCACTAAAATTTGAATTAATGATACATCTTTCAAAAATGAAGAAAAAATGGCGCCAAAATTTGACAATTTTAAAATGCTGATTTTTTTTTTCAAATTTCACGCTGTGCAAATCGATTTGCACAGTGTATTTTTCCAAAAATTGCGCAAAATTCACTTTGTGCAATCGATTGCACTCTAGGAGAAATCGATTGTACAGTGAAAAAAATGAAAAAAATTTAATTCTTTTTCTTTGCAAAATAGAGATTTTAGGGAAATAATACCGGAAAACCTTATTTGCCATATGCTTCGACTCGGTACCTACAAAACACAAATATGCAAAGACAAAGACAAATATATTTTTTTTTGTATTTTGATTAGAAGTCAGTCAACAACACAAGAGAAAACTTAAAGATAGGATGCAAATGTGATGAATGAAGATATTTATTAATGATTGTTACTGAATGACAAAATATGGTATGAAAGTGCGACTGAAAAAGTTAGGGGCAAAATTTAGGGTACAACACTTTGTATGAGGCAACTAGCTCATCAAAGGTTAGTTCTCCATCACTAGAATCTTCATCAGACACATATTTGACTGTCAATGCTTTACCATACTTTGCAGATTCCTCTTCAAGATCACTCTCATAATCCTCTTCAGACCAAGTAACAGATAGATTCTTCTTCTGTTTTTTAATATATGTAGGACATTCAGCTCTAATGTGACCAAAACCTTCACATCCATGACACTGTATTCCTTTCCCTTGAGTGGATTTTTCTTCAGCCCTTTTTCTTCCAAACTCATTTGACTTAAGGATTTCAGATGAGATGTTCTTGACATTTGATCTTGGTTTCCTACCATCCTTTTTATCACTTTGTTAAACTGTCTTCCAAGCATAACTAAGGCATTTGATACTCCTTCATCAGTATCTAGATCACAGTCCTTCTTTTCATCTTCAGTATTGGTAACAAAAGCTATGCTTTTGTTCTTCTTTTCAGATATTTCATTGATGCTTAATTCAAATGTCTAAAGTGACCCAACAAGTTCATCCACTTTCATCTTGTCAATGTCTTGTGCTTCTTCTATGGTAGTCACTTTCATATCAAATCTCTTGGGAAGAGACCTGAGCATATTTCTCACCAATTTGTCTTCTAGAATTTTTTCTCCTAGAGCACTGGCAGCATTAGCAATCTCAAGAATGTTCATATGGAAGTACTTTCATCATCCTTCATTCTCAGATTTTCAAATCTGGTGGTGATCAACTGAATGTGCCTTCATGGTGAGATTGAAGAATCCCCCAGGCATACTTAGATACTTCACATGTGTTTACTAATCTAAAAATGTTCTTGTCAATTCCATTGAGTATATCATTCAAGGCTTTAGAATTTCCAAGAGGAATTTCATCCTCTTCTTTAGACCAATCTTCTTCTGGATTTAACTCAGAAGTAGGTTCTCCATTTTCTCCCAATTTGACAGGGTGTTTCCATCCTTTTAAGACAGCTTTCCAAGCCCTGCTATCCAGAGACTTTAGAAAGGCCACCATACGTGGTTTCCAATAGTCATAATTGCTTCCATCTAGAAGGACTTCAATCATTCAATACTTAAAATCTTATGAATGATCCATAACTAATAACTCAAATTACAACTCTAGTATTAAACCAATACGTAGATTGTATCACAATTAAAAAGACTTAGACTTCTAAAACAGAAAGAATATATTCTTCTTTTAAAAGTCGCAGCTTGATGAATAAGGATGCAAGTCCTTATAAAGGTGCAACAATGGGCTTGGGAGGAAAGACAAATATTCAAATCCCTTGAATGTTTCCATGAAAACAGGCCAAGATATAATCCATAAGGATAATGAAAATAGAAAAATGTTCCTCCATATTTTTCGTAAACTATGAGTCACAAATCCTGAATGATGGCGCGCATAAAAACAGGAAACGGATATGAAGTCACGTTCAGATCAGGAGGCAGATGTCAAGACATCTACTTTGACATCATTCAAAACTAGTTTGCTTCCAATGTCAAGACATTTAGCAAAATATTATCAAGTCAGTGTTTTACCAAAATTGTTGCCAACAAAAACTTACATAAACAAATCAATAGAATGCACAGATGAATCAATAACTAACAGTGTAAATGATGTGAATTGCAGATTTCTTTGGCGCTCTCGACCCCAAGTTCAACATCCTAGATGAGAATGGATAAGAGAAAACCAAGGAATGGTTCTCGAAGAAAATCAAACCGTCAATCAGGCACAACTAATTGCATAAAAAACTGGCAATGTCAAACAGCAGCGAAGGATTGAACAAACCATGGTCGAACAAGTAATACCAAAGGAAGAACCAGTTCCAAGGATAGCCATGATGAATCGAAATCAGGATGCAGACAAATTTATTCAATAAGTTCGACAAGATGAATATTGAGGGTAGAATAATCTGGAAGCCATGGTCGAAAGGATAATGGCTCTAAATGGGATAAATATAGGCATTCAAAGGCTAAACTATACATCCCCTTTGTCTGAATATGATTTACAGACAGAGTTATCCAGGGGTTGGAAAGTCCCAAATTTCATAAATTTCTATGGTGATATCAGCGAATCTATTGTCGAACACATATCCAAGTATCTTATCGAGGCTGGGGACATAACAAATAATGAAAATCTAAAAATAAAACATTTCCCTAGTTCGCTAACTAAAAATTCTTTCACATGGTTCACTACACTCCCAGCAGAGTCCATCTATGATTGGACACGCTTAGAGAGATTATTTCATGAGCAGTTTTATATGGGACAATCAAAGATTAGTCTCGAAGAATTTTCTAGTATCAAAAGGAAGTTTACAGAGCCAATTGATGATTATTTGAACATGTTCTGCTTATTGAAGGCAAGATGCTTTACACAGGTACCTGAACATGAGTTGGTAGAAATGGCCATAGGAAGGTTAGATTATTCCATTGAAAAGAAGTTAGAGACCCAAAATTTAAGGGACATGTCCTAATTAGCAGATAGAGTTCGACAAGTCGAACGATTGAAGGCTGAAAAGGATAGGGCAAATAATAAAAATAAAAAGGGTGGCGTATGTCGAAGCCGAAGAAGACGAGCAAGAGTTTTATAGTGTTCCTATAGGTTTTGAAGAGAGAAAAGTGGACTTGGCTGAATTAAAGTAACCCCCCCACGCATTATCCTTATAAACCCTTAGCCCCTTCGCATAGGAAGAACCCTGTCGAACCTGAGAAAATGATAAGTTCCCTAAGAAAACATACACCTTCGACGTAACGAAGTGTGACAAATTTTTTGATGTATTGGTAAAGGATGGCCAGATGATTGTGCCACCTGGTGCCAAAATTCCTCTGTTGGAACAACAAAAGAAAGGATGTTTTTGGAAATATCATAATTTTTTAGGGCAAAAAACCTCACAATGTTTTCTTTTCACGGATTTGATTTAGAATGCGATCAACAACAGAACATTGAAGTTTGGCGAGAAAGCCAAAATGAAAGTTGATTCTGACCCCCTGCAGACAGCAACAACTTATTATGTTGAGCCTTCCGACATCAATATGGTGGAAGTCACTAAGGGCCCCATTTACGAACAACCTGGGGCTGAAATCACCGATGGTTTCTCTATAGGTATCAAAAATAAGGAGGCTACTGAAGGCCTCGCCAAAGCTGTCGAAGATGCTGAAATAACTAGGGCTATTAAAGGCCTTAGGGTAAAGTTCCAGGAGGTAAGGATCACTGAAAATCCTAACCTTGAAGTAAATATGGTCAAAATGAATCAACATGCTGAAAGGAATGAGACAAAAAGGATGTTTGACAGAAGGAGGAATAGATGAAGAAGGTGTGTCCAAGATCTGACGAAAGCCTTTTGGACTTTCTTTTTTGCTGTAAGAGGAAACATTCTGAAGCCTCAATATGCCCAAGGTGTAGCTCTGTGTATGATCGAAAGGTTATAAAAGACTATGAGGGGTTTCAAGTTTCTCAAAAGAGGGGAAACTGGATAAATAATAGAAGCAGTTTCGTGTTCGGCAAAAGAGGAGTCCCTAGGAGGCCTGATATCCCCTATCTCAAGGAAAATAAAAGGGTAACCTTCAAAACCTCTGCAAATTCCCCAACAGATAGATGGGTGAAACCATCAGATAATTGAGGACATGGGAAAAACAAATGGAAAAGTTTTGAGTTTGGAAGAGGCTATTCCATTGCTTACAGGAAAGAGTTTCAGGTATGAAAACAAAAAGCTTATCAATCTGTGAATTACAAAGGAAAAAATCCAATGACTAGGCCTCAGTGGAAGAAACATCAAAGGATAAAGAAATCTCAAAGGGAGATGGCGAAAAAGGAGATTTGTGAGTCAAGTACCAATCAACTCCTTCCTAAGGAGAAAAGTGAGGAAAAGAAACTAGTGGGGAAAAATCTATTCTCCCCAAAGAAAGAAAAGATCACCCCGAAAGGGAAAGATGGCTCAATCGAAGATGATGACGATCACTGATGATTTCGAATCAGAAGATGAGATATATCTGGGTTTAAATTGTAACATGGTCTCAGTGCTCCCCTATGAGTATAATGAGGTAATAGAGGCCGACGAAGACGAGACAGTCGATGAAACTAAAATGGCCCGATATAGGCTAGTTTTCTAATATGTCATGAATAATGGGGCCATCGAAGAGCTAGACGCATTCTTCGAGCGGCCAAATGCTAGAATGAAAAACAACTTAAAACCCTTGTTTATTATGGGAAATATGGAAAATACGATGGTGAACAAAATCCTGGTGGATGGTGGCGCAACTGTGAACCTGATGCCTCAATGCATGATGCGTAAAATCGGGATGTTTGACACAGATATGAAACTACATAATATGGTCATATGCAACTACGAAGGAAAAGTAGGTCATACTCTGGGTGTGATCCAAGTGGATCTCACCATAGGATCCATAATAAGACCCACCATGTTTATGGTGATAGATTCGAAGGCTAATTACAACCTCCCATTGGGTCGTGAATGGATACATGGCATATGAGCAGTACCATCATCCCTCCACTAAAGGGTGAAAATCTGGAGAGAAGACGAGATTGTGGAAAATATTGAGGCAGATCAAAGCTACTACCTGGTAGAGATCAACAATGTCGATAGAAACAAATTCGACATAAACCTTGCAAATATAGGCCCATGTGCTCCAACAAATGTGGCTTATTCTCCAACTAGCAATGCACTATACTTCCTGAACCTACACCCAACTCATGGTTTTCAATGGGATAGGGAGACAATGGGCGAAGAAAATGAAGTAGAAGGAGTACCTGGACTTCGACCAACTGGTTGGAGTGACAAAGATATTGATAATGTCTGAGTCGAAGTACTTCGAAAATATTTTGGCCTATATGGATGAAAACAAAATGAAAACGGCCTTGGAGGCTGAAGTAAAATATATGGGTTTTGATGCGGTGTATTCGCAAGTGTACGAATAGCGTCAGAGTAATATAAAAGATTATTGATCAACAGAGACCAATCGTCAATCTATTGTTTCCTATTGTTACGGTGTTTAGCTAACTCAATATTAAACAGGGAATTGAGCATGTAAGAAAGTAAAGTGCGGCGAAATAAACTTCAGATATAAAAGCAGGGTCAAATGTAATTCACATAGTCAGATGATATTCGCAATGCTTCGGAATAGAACTAATTATAGGGAAATATTTTCTACTAAAGAAAAGAACCAATTTAACAGGAACTGTCGCTTTCACGTAATCAGAACCGAGTTTACTCTCTAATCAGACCTTCTTATCATCACTTATAAAAAGGCGCGCATTGCGTTAAAGTAATAAACCTATTTTTAAGAAATAAAGTACTTGACCAAGTTGAAAAGTATTTTGATCTGGAATTTCTAATAAAAAGGGGACCTAACTTTAACCCTATAAACGCGTCCGAAAATAGTTTCAAAATTGATTTATTTGATAATAAAAATCCCTAACTAACCGGACAAAGCGCTTTCGCTTCCTTTGACCAGTTAGAACTAACCGAGTTTAACAAAGGGTTGGACGGCTTTTGATCTTACCCAACAACAATAAAGCACAAAAAACTCGTATTAAAAACCAAAATAGCCCATAAGCATTTCTATTGACACATTATTTGGAATATCGATCTAGCTAGATTCCTTACATTCTAGCCCAGTAAGGTTCAGCCTGACATGGGAATGTAAACAAACATGTTAAAATAAATCGTGCGAGAAAGTAAATAATTTAAAGTGCGGTGCGGGAAATAAACAAAGTAAAAGCAGTGCAGAAAATAAACAAAGTTAAAGCAGGTGCGGGAAATAAAGAAAGTAAAAGCAATGTAGAAAATAAACAAAGTAAAAGCAGGTGCGGGAAATAAACAAAGTAAAAGAAGTGTGGAAAATAGACAAACTAAAAGCAGGTGCGAGAAATATAAATAGAAACCTTCTCCAAACGGGGAGGTTTTAAATCTGGTACAAACTGGAAGTAAAATGCGACTGGAAATAAATAGCAGTTGAAAATAAATATGGCAGGATAAACTTCTGCCGAAGTGCTCCAAACTCGATTACAGACTCAATCTACGAACTCGATCATAGACTCAATCAACAGTGCAATAATTCCCTGATGTGAAGAATTATCACTTTACAATGGTAAAATTATATGGCTTAAGTTCGCAACTATGGTTGGATCAAGTTTGCAACTAAGCTTGGGTGAATTGAAATGAAATCAAGAACTTCTATTTATAGAGGATGAAGAATGCAGGAAATCACAGGAATACGCCCCAACTCCTTTTTTTTTTGGGGGGGGGGACATCTTCCAAAGGTGGCGCCCGCCATGGAGGCCATGGCACCCGCCATGAGTGTAAATGAAAGGAAGTGGGGAACGTGGCAGTTGAGGTCAGCAGGAGGTGGTCCACGTCATGGCCTACCCTATGGCTGGCACCATGGTGGACGCCATGAGTGCAAATTTGACCTATAATCCTGTTTTTCAGCCTGTTTTTCTTCATTTCTTTAGGGGAGCTCTGGATAATTGAAATACCTGAAAAGGAAACAAAAGATAGGCATAATACGAGAAAACAATAATAAAAAACCTAAATAACATGTGAAATCAAAGTCAAAAACAAGTGTAAAGTAAGTGTTATCAAATTCTCTCACACTTAAACCTTTGCTTGTCCTCAAGCAAAAACTCTAAATAGATTAAGAAGAAAAATAGTGTTAGTGAAAAAGTTGGGTTGCAAGGGGCCTCTGGAATTAAAACAAAGATGTATTGATAGGTACTGACTGATTCAAACCAAGGATATCGTAGTGACACTCTTATGTAAAACGGACATAAGCTTCATTCTTTTATGAACCAATCCATATCATGCCACTATTCTTAGGCCTATATTTTCCTTTTTTCAAATCCTTTTTCATTCAGGCACAATCACATTAAGCCCGTTATTCGTACATGCTCATAGTAAAGTGACCGAGTAGTGATTTTGATCATAAAACGCAGGGCTCTGGTACAAAAAGTTGGTGTAACCCCTTTTATTGACCCATTTATAGTTGCGGGGGATTGGATCGTAATCCGCCCTACCAAGTTCAGCACCAGATACCTCTGAACCAACTAAAGATGGGTAAAAAAAATTTTCTTTTTCTTTTTCTTCTTGTTTTGCTTTTGCTTTTGCTTTATTTTTCAACATACAACTTTTGTTGAGTTAAATGACTTTGTGAGGGTCACCTATCCCGGGGTTGTAATTTATAATAAGAATATAGCATATATATAATTCACTTCTCTTCGGTCCCCTACGTAGCGCATGCTTAGACCGGAGCTGACTGCTAGGATAAACTATTCAAGGATTTAAGAATGAACATTTTAAGGCCACGACATAGGGGGTATCGGGATCAAATTCCTAAATTTACGAAGCTTAAGGTGTAAAAACGATGCCGATGCTCCAAAAGGGCTTTCCCAAGTCATACTACATCCTATCTCAATCAGGTCTTATAGCCTAACTAAGTTCAAAACACAGTGTTTTTCTTAGAAAAAAATTTCGGTAAGGCTCAAGAAATGGGGGAGTGGACATACACTAGACCATACAGATATAGATGACTCGTCAAACACATGTATTATTTTGAAAAGAAAGCAAATAAAGAAGTAAAATAACGAGAAGGAAAATGCAGGAAAGGAAAAATAAAGCGAGAAAAATAAAGCGAGTAAATCTCCTCCCACACTTAAATCGAACATTGTCCCCAATGTCACGAAATAAGATAAGGAAAGAGTCACCTGGTAAAGTACTAAGGCTGGCTGGGTCCCTCGCCATCCTGCGGTGAATGTCTAGGATAACAGGATCGGCTGCGATGACGACTGCTCTGAGAAGCCTCAAACTGGTCGAACCTGGCGGACAAGGCAATCTGTGAACTCTGAATTTCGCGAAGGTTGCCTAAAAGGGAACCTTGAGTGGCATCCATGAGGGTGGAGTTCCTCTGAAACTGGGCTTGTTGCCTATGTTGCTCGCGGGATATCACCAATTGAGATTCCATAAGACTTTGAAAAGAGCAGTCCGTCTGCTGTCGTGACGCCTCCGTAAAACTCATGTTATCTGCCGACTGCTGTTGGATGGCATAAAGTAAACCATCTCTTCTCTTCTCCTGGGCTAGCTGGTCATGCCACATCTCTTCAGTGATATAGAAGCCAGGAGCCGTACCTAAAAAAGTGTTAGAAGTAGAAGGTGGAGTGTGTGCGGGTGAAGCATGGTGGGGGGACACAGGTGGGGCATGAGGTTCATCCCTCTGCTTGTATTCTTCATCAGTCTCATGTATGTCCCCAATTGGAAAATTATGAGGTAATGGACCCATAAAAGGTGGAGCATCTAGATTGTAGGTCCAACTCCTTGCAATTTGTTCATCAGTACGTCTAGTGCAAGGCAGAATGACTGATGGGATAGCGACACCCCGAACCATAAGTTCGAAGCCACCCGCTCTCCTCACCTTGCATAATTTCATATCTTTTATAAATTTCAAATTAATTATGCGGGGAGGCAGGGGTGCTAGGGTAGCTATATCAGCTTCGAGGTGCAGAGCTCTAGCAATAGATGAAACTAGTCCTCCAAAAGTTGTGGTCCCCGTGTGTCTCAAGACAACAATCATGTGAGCAATCATAAACGGGACTGAATTAATTCTTCTATTAGTGAGACTACCTTGTAAAAATAGAAGTTCTCTAGCATTTGCCTTGTTTGGATTATCCCGGCCAAAAATAGTACATGCAAGCATATATCGAAAAATTCGAATAGTCGGGTTATGGATCAATGATGCTAAAATTCCTTCAAAAGAATTTATAGAAGAGTTTGACAATTAACGCCTAAAGGAAAATGCATCAGTGGACCATTCAGAATCTAAAGGGGTCTCACAAATAGCTCCATCACCATGAGGAATACTCAATATAGCTGCTAGTTCGTCGGTGCTATATTCATATTCAACATTAAACAAATGGAATTTAACCGTACCGACGGTACTAGTAGTGTCAGGGTGAACTAAATAAATTAGGGAACTTAAGAATTCTTGAGTTAGCCTCTCAAAGGTGGGCTCATTTCTAGTAAAAATTTCGTGCAATCCTAGGATGTCAGCTAAATAAAAAAACTATGATAAAGTCCTAAAGTATACAAACAGTCTTCATCGACATACCTGGTTGAGACAATTTCTCGTCCTTGCAATTTTTCAAGGATTTTACATTATCGGTCTCCGGGTTTACCTTCACGAAGAACGTATCCGTTGAACTCCATTGTTGCTCCTTTGAAAGAAAATTGAAAAAAATGGGTTTCAAAATGGGTGTTGGAGATTGGGAGGAGGAAGTTTGAATTTTTATGAAGGTTAGAAAAATGGATGTTGGAGTGGTTAATGGGGTAATAGGTGGTTCATAAAATGAGAGTTTTTTGGTGGTTTTTGGGTTGAAAATGGAGAAAGTGGGAGGTTTTTGAAAATCTGCCCGTTATAGTCCCAGACCCCATGGAGGGCGCCATGGTCTTGGTGGCGGGCGCCATGCTTGGAATTTGGGTTGGGCTCAAATTTCTTTGTTTTGTTGGTTTGGGCTTCTTATTCCAATTTCTTCACGTAGGTGCAAACAACAATTCTTCATTTGGTGCTTCCAAGGATTGGTGTATTGAATTTTTTTTCTTTTATGTTTATAACTTGAAAATAATAAACTCATAAAAATAAAATAAACAATTAATTAAAGAGAAAAAAATGATAAAATAGAAATATACTTAATTATGGTAAGTCATGAAAAATAAAAATAAAAAGAAAGTAGAATGCAAGAGTTAGGCATAAAAATAGATAAGTCTGAAAAAGGAAACAACATGATAAAAGAAACAACAAAATAACAAAATAGTGCAGATACGAATCAAGATCATCAAGGAGTAGTAGGGTCCTTGGTCGACTTAGAACCATGATCTGCAGCTAACTTACTACGAAGATCATCAATTTCCTGCTGTAGGAGGTCTGCCTCAGTAGAGTTAGTAGCATCGGAAACCATAACCTGAAGAGAGAGGTCTTCAACTGTCTGACGAAGTTGGGCTACCTCTCTACGCAGCTCAGCAACTTGTGCATAGATGTCGGGTTGCTGCAAAGAGAAATTATTAGAGAATACAGTGGTCCTTTCTGGCGATGGACATGGATGATACTCAGGTACTGGAGGTGATTTTCGCTCGTCCATGGTCTCTCCAAGACCTTATAAGGCATATGTCCAATTGGCAGGGTTATGGACATTGGTCATCATGGGATCATGCAAGGTAAAATAGTGAACAGTTTCATTATCAATCAGGAGTCTATACTGGTTGAGATTAAAGTAGACTTTTCTCATCAGCCCACGATCCAAATAGAAATCAATGTCCATTATAGTATATCCACAATAGGAGGTAAGGTGAGATAACTTAATTGTATGACCCAAAGCAGAAGCAATCTGAGTCACTGTCCCTCCCACATGGAGGATACCTTCAGCAGACTTAGAAGTCATCATGAGATTCCACAGCAGAAAATTTACACAGGCTACAGGGAGAGACTGGGTCACACAGTAGAGGAAAAATATCTCCTCCTCGCTAACATGGGTATCAGTGTCGGCCTTCCCTAGGAAAGTGTGATCAATAACCATCTGAAAACAACTGAAAGCGGGTTTGTAAATAATAGGGGATGGCTGAGTGGAAGGACCAAGGCTCCCTCCAGCAGTAATATCTCTCAAGAATTTCTCTATTTCCCTAGTCATGAAATAGACAACTGGTAGCTCAGGTATAACATCGGGTATGGTCTGGAAGCCTAACAAGTCGCCAAACTCCCTCTGGGTAAAATAATATTCTATCCCGAATAGTCTGAAAGTGAGATATCTATCCTGGCCATTATAGGGCTCAAGCTCGAATGAACTGAGGAATTATAAGGTGAGGTTCATGTAGGTCACATTTAGGTCATTTGCATACTCGTCCCACTTTAGTTGGTTGCATAGATACTTGATACTGGCTTCAAAGCCAAGAGCTTCCATGCAAATCTGGTCTGGATATCTGGTCGGTGCCATGGGTCGCTGTGAAAGAAACGCATAGCATTGTCTCTGAGTGTCATCTCGGAAGGAAACATGCATGTCATCAAAATGCTACATCCTGAAAAATGTAGTTAGCAAAGACGGCTAGCAGGTGATGCCTGAAATCATAAATTTTGCAACTGTTAGTATGAAGATAAAAATAAAATTTGATAAAGTAAAAAGTAAATAAATGCAAAAAATAAAAATAAACCCATGGGTTGCCTCCCATGCAGCGCTTGTTTAACGTCGTTAGCTTGGCGAGTAAACTTCATATATCAGAAATTGGTACTAGTGGATCAATCAGAGTGTGGCTGGAGTAGTTGGTGGGAATGTCACCTCCTTCGTAGTGCTTCAACATCTGCACATTGATGATGAATGGGCTACAAGAATTGTTCTTGATCTCGATTGCTCCAGATCTTAGGATTCTAGAGACCTCAAAAGGACCATTCCATCTTGAACGTAGCTTGCCAAGAAAAAGTCGCAACCTGGAATTGAAAAGGAGAACAAGGTCGCCTATATTGAAATCTTTCTTTATAATTCTTTTTTCATGCCAAGTTTTGGTTTTTTCTTTATATATTATAGCAAGGATGCGCTTTTCACCAGCAGTCAAATATTCCAAATTCGAGGTCTTAATTAGACATGGCAATATAACCCATACCCGCGGGTACCTGCCCGAACCCGCCCTGAATTTGACGGGGAAAACCCGCTTTGACTGGGTTTGGGTTTGGGTTCGGGTTTGGGTTTTCCTCGATTTTAAAATATGGGGATGGGGCAGGTAATGGGGAGTGTAGTACCCACCCCGAACCTGCCCCGTTTATTATTATTATTATTATTATTATTATTATTATTATTATTATTATTATTATTATTATTATTATTATTATTATTATTATTATTATTATTTTAACCCTTCCACTTCTCAATGTCAATCTCATTACATTTACGTTGGATTACCTATAGGCTTATTCAATTAAAAGACTTTTAGAAATCCAAAAACAAGCTTTTATGGTTCAGTAATGATTTATATCTCTTTCACTTTTCTAAAAGTCTCATTATTGAACTTGTTTTACCATTTCATTTTCAATTGGAAGGAATTCATTATCATTATCGATACCATCTCACTCGGATGGCTCACCATCTTGACGTCCTCAATTCCTCATCAATATTATTTTTGTTGTAAGTTTTGTTCTTCTTATTTTCTTATTTTTACTTCTAAATCTTGAATATTTATTGTGGTCGTAGAAGAATGTGATTATAGTAAGCAAAATTATTCTAAGAAAAATCTTTATTGTAGTATGAATACAAGTCTCATATTCCAGGATATGAAAGATATGTTTCATTTTAAACTACTTTTTCTCCATTGTTCTCATATTCCAAGACTATGTGTAGAGCTTGTCATACTCCATTTTCGATCACATGTGCTATGTGTGGTCTCTATTTATTTATAAAAAAACCCAGATTAATCACATATCAGTGTACCATGCAAGCCGAGGAATACAATGTTGGTGGATTGATATACTAGTTTTCAAGCAGAGGAAATGCAAGCCGAGTTAAATTTCAAAACAGCATATACTAGTTTTCATTTTTCTGTTTTGAAATCAATCCTAACAAACAATTTTCAAAAACAAGTAAGCCAAACAAAGTTTTCATTTTTAAGCTTGTCTCATATTTATTAGTATATTTAAAATTAAATTTTTTAAAAACATGAGCACATATGAATTATGAGCCTCCAATATCTGTTTTATATGTTATTCACCGTCTGTATTTTATATGTTGCAACAGGAGATAAACATGGAAAATGTTGGTAACATCGATCCACTTATTTCATAAGATAGTGCACACCAATTAACTCCCGGTATGAAAGAAAGTTTCAACTCTTTGCTTAATGGACTGACACCACCGTAGGAAACAATTGAAACACCTAATGATGAGACAAATGATAGAATAGATACAGGTGATAATATAGAGGCATTGGCAGAAACAAAGAAGGGAATACATAGGAGTAAGGCTTGGGATCATTTTATAAAGGTGAAAGTTAATGGAGAGGATAAGGCTCAATGTAAATATTGCAAGAAATTTCTTGGTGGAAAATAGAGCAATGGAACGAAACACTTGCTTCAACATATGGAGACATGCATTCATCGCAAAATTCATGAGAACAAGACTACAAAAGGACAAACATTTCTCATGCCAAATAACTTGCAAGGAAAGAAAGAATTGGGAGTTGGTAATTATAATGCTGAAAAATCAAGGAAAGAGCTTGCACGTGCAATAATTATGCATGAGTATCCACTTTCAATTGTATATCATATTGGTTTTCAATGATTTGTTGCTTCTCTACAACCATTGTTTCATGTTCCTTGTAGAAATACTATTAGGAAGGAGATATTTAAAGTGTACGAGATTGAGAAGACAATAACTTCAAAGTCATTAGATAGTCTTCAAGCAAGAGTGGCGATTACTTCAAACATGTGGACTTCAAGCAATCAAAAAAAGGGATATATGGCTGTTACTGCACATTATATTGATAGATCTTGGAATTTGTAGAGTTGCATCTTGAGGTAATTACAATTTTTTATGTCTAGTTTAAGCATAAATATAATATGTTAGCTTCGTTTATTTCATATTTTGAATTTTATTAATATGCTAGGTTCATTTATATTCCTGCTCCTCATTCAAGTGATAGACTTTATGCTACTTTAGTTAAGTGTTTAATGGACTGGAATATCGATACAAAATTGTCAACTATCACTTTAGATAATTGTAGCACAAATGATGCTGTGATGGAAAAAATTAAGGAGAAGTTGTATTTAAGTACTTTGTTGAGGGATGGATCTTTACTTCATATGCGTTGTTGCGCACACATATTAAATTTGATAGTAAAGGATGTTTTAGAAGTAGTGAAAGATGGAATAGAAAAGATTCGGGATAGTGTAGCTTATTGGACTGTAACTCCTAAAAGAAAAGAAAAATTTGAGGAGACAACTAAGCAATTGCGAATTTCTTGCACTAAAACATTAAGTTTAGATTGTCCGACTAGATGGAATTCCACCTATAAAATGCTTGACATTGCTATTTTGTATGAGGATGTATTTAGTCGTTTAAGGCTACGTGACACTCGATACACTTGTGTTCCAACTAGTTCACAATGGAAATTTGCAAAAGATATTTGTGAAAGATTGGAGTTGTTCAATAAAATCACTAAAATCATTTCTGGCACTAAGTATCCCACTGCCAACATGTTTTTTCCTGAGATTTGTAAGATTAAATTGGAAATATCTGATTGGATTAACTCTTCCAATTTATCGATCAAATAAATGGCTAACAAGATGTTGCAAAAATTTGATAAATATTGGAGTGTCACCCATGACATAATGGGAATTGCTAGTGTTTTGGATCCTAGATACAAAATGGAGTTACTTGAATACTATTATGAAAAATTGTATGAACAAGACTCTTTTGAGCAAGTTAAGAGGATTCAACAACTATGTTATGACTTAATTACTGATTATCAATTGAAGTTGAACCAAGAGAATTGTGGTGACTCACCAATGTTGGAATCTAGTCGGATGGATAATGATGGTTTAGATGATTAAGATGCATATGTTCGGAAGAAAAAAAAAGATAGAACTTCATATGTTAAAACAGAATTGGATCATTATTTAGAAGAGGAAGTTTTACCACGAAGTCCTGATTTTGATATTCTATTGTGGTGGAAGTTAAATGGCATCAAATATCCAACACTCCAAGCAATTGCAAAAGATATTTTAGCAATTCCTATTTCTACAGTAGCTTCAGAATCTGCATTCAGCACTAGCGGTCATATTTTAAGCCCACATCATAGTCGACTTCATTTGACAACTTTAGAGGCTTTAATGTGTGCTAGAAGCTGGTTATGGAGTACTGAAAATAGTGGTATGCTTTTATATTATTTTGTCAATTTTTATATATTATGAAATGACATATAACTTTATATTTATTAATTTATTACTATTCATATTTTTAGGTGGTATGAGTTCTAAGTTAAGCAATGACTACACAACTTTACTCGATGAAATAGAGCCTGATGAAGAAGGTAAAAGTTTCCTTTGATTTATTTATTTTTATTTTCTAATATGAAGTGACTAATGTGGATTGTTAGTAACCAATTTTTTATTAGAATATAAGAGTAACCAAGTTTTGAATTTTATTCTTATTTATTATTAATGTTTGTATTGTAATTTGTATTTTTTATATAGGTGAGCTATTAACTAGTGGTGTTATTTCCCTCTTTGAAGACAGAGAATAGCATTTAGAAAGAAGACAATATTGGTGTTGGCCACTTATATATTTTTGTTAGAAATTTCCATAGACAATGATATTGAATACTTTTAGTTATATGGTTGTTTTGTTGGTATTTTGGAATGTAGAATGTGGTTGTTTTGTTGGTATTTTGGAATGTAGAATGTGGTTGTTTTGTTGGTATTTTGGAATATAGAATACTTTTTACTATGTGTTTGTTTGGATGGTAGTTTGGAATATGAATTTGTAATTTTTTATTTAGTTTTTATATTTTGGATTATTTGGTTTTGTTAATTTGAAATATTAATTGTATGGTTACTGAACTAATACTTTCATTTGTATTTTTTATTATTTGAAATATATGTTTGAAATTCTTTAAGATTGTATTTTACTTTTGTAATTTAAGCTCATATTTGTTAGAATTGGGGCGGGTTTTGGGTTCGGGGAAATTTTTGGGTTCGGGGAAGGATTTGGGTTAAGGCAAGTTTTGGATTTGGGTTTGGGCCGGGGATCCCCGAACCCATTTGGGACGGGTTTGGGGTTCAATTATTCATCCCCGACGGGGATCGGGGCTGGGAATGTGGATTTATCTGGGATTCGGGTTTGGGGTTGGGGAATATAAAAATCGTCCCCGCCCCGCCCCATTGCCATGCCTAGTCTTAATGTCCCAATAGGCTTTATGCTCTAACTCGAAGGGTAAATGACAAGATTTTCCATAGACTAATTGGTAAGGGGTTATTCCAATAGGGGTTTTAAAAGCTGTTTTGTAGGCCCATAGTGCTTCATGTAGCTTCTGAGACTAATCTTTTCTGGAAATTGAAACGGTTTTTTCTAAGATTTGTTTAATCTCCCTGTTAGACACTTTTACTTGGTCGTTAGTCTGTGGATGATAAGGTGTTGCTACTCTGTGCTTTACTCCATACTTACTCAAGAGATTATCAAAGATTCTGGATATGAAATGTGATCCTCCATCACTTATAACGAGATGGGGTGTTCCAAACCTCAGAAAAATGATATTCTTAAATAACTTGACTACCACTCTTGTGTTGTTTGTGGGTGATGCAATAGCCTCAGTCCATTTAGACATGTAGTCCACAGCTACCAAAATGTACCTATTTCCCATTGAAGGTGGAAATGGTCCCATAAAGTATATACCCCAAACATCAAAGAGTTCAACTTCCTGGATATTCCTCATTGGCATCTTGTCACGTCTTTATATGTTCCTGGTGCATTGGCATCGGTCACACTTGACAATGTAAGCATGAACATCGCGCCATAAAGTTGGCCAATAGAGGCCTG
This sequence comes from Vicia faba, assembly GCA_948472305.1. Lineage (NCBI taxonomy): Eukaryota > Viridiplantae > Streptophyta > Magnoliopsida > Fabales > Fabaceae > Vicia > Vicia faba. Next base: position 1,363,190,836 of record OX451741.1, on the reverse strand, counting down.
CTTGAAGAATCTTGGCGTGCGTTTTAGATATACTTGCATGTCCACCATATAAGGTGCAGAATGACAGTGTCTGATGATGTCTTATATTTCCTCTTCTGGGACGCAACGCTTGAAAATATTATCTATTCCTCTCTTGAATAGGAGTGGTTTATCCCAGTAGAAATGTTTAACATCTTTGAAGAACTTCTTTTTCTGTTGGTAATTTAGATCAGGGGGTATGATATTTGCAGCTAGGTAGTTTACAAAATCAGCGTACCAAGGTATGCTCTTCATTACTGAAATTTTTTCAAAATCTTTATCTATGTAAGGCTCGAAATCATCAGTCTTAGCTATAAGTCTGTCATAGGTGAAATCATCATTTATAGGCAATAAGTCAGGTTTTAAGTGTTCTAATCTAGAGAGGTGGTCAGCGACAAAATTCTATGTGCCTTTCTTATCCTTAATGTCTAGATCAAACTCTTGGAGTAACAACATCCATCTAAGTAATCTAGGTTTAGCATCCTTTTTATTTAATAGATAACGTATGGCAGCATGATTAGTGTAAACAATGATCTTTTCTCAAACTAGGTAGGACCTAAACTTATCTATCGCAAAAACTACTGCCAGTAATTCTTTCTCTATTATTACATAGTTGAGCTGGGTGGTATCTAGGGTTCTACTAGCATAATATATAACATGTAATTTCTTGTCTTTTCGTTGTCCTAGAACAACACCAACTGCATAATCGCTAGCATCACACATGATTTCAAAAGGTTGTGTCCAATCTGGGGGTTGCATGATCGAGGCTGAAATCAGTGCTTGTTTCAAAAATTTAAAAGCTTTGAGACATTTCTCGTCAAAAACAAATTCAACTTCCTTCATTATAATATTAGTCAAAGGTTTTGTTATTTTAGAGAAGTCTTTTATAAAACGCCGATAAAAACCAGCATGTCCAAGAAAACTTCTAATCTCCCTAATGATTTTATGTGGGCTGAGGTTTTCTATAACTTCAATTTTAGCTCTATCGACCTCAATGCCTCTTTCGGAGACAATGTATCCTAATACTAAACCTTCATTAACCATAAAATGGCATTTTCCCAGTTTAGCACTAGGTTCACCTCTACGCATCTTTCAAGGATTTTTTCGAGGTTGGAGAGACAATCTTTATAATTGAATCCACACACCGAGAAATCGTCCATGAAAACTTCCATTATTCCATCTAGGTAATCTGCAAATATATACATCATACAACGTTGAAAAGTGGCAGGGGCATTAGAGTCCGAAGGGCATTCGTCTATAGGCGAATGTTCCATAAGGACAGGTGAAGGTTGTTCTCTCTTGATCCTCAGGGTGAATAGGTATTTGGAAAAATCATGAGTATCTATCTAGATAACAAAAGTGCGAGTGTCTGGCTAGACGTTTGAGCATTTGATCTATAAATGGAAGACAAAAATGATCCTTCCTGGTTGCTTTATTTAATTTTCTTTAATTTATACACATACGCCAACCTCCTTCTGTTTGTTTAGTAATATGCTCACCTTTCTCATTTTCTATGACTGTGATGCCTCCTTTCTTTGGCACCACATGCCCAGGGCTCACCCAATTACTATCTGATATTTGGTAAATTATAACAGCCTCTAGTAACTTAAGAACTTCTCTTTTAACAACATCGCTCATTATAGGGTTTATTCTTCTTTGATGTTCTCTTGAGGGTTTTGAGTTTTCCTCTAATAAGATCTGGTGCATGCACATCGATGGATTTATTCCTTTTAAATCAGAGATGTTATACCCTAAAGTTGAGGGGTATTTTCATAATATCTCTAAGAGTTGAGTTGTCTCGTCTTGACTTAAAATAGCGTTAACTATAACAGGACGATTCATCTCTTTATCTAAGAATTCGTATCTGAGGTTCTTGGGAAGTTACTCCAGTTCTAAAGATGGTTTCAAAGGGCAAGGCATGGGATCGGGAGTAAGCGATAAACATTCATAAAGGTCGTCATCGATGTAAGGTTCTAAACTTTTAAACCCATCGTCCTCTATAATGGGGGTCGAAGGTAACTTGATATTTTTGTTAGATTCCTCTCGCTTAAGTTCCAATATACACTCGTCAATGACGTCGATGGCATAACAGTCATCTCCTATGACTGATGCTATTAAGAACTTTGGAAGAATAAATTCTATCTTTTCATCACCCACCTAAAATGTTAATTTTCCTTTCTTAACGTCAATTATGGCTCCGGCTATTGATATGAATGGTCTACCTAAGAGGATTGGGATTTCTTCGTCTTCTTTAATATCCATAACCACGAAATCAGTTGGGATATATAGTTGACCGGTCTTAACTGGCATGTCTTCAAGTATGCCTATAGGATACTTAACTCATCTATCATCCAACTGGGAAGACATTTTAGTCGGTTGCAATTCTCCTAAGTTTAACCTTCTACAAACTGCTAAAGGCATAAGGCTGACGCTAGCTCCTAGATCTAAGAAGGCTTTGTCAATAGTATGATTTCCTAAGATACAAGGAATGGAAAAACTTTGTGGATCCTTTTCTTTCTTGGCAAGTTTATTTTCTGAAATAAAATTGCATTCGATAGGTTTGGGATCATCAAGTCTACGCTTGTTGGTCAGGATGTCTTTTAGGAATTTAGCATAAGATGGTATCTGAGTGATGGCTTCAGTGAAAGGAATCTCTACATGGAGTTTTTCTATAACTTTAACGAATCTCTGGTATTGATTGTCATGTTTGGTTTGTTTAAGTCTTTGCGGAAATAAGACTGGGGATTTGTACGAGGGTGGTGATTTATTAGTTTTATCTTTTAATTCTGGTTCTTTTTGCTTTTCGAGTTCCTCTGGTTCCTCCACTTGGTCTGTAGGAAAAACATTTGTCTTAGGTTGTGAGGGTGTACTCATGGCTGGATTCTTGGGTCCATCGTAAGTAGTCCCACTTTGTAAGGAAATGGCATTAGCTTTCCCTTTAGGATTTGGTTGAGGTTGTCCAGGGAATTGTCCTCCAGGTGTAGTTTGTGGGGCTTGTGTTTGGGCTATCTGCGAGATCTGGGTTTCAAGCATCTTGTTATGCGTAATTATCTGATCAACCTTAGTTCCTAATTGCGTGATTAGTTCGTTTACGTGAATATTCTAATTTAGGAACTCTTTGTTTTGCTGGGTTTGAGCTGGAATGAAATTTTCCATGATTTTCTCAAGGTTTGGTTTGGGTGCCACAACTTGCATAGGTTGATTTGGTCTTTGGGCTTGGAAACCTGTAGGTCTCGGAGGTGCAGAGTTTTGTATTGGGCTATTGTTTTTATAATAAAAGTTTGGGTGATTCCTCCATCCAGGGTTGTAAGTGTTTGAAAATAGGTTTCCTTGGGTGTAGTTTACTTGGTCTGATCAAGGCTCATTCAACAAGTTACATTCCGCAGGTTGATGTCCTTGGGTCCCACATAGTTCACATTCTGAAGCTACTGCGGCTATAGTATTAGGGTTTTGAGACATGTTTTGAAATTTTAAGGCAAGAGCGTCCATTTTAACTTGTATCATGTCTAGAGAACTTATCTCATGTTTTCCTCCTTGGGTCTCATTTTTCTCTACCGTAGCTCGTTATGTTCCCCATTGGTAATGGTTTTGGGCCATGTCCTCAATGAGAGTGCAGGCTTCTAGGTAAGGTTTATTCATCAATGTGCCACCAGCGGCAGTATTGACAGACATCTTTGTGTTGTAATGGAGTCCATTATAGAAGGTGTGGATGATTAGCCATTGTTCTAGGCCATGGTGTGGACAGGCTCTTAACAGGTCCTTATATCTCTCCCATGCTTCAAAAAGTGATTCTCCCAGGTTTTGGTTAAATCTAGTAATTTGATTTCTAAGATCAGCAGTTTTGCTGGGCGAAAAATATCTTGCGAGAAATACTCTCCTAAGGTCTTCCCAGGTTGTTATTGAATTGGGTGGAAGGGAATCCAACCAATCTCGTGCTTTATCTCTGAGGGAAAAAGGGAATAATCTTATTCGTATTGCCTCAGGTGAAGCATCATTGCATTTTAAAGTGTCTGCTAATTGTATAAAAGTTTTTAAGTGTTGATTCAGGTTCTCAGTAGCGAGACCACCGAATTTGTTTTGTTGCACCAATTGTAGCAATGAGGGTTTAAGTTCGAAATTATTTGTGGTTATAGCTGAGTTTACGATACTTGAACTAGGTTCTTCATCTGACGGTTGGGCAAATTCCTTAAGGGGTCTTTGGTTATGATTCTCGGCCATAGCTTTTCTAATTCTATGGAGAAAATGGATGTAACGTTAAGGTTCTGCTAAAGGATTGAATAAGGTTCCGGTGATGCGAGATCTTCGCATTAACCGGACTGTAAAACTTAGTCTAGACGGTGTGACTATAAGGTGTGAAATTTGACGAAATTGATCCCTGAAAATGGCACCAAAAACTTGATGCGGTGTATTCGCAAGTGTACGAATCGCGTCAGAGTAGTATAAAAGATTATCGATCCACAGAGACCAATCGTCAATCTATTGTTTCCTATTGTTATGGTGCTTAGATAAGTCAATATTAAACAGGGAATTGAACATGCAAGAAAGTAAAGTGCGGCGAAATAAACTTCAGATATAAAAGCAGGGTCGAATGTAATTCACATAGTCAGATGATATTCGCAATGCTTCGTAATAGAACTACTTATAGGGAAATATTTTCTACTAAAGAAAAGAAACAATTTAATAGGAATTGTCGCTTTCGCGTAATCAGAACCGAGTTTACTCTCTAATCAGACCTTCTTATCGCCACTTATAAAAAGGCGCGCATTGCGTTAAAGTAATAAAACTATTTTTAAGAAATAAAGTACTTGACCAAGTTGAAAAGTATTTTGATCTGGAATTTATAATAAAAAGGGGACCTAACTTTAACCCTATAAACGCGTTCGAAAATAGTTTCAAAATTGATTTCTTTGATAATAAAAATCCCTAACTATCCGGACAAAGCGCTTTTGCTTCCTTTGACCAGTTAGAACTAACTGAGTTTAACAAAGGGTTAGACGGATTTCGATCTTACCCAACAACAATAAAGCACAGAAAAGTCGTATTAAAAACCAAAATAGCCCATAAGCATTTCTATTGACACATTATTTGGAATATCGATCTAACTAGATTCCTTACATTCTAGCCCAGTAAGGTTCAGCCTGACATGGGAATGTAAACAGACATGTTAAAATAAATCGTGTGAGAAAGTAAATAATTTAAAGTGTGGTGTGGGAAATAAACAAAGTAAAAGCAGTGCAGAAAATAAACAAAGTAAAATCAGGTGCGGGAAATAAACAAAGTGAAAGCAGTGCAGAAAATAAACAAGGTAAAAGCAGGTGCGGGAAATAAACAAAGTAAAAGCAGTGCGTAAAATAGACAAAGTAAAAGCAGGTGCGGGAAATATAAATAGAAACCTGCTCCAAACGGGGAGGTTTTAAATCTGGTACAAGCTGGAAGTAAAATGCGACTGGAAATAAACAGTAGTTGAAACTAAATGTGGCAGGATAAACTTATGCCGAAGTGCTCCAAACTCGATTACAGACTCAATCTACAAACTCGATCACATACTCAATCAACAGTGCAATAATTCCCCGATGTGAAGAATTATCGCTTTACAATGGTGAAATTATATGGCTTAAGTTTGAAACTATGGTTGGATCGAGTTTGCAACTAAGCTTGAGTAAATTGAAATGAAATCAGGAACTTCTATTTATAGAGGATGAAGAATGCAGGAAATCACAGGAATGCCCCCAACTCCTTTTGGGGGAGGGGGGGGGGGAGGGGGGAAACATCGTCCAAAGGTGGCGCCCACCATGAGTGTAAATGAAAGAAAGTGGGGAACGTGGCAGTTGAGGTCAGCATGAGGTGGTCCACGTCATGGCCTATCCTATGGTTGGCGCCATGGTGGACGACATGAGTGCAAATTTGACCTAAACTCCTATTTTTCAGCCTGTTTTCCTTCATTTCTTTAGGGGAGCTCTGGATAATTGAAATACCTAAAAAGGAAACAAGAGATAGGCATAATACGAGAAAACAATAATAAAAAACCTAAATAACATGTGAAGTCAGAGTCAAAAACAAGTGTAAAGCAAGTGTTATCAGGTTTCGAAGCAATTGACAAAGAAAATCACATACAGGGACCTGTGATTCATTTCAAAACCGAGCCCCCAGACGAAAATAATACCCTTGAGGGACAAAACTAGAGGCTGGATGTGATTTATGACAAATAATCTTTGGGATTTGAGAAGGATCCAACAACGCCAAGTGCAAAGATGATGGTGCAAGATCCACTCAAAGAAGTAGATTTGGGCGATGGGTCTACCAAAAGACCCACGTATATCACGGAAAAGTTCAACCCAGAAACAAAGAGCTAAGTGATCTAACTGCTAAAGACATACAAGGATTGCTTCACCTGGGACTATAACGAAATTCCAGGGTTGAGCAGAGAATTGGAAGAATTGAAACTGCCTATAACGGATGGCAAGAAGCCAATCAAGCAGACTCCCAGAAGATTCATGCCCAGAAATTCTCACGAAGATCAAGGAGGAGATCGAAATACTCCTCAAGTGAAAATTCATCAGGACCACAAGGTATGTCGAATGGATTGCTAATGTAGTACATGTTATTAAAAATAATGGATCCCTAAGGGTTTGCATTGATTTTCAAGATTTAAATTATGCAACCCCTAAGGATGAATATCCAATTCCTATGGCAGACATGTTAATTGATTCATATACATACTTCTAGTACCTTAGTATTCTTGATGGATACTCTAGTTATAATTAGATATTCATCATTGAGGAAGATGTGCCCAAAACAACCTTTCTATATCCATGGGTATTAGGCACTTATAAATGAGTGGTTATGCCTTTCAGTTTAAAAAAACACCGGGGCAACCTACCAAAGGGAAATGAATTCTATTTTCCATGACTTCATTGAGACTTTCATGCAAGTTTACATAGATTACATAGTGGTAAAATCTGTTACAGATGAAAGTCATTTGGATCATCTTTGACAGCCATTTGAAATAACTAGGAAACATGGGTTGAAGATGAATCCCCTTAAGTGTGTCTTTTTTGTGTAGGCAGACGGTTTTCTGGGCATTGTGGTCTATAAGAAGGGCATAAAATCAATCAAAACAAGACAAATTCCATTATGGAAGCGAAAGCACCATCAAAAAAGAAAGAGTTGCAATCTCTGCTTGGGAAAATAAACTTCTTAAGAAGGTTTATTTAATACTTTAGTGGATGCACTCAGGCCTTCTCTCCCCTTCTAAGCCTAAAACAAGGAGGCTTCAAATGGAGGAAATAACATCAAGAGGCATTCGACAGAATCAAGCAATATCTTGTTTAACCTCCACTACTGGTGCCCCCTTGTAGAAATAAGTGTATGGGGCTGCATATTTCTGCATCAGATGTAACAATATGTAGCATGCTCGCACAAGATGATGAGAATGGTGTCAAAAGAGTCGTATACTACCTTAGTCGAAATAGAGCCTTGGAAGTTATTCTTTGATGGTTATACTCATAAGGATGGAACTGGTGTTGGATTTTAGATTATTTCTCCGGACAAAATTCTAACAAAATTCATGTATAGAATCGATGGTCCCCCTTTTTTTTATTAACGAAGCATAATACGAAGCCTTGATAGTAGGACTTGAAGCTTTGTTGGAATTGGGGGCAACAAGGGTCGAAATAAGAGAAGATTCTGAATTGGTAGTTAAGCAACTTACTAAGGAGTACTAGTTCATAAAGGAAAATTTGATAATGTACTTTATCATTGCAAATAGGTTGCTTCAGAAATTCAAATATATGGATATTAAACACATTCCCATACTGAAAAATCAAGAGGCCAATGACTTAACACAAATAGCCTCAGGATACAAATTATCAAAGGAAAAATTGGAGGATTTGATAGAAGTACGAGGAAGAGTAATAATTACCAAACTTTCCCCTTCAGATATGGAAAACTCAAGTTTAGGGGTATGATAATAAATAAAGTTTCGAAGTTCTAGCCATTGACATCTTGGTAGATATGGATTAAAGGAGTCCAATAGTAGATTACTTAAACAATCCTTCAACAAATGCAGAAAGAAATATCAAGTATCGTGCACTAAGTTATATATTGATGGGTAACACATTATTCAAGAAAACACCAAAAGAAGTCTTACTCAAATGCTTTGGAGAGAGCGAGGCATACTTGGCATTGTCAAATGTGCATAGTGGTGCATGTGGACTACATCAAGCAGGTCATAAGATGAAGTGGCTTTGATTTTGATATGGCAAGTATTGGCCCAATATTACTTTATCAATATTAGTGCGATTCATATTTGTGATTTCTAATTGACGAGCTTTAGCCTTAGATATTCTATCTTGCAATTGCTGGATCTACTCCTTCCAAAAGGATATGGAGCGAGTATGGACATCAGACTCTTCTTTTGCTGCTTTAAGATCCTTCTCCATTTGTTCAGTGTTTGTAGAGGTTTCAAGTGCTTTCACTCATTCAGCTGCTTGTGTGGCTTGTTTCTCCTAAAGCTTGGACCCACCATCTTGTTCCCTATTACAATCAACACTAACCTGATCAATTAAACTGGTTATGTCAATGAGGACTTCAGCTTCTTCAGAAGGGCATGTAACTATGTTGATTTGATTATTCAAGTTCCTCATCCTATAACATGTAGTGGCATTCGTCTTCAAGGTATCGAATAAATTAACTTCAAATATTTTTCCTTTACTTTTTGAAGAAGTTGTTCAAATGTTCCCACATTTGAATCTCCACTGGAAGCAGTCGAAAGCCTGGAGTTACTTTTTTCTGAAGGTGACCCTCTCTTAGTCATCATTAGCTTGACATACTCAAGAGGACTGATTTTCTTCAAATTTTCCAACTCTTCTTGAGAAAGTTGTGGCTGAACATTGTTATCATCTCGCTGAGTGGTGGAAGTAGTGTTGCCCTTCAAACTAGGATGAACATTAGCATCTTCTTCCTCTTCGTCATGGAAGTATTGGGCAATGTCATCATATAGATGATCCTCTTTATCAATAAATTCTCAGTGGACTTCACCCTTTTTGGAGAAGAATCATTAGGGCTATCATTGTCTTGAGCTTCATCAACAAGAGTTTTTCCAGTCTCAATTGGACGTTCCTCATGATCACCTTCAGATGAAGGAGAATCTTCTTTCTCAGGATGCACAGTAGTGTCAAATTGGTTCACGTCTATAGAAGATCATTTGTTAGAGTCTTGGTTAAGAGACAAAGAGTGGTATGAAGCAATGCCACTGCTTGGAGGGTTTTCATACTGAATTGGAGATTCAGTTGGAACTAGTTAAAGATCCTGCAAAAAAGAAGAGTGTAAGATAATTCAAATAAAGACAATGAGTTTTCAAAGAAAGATATATGATAATATTTTACTTCTAGTCCTTCGAATCCAAGACTTGAGTCGTCACTCTCAATCATCTCCAAAACAATGTTGCTAGATGGTTGGGAACTCTTCTTTCTTTTGGGGAAGGGGGCAGTATTTCAATTGTTACATTTTTGGGTGGTTGAGAAGAAGTTGCATCAAAAACTTTTGCTTTCTTCTTATTTATCTTCTTGATTTTTGAAGGAGTAGGGAAGGCATCTCCATCATCTTCAGAAATGTGTGGAGTTTCAATAGTGGATTTTCTTTTCTTTGGAGTAAGAGGCAGTTTTCAGCCATCCTATAAAGAGCAAAGGAATTAGCAGAAATGACACAATAAAATAAGAAAGCATAAATACCAAATTATACCAGAGTTATTGTCTAAGATTTTTCAAGATTTGGAATGGCATCCTTCAATGAAGAAGTGTCTTGTTTAGGTGCACTCATTGATCCTGTCTTTGAAGTAAGTTTTTCTTTCTTCATTGGTTTCTTTTCAACAGCTAAAAGATAATTGAAAGATAATATACATTAGTATCAATTGAGAAAGAAAAATGATAAAGATGATCGAAGGGATCAATATATCCTTTTGTTCCACACTTTCACTTTTTGGAGAAAGTATTGTAACATGATTTAGATTGAAGTGAAGGAAGTCTTTGAAATTGTCCAATGTATGCTTAGTCGAAACCATTCTTTCAGCATTTTTTTTATAAAGTTCTGATAATTCCCACATACGAACCATTCTGGATAAGGAGGGTAAAATGCCAGGACAAAATTAGCACTGGGTAATTTTGGGAATTTTGGTGGTTCAGGTTTGAAAGCTAAGTCATACCTATTTTATGGTATGAAACATGGGGTAATATTTAAATACAGAAGAATTTTAGTAAATTTATCTCTCAATGTTTTCACTGCATTATATATGGTTTCACTAAGATCATTCGAATTATAAATAGTTTCAAAGTATTTTTGGAACGCCTGGATTTCTTTGATGCGAGTCTTCTTACCTTTCATGATATGATCCTGCACAGAGGAAAAAGCTTTTGTCAATTTCCGAGCAAGGATGGTTGCATCGAACATGTTGTTGGAGTAATGTTTCCTCCACCAACTATCGAAGGCTTTGGTGCAATAAAAGGAGAGTTGGAAAAGAATGAGTTTGAATTCATCAAATATGGAATAGCGTTGCACATGTTCTTCTCTTTCAAGAACAATGAAATGAACTCCTTGAAAGCAAACAACGCTCTTTCTTTCGAAAAGAGGTTCAGGAATTAATTGACAAAGTCTAAATTATTGAGCGACAAAATTGGGTTGGTAAGAGAGTAAGATGTTGTGGCTCTTAACAGGCATGGGTCTTGTGGTGATCAACCTTGGATGTAGGAAAACTCACTAGATGGATAAAGTTTTTGCTTCTTGAAGTGGCTAAATTTCAGAGAGAGAGCTTATAAAGCATTCAGGGCCATGGGTTCTCTGAGCCAAAGGAGCCATTGAAGGATTAAAGTTTTGACGTTTTACAAACATCATAACATAAGTTGTAAAACATTCCTCTAAGTCCTTTCCCTCATCATTCGGGGTCAATCGATCCAATCTCATTCCCTTAATAGTTTGATTATGGATTTCTGGGTTTGTTTTATCTATTTGTCCAGAGGTGGAAAGCAAGGTTTCAAAGGTGGCGTTAAGCCACAGTTAAAGAAGCCAATATGGGCTAGCTAAGAGCAAATTGGTCCATGCTTCATAAACTTTCAGGTTTCTGGTAGCTTCCCCTAAACACTCGTGAAGTCCATCTAGTATTAATTCACTAAGGCAAATGTTTCGAGCATAGTGAAATTGGTTGGGTAAGGTTAAGAATCTCTTAGATACTTGCAAAGATTTGCTGCATAAAACGCATCGAGATAGCCACAGTGCAAGGAAAGCTATATGTTCCACATCTGATACTTCTTCTCCTCCAGCATGGTAATGTGCAATATATTTTGTGAAGCCAGCCTAGTCAACGTGAAAGTCAATAGTGTTTTATATTTGCTCAGTGGGATCAAAGTTTTCTCCAGTGGGTCGAAGCCCAGTTATAGCAGCAACATCTAAAAGAGTGGGAGTAACCATTCCACAAGGAAGATGAAAAGTGTTATAAGTGGTGTCCCAGAAGTTCAAAGAAGCTATTAGCATGTGTTAGCAATAGCTTGGTCCAACTTTTGATAGTTGAATTAGGTCGAAAATGCCCTTGTCTTTCAAGACTTGGGATTTCTTCTGTCGACTTTAGCCAGCCAATTGAGACATGGCTTGCTATCCTTTCCTGGACATGATCTAAAAGGCCTAAAGGATTCAGTCATATAATATAAATGAAATGGGTTTTCAGCCTTTACAGTTTCTGAGGGAGTTTTCCCCTGAGTAATTTCTGTAGATGGTTCTTTACGGTTTTGATCAACCTTTTCATCTGCATTTTTGGGGGAACTAGGTTTTCTAGATATGGGTTTGGTTAAACGATAAGTGGGAAAAAATACGTCAGTTTTCTCTAAATCATCAACATTAACTAAAGGACCCATATATTCTAAGTTTCTACTAGCAAGGGTGAAGGGAATAATTAACTGGGATGCATAGATAACACATTATTCTGCATAAAGTGTGTGCATTGGAACAAATTCCTTATTTCCAATCAAAGTGGGTTTTAATATGTGACCATCAGGAACGATAGCAACATCTTTGTTTTTTTTAATTCTTGAGCATATTTGTTGCCTTTCTTGGAGGGTGCCATTATTGAAAGAAAGTTTGAGGATTGATTGATTTTGGAAAGAAGGAAAATGAAGAAAATCACAGGTTTTTGAAGAGTTTTTGAGAGCAGAAAAGTGTTGACTTGAAGAAGAAGAAGTATTTATAATAAAAGGTGGCAAAGAGCAGTTCGTTTTTTATTTTGACAATGAAAGATAGTGGGGTACGTGTCGGTGGCTGATAAGTTGACAAGATGGTTACATTTTGGGAAAGCCACGATTTATACCTACTTTATTGTAGCAATGATGAAAATATGAACTAAGCACATCTCGATGAGATGTTTGGAAAGATGGTAATCATGAAAATGACGCCACGGTAGTAATAGTCATCACGAGGAGACTTTTGCGTCGAAATTGAGACTTTGTAAAAAATGTCCATTTCTTCAAATGTTGCGAAATAAAATTTTTTGGGGGGCAATTTGTTGGCTGGAATTTCGATGGTACATAATATGGGAGAAATAAAGGGATATCAAAGAAAGTTTAATTTTACAAAGGAAATGTGAAGGTTGTTACATATGGTTTTCGACTGGCTGACCAAATAAGGGTTAAGAATTAGCGAAGCTTATCATTATGGAATGTATAAGACTTAAAGATATTTTAAGTTTCGAGTTCAAATGATTCAACAGATCATATTATAGTGTTTGGCGCTTTGAAACAAAGAAGTATTTTAATTCAAATGCTTTGTTCTTTTCCAGAAGGACGCGTGGAAGCCTGGGGGTTCAAGGAAGCATGCAACGTCGAACGTGGCACTTCTGTAGTGAAAGACCATTATGGTTGAAGTAGTATAAATTAGAATCTTAATTTTAGATTTTAGTGTGTTCATTTTTGTACAAATTACTCATAAAACTCGAAGTACAAGTGTTTATAGAAAAGATTCAATTGAGAATATACGTATGAATCACCGTATTTTACTTAATTGTCAATTTATTTTTACCAAAATTCTTCTTATTCCTTTTACTTTTAAGTCGAAGTGTTTTTATTTTCCTGTATTTACTTTACACATAATTTCTATCCTTCACACATTAACCATAACCTTTGAAAAGATGAGCATTTGAAAGACATAAACAAACAAAACATAACGCTTGTCCTAGAATCAATCTAGTCGATCCTTTAAGTTACAATAATTTCTAAAATTCGGAAGACTAGCGGTTGTTTACCAATTTTCACGGTAAAAACCTACATAAAAACCAATGTACAAATCTTGATCCTTGTGCCATTTTCTGCCTCTTTTTGGGATAGTGTTTGCACCAAAAAGGGTATCATTGTTATGAACTTATTACTCGATGCATATATGTTACTATGGATGTCACATTCTTGGAATTTAACCACTTCTAGTCCTCCACATCATCCAAATTTTCCCTTCAAGGGGAGACACTAGAATAATAGTATAATTGGTTGACATTTGACTGAATCAAGGATATTGATACACCATCAACTGAAGCATCAAATTATTCTTGTAAAACTTAAACATATGTTATAGGAACTAAAGTAGAGGTATACCCTCCTGAAGTTGAAGTATATGAATTTCTCCTCTCTCCAATACCCAATGATCCATGTCCTGAGAATATCAATGAGATAAGCTCTCCTATCTCTCTTAATAATAATAATGTTGATATCTCTGTTAACTATGAACTACCTCACATGCATAATCGGGGAAAACACTGAACGATACTCCCTTGAAGAAGAGGATCATAGATAGATGTATCCAAATGTTAATTATGTCTCAATGAAGGACTTGTGTGAACCCCTTAAGAAGTTTGCAACATAGTTATTTTCACACATTGTACCTAGCAAGGTTGAAGAGGCCATTGAAGACCCTAGATGGGTTCAAGTTATGAAGAAATGAAGGCATTAGACAAGAATGAAACATAGACTCTTGTTACTCTTGTTCCTTTACCAAAAGGAAAGAAACCAGTAGGGTGCAAGTGGGTTTTCTATAATAAGTAACAAGATGATATGTCTATTGAAAGGTACAAAAAAAGGCTAGTAGATAAAGGCTTTACACCGACGTATGACATAGACTATCAAGAAACTTTTTTACCTTTGGCTAAGTTGAGTACTGTCAGAGTTCTTTTATCCCTTGCATCATTTAGACGTAAAAAATTCCTTTCTCCTTGGACACTTAAAATAAGAAATATATATGGATGTCTTTCCAGGATACATCACAAATCATGAGACGAAGGTGGTGTGTAAATTTATACTTATTTTGTACGACTTGAAGCAATTTCCTAGAGCAAGGTTTGAGAGATTAAACTTGGAAATGAAAAAATATGGCTTCCAACAAAGTAACATAAATCATACTTTATTCTTGAAACATCGCCAGGGTAAGGTCACAACTTTTATTGTATATGTAGACGATATGATTATTACATGAGATAACTCTGAAGAAATAGAAAAACTTCAAAAACATCTAGCAACAGAATTTGAGATGAAAAATCTAGGTGGACTCAAATATTTTCTAGTTATTGAGGTTGCTAGGTCGGAGAAAGACATCTTTTTATCTCAACAAAATTATATCCTAGACCATTTTTTCCAGAGGTTAGGCTACTAGAATGTAAGCATGTAGTTACTTTGATTGTCCAAAATTACCAACTTGAAGAATATCTAGACCAAGTGTCAACGAACAAAGGAATGTACTAGAGATTAGTTGGAAAAAAATTTCTTATGTCATACAGGACTTGACATAACATATGCGCTAAGTGTAGTAAGCAAAATTATGTGTAACCTGAGTAAAGATCACATGGACGCAATAATTTGAATCACGGTGTACTTGAAGTCCTTGCCAGAAAAAAGGTTGATGTTAAAAAAAAAATCATGTACGAGTTGATGGCTACACAAACGCCGACTGGGTAGAGGATACCACCAAAAGAAAATCCATCTAAGACTATTTTATCTTTGTTGGAGGAAATTTAATTACATGGAAAAGTAAGAAACATAATAATGTAAAACTATCAAGTGCTGAAGCATAATTTCGAGGGATGGCTAAGGCTCTTTGTGAGTATCTCTGACTCTAAAGATTGTTAATTGAAATTAAATTTGCTTTGAATAGTGTGATAAACCTTTTTTTTGTGTGACAACAAGTCTGCAATTGAAATTGCTCATAATCTGGTTTAATATGATCAAACAAAACATATGGAAGTAGATTGACACCTTATCAAGCAAAATTTAGAGACAAAGATAATTCAGTTTTAGTTTGTTAAATATCAAGATCAATTAGCAGTTATACTCACAAAAATTGCATGTAGCAGAGACTTCTACAACACACTTAACAAGTTGGGCATTCAAGATTTCTATGCACCAACTTGAGAGGGAATTTTAATGTGATACACACACACACACACACACACACACACACACACACACACACACACACACACACACACACACACACATATATATATATATATATATATATATATATATATATATATATATATATATATATATATATATATATATATATATATATATATATATATATATATATATATATATATATATATATATATATATATATATATATATATATATATATATATATATATATAATCTATTTCTCTCTTGTAAAAAATATACAAAAATAATATGAAAAATACCGTATTTGTTTGACAAATAATATAAGCAACCGGCCCAACGTACACATATGTCATTTATATCTTCCTATGTGAATGGTACCTCATTATTAAACACTTATAATTTGAACAAAATTTAAATTAGGATAACACAACAATAACAACAACATTTAACTTTTAATTCTCACAACAACAACATAAATATTTAACTAGTTAACAACAACAGGTCCTCGCCAAAAGAACAACAATAGGTCCTCGCCAAAAGAAACTCAAGCAACATCCGGGGGACTTGCCCTAGGAAAAAATATTCAAACAAGGCGACATGAAAGACAAACATTGAACAAAATTATCCAATTAAAGCATTAAGTTCTACAAATCTTGAGGTACTCGCCTCTAGCAATGTATGAGGGAATGAAACTGTCAACGTCTCTAGGGGCTAAGAGGCGAAAGGAATCTTTTCCAGCTCATGGAACAATATAAAACCATTGAGTATTATCACTAAAGAGACCCCAAATGAGGATGTTGCAAGAAAACCTCTAACGGGAGAACAATGCATATTGTACGAAAACAAAGATTTAAGAGTGGTAAAGAGGGATTCAACCATTTAAGTATCGCCTTAGAAACTCAACTGTATGGCTATTGTCCAGAAACAAACCGTCTTGAGCATTGAACCATATATCCCTCCAAAGTGGCTCTTGTTGTGGATACATGAGAACTCGCAAAACACTTAAACTAAATCATTTTACCCTATTATAAGATCTCGTGCTTAAGGGACTGGTGTTGTACCCCAAAATTTTCCCTCCCATATTTCTCAAAACATTTCAAGAAAGATCCTCAAGTTGTTCAAGGAAGTCCAAGGGTTGACTAGACAAACCCTCTCCTAAGGCAGTCTACCTCAAATTAGGGTTTCATGTTGCATCAAGATACTTGAGTCCAAGGGATTCCAAATTCTCACCAATGTCCTAATATGTTCTCAAGATCATCCATGTCAAGTTTCAAGCCTTGCAGAGGAAGTTTGCTCAGTCAATTGCTCGAGAGCCCACAAATCGACTGTGCTAGGGCAAAAGTCAATTGTGGCCCACATACAGTCAAACTTCAAGATGTTTGGTCAAAATACTCATTTTGAAGTATATTTCATCATTTGATCAAGGATTGCTCATAATTCATCAAGAATCAAAAGTTGCTAAATTAAGGTTTTGTAGGAAAAGTCAAATCAACTTTGACCAAGCATAACTTTCTCATACTTTATGAGAAATGGCCCATCCAAAGCTCATTTTGAAGAGGATGACATTCTATACAATCCATCTTCAGCTCCCAAGTTCAAAATATGCACTCATAAGAAGTTATGAATTTTGACATTATAGGTCATTTTGAAAAGTCAACAAAAATACCTTTTTTGTCAAAGCTTCATACATGAGAATGGAATATCAAATTGAGATGAGACAAAAAGGGTTGATTAGAGGACATCTAAAGATTTCTAAAAAGTCCAATAACACCTTCAAAGAGTCAAAATTGAGGAAATTATGCATTGGTGAAGTTGACATTTTTTGCAAAATTGCCAAAACTCAACTATCCCTAAAACTTCAATTTTTACCAAATGGGCCCAATCTTTTTCACTTGTTTTGAGTTGGCAACATGGTCCACGAGCCCTAGACTTTTCCACTTGTCATTATCTTATTTATATTATTTATTTTTATTTTTATTTGAATTAAATCATTTTAAATCAAAACAAATCATATAAAATCCAAAACATTGAAATTCAAAGATTTTTTACATGATTCAGGTCTTAATATCCAGCTAGCATCAAATCAAATTCGTGTAAAGGCATGGTGTGGACAAAAAGATTGAATTAGGCCATTTTTGGAAAGGTTTTCAAAGTGTATCAAATCAAAATCAAAAGCATTGATGGAAGGAGATTGTGATCATTCTTCCAACCCTAATTCACTCCTCAATACATAAGGAGTGTGTGCAGACCAAAAGAGGCTAGAGAAAGAGGCGTGTGATCAAGAACACAAACTTGAAAAAACAAGAAAAAGTGGTGAATCGAATTCGTACTTAGAGGCCAATTCAAGACTCTTGGACTATCCCAATCGTTTCCTGAGGTCATCAACAAGCAAAAGCAATCAAAAGCAAGCATTTCCAGGCCCTATATCGCACTGTAAGTCATCCACGACATCCATGTATTCTTGAATTCGGTTTGCATGATTTAGACATTTTTAGCATGAATTAACCATATATTGTTGATCCATAGAACATTTGCAAGCTTTCTGCATCGTTTAATTCCATTTATATGTCTTGTACAAGATTTCACCATTACTAGGGTTTCTTGCTTCGATTTGGGATTTTCGTTTACAGGAAAAATTGGGCCATGAAAGGGCCACCATTGTGTTCAACAAGGCCAGACGAATCCATCCATGGCCTTGGTTTTCATTTATCACGCTTGTGTTGAGTTTTGAGATTTGCAGGACTTGTAGCTATGGACAAACGTCTATAGGTAAAAGTTTGGAACTTTTACCAACAGATCCAAGGAGGAAGATGACCAGCTGTCAAATAACCATTGGCTTGTTCAAATTTTCGCGCGCTGAATTTATATATGTTCCCTTTTAATATTTGATTATTGTTTTGTATTATTATTACAACTAACACAAATGGCCCAGTGGTAGCCAGGCTGGCGTTAAGGCGTTGAGGAAGCTTGAGGTCAGGGGTTCGACCCCTGCCTTCAACGTTTGTATTTTTCTTAATTTCTTCCTACAGATATCACGCGTACACAAGCCAGGGGACTACCATGCTCCCTCAAGATCCAAGCATACAGGCTTCCTAGAAACCAGATCTGATGGCCATGATGTGGTGACCATGGTATGCCACAGTCAAGGCAATGCGCTAGATCCAAAAAGTCAAACGTGGACACCCTTGGGCTTGGGCCAGATTGCTTCTCACACCCTCCAATTACTTTTCAGGCCCATTCTCTCTTTCTATTTTCTTTTATATTTTATTTTATTTCATTTAATTTATTTTATTTTATTTACTAACCAATCAATTATTTTTCTTTTTATAAAAAAAAATCACAAAAAATAATACTTTCCACAAATTAGGTTTAGACTTTATTTTTTTATCAAAAAAAAATTAAATTAATTTGATTAGATTTTAATTTTAGGTAAACTTTAATTCTTTTTGTAAATAATTAAAATTAATTAGAATAGTTAGGTTTTTATTTCTTAATTAATTAAATTTTCTTTTTCTTAAAAAAATAACCAAAAACCACAAAATAGGCCATGTAATTATTTTTATTAATTAATTTAATTAACTAATTAATTATGTAATTAATTTTAGGACCTAATTATTTTTAAAAAAACAAATTTTCTTTTTGATTAGGCTAGAAGGCTCAAAATCCTAATTTCTTCCCGATCTTAATTTCAATCGTGCGCGCTTTATTGTTTTATTGTTACCCTATTATTGTAACTGCTCACAAGGTGTAATAGTTAATTAGGACTTTTACCTTTTCATTTATCGCTTTATTTTTAAAGGGTTTGTTTTTGGCTATGTAAATACTTGAAGCCTTGTAATAGCGTAGTTTAATTTCCACACTTTTAAATTCCGCAAAATATAAACTGTTAGATGTATGATTAGGGTTACATGATAAGAATGTATGTAAAACTTTAAAACGGTTAGATAACCCTAAAATGTGCAAAGATGAATAATCTGAAATTGAATCACTCGCACATGCGCACTCCTAGGGTACACTCCCACTTGGTTGCCTTCGGTAAACGGTCATTGAGTATAGGATGCTTTAGTGGTCGTCCTTTTGTCCAAAGATCAAAGTTGCCACGGAAAGGTTGCCTCGGATATTGTTGCCTTGGATAATTGATCTAAGACATTAGGGTTACTACTAAGATGTCCCAACATTGCTTTAGTGACCGTACGTCCCTTTCGAATTGACCCTCAAAACTCCAACGACGGTGCTACCTACTCACTAATAGTGGGATAGCGCTGTCTAAAGGAAACGAACATAGAACGATTCTTTTTTCGAGTAGGTAGATTAGTTCTCAAGTACTTGCTCAATCCAAAAAAAAAAATTTCACACTTACACTCCTTTACAAACAAAGTTTTCAAAAACAATTCATTACACTCTTGAAGACAGAAGCAAGAGTTAAATCGAAGTAAAACAAAAACTTTTCAAAGCACACAAACACACAAAGAAGCAATTTTGAAAATGATGAGCAAGTACCTAAGAGCCCGTAGATAACTACGGATAGAAAGGGTGCTAATACATTCCCTTTCTATAATCTACCCCCCCGTACTCAGAAGTATCTCGAAAAAGGAATTTTTCTGTGCTTTTTTCCTTTCCTTATTGGATAAAATAAAAGTCGATGGAGACTCTTTCTTACCGCGACATTTTGCAAACACAAACGCAAAACGCAAACCAACATTCCTAAAAAACAGTCCCGGTTCTGGCCACCGTATCACAGAACTGGCGACTCTGCTGGGGAGTTAATAAGTGGGTGTACCTTAGGATTAGTTCATCATATTGTTTTCTAATGTTTGATTTGATTTCTTTATCTTTGTGGGCTTTGTATCAGAGTTACTATAGATCCTAACCTGGATCTGGGGGATACCTTTTAGGTAAGTAGCAATAGACTGTGAGGGAACTGTACGGTGTAGACCGATACGGTTGAAGCAGTAGCTACGTTGATGTGGCACATTAGTTGGTACCGATATCCCTTGTGGAGGAACAAGGAGAGTATGGGGCGTCTATATGGTTCATTAAGCATCAACTGACCTTAGAACCTATAATTGACCAACTTGGCCATAGAAAGTAGCAGGATGCTACACTCATTGAGACCATACTCTCGTGATGGTTCCGGCGGCAAGAAAAGATTGAGTGAGCTGAAGCTATGACCGATGGAGGATGTTCAGTAATATTGAGAACCTCTAGAACCCGGTTACTATTATTAGGACAGGTTGAATCAACTAAACTGCAAGAGGGTAGTACCTAAACTCCATGCCAGCCTGAAATTTAAGGGCTATAGTGTGACTTGTTTGCCCTTACCATGTTTGCTATCTATGATACCTGTTGTGTGTTTTTATCATGACATCATGCATCATGACATCGCATGCATATTTCATTAGACTAACCATGTCAAAGACCGAGGGGATTCATCTTTGTTCTGTTTTGCAGATCATGGCTTCTATGTGCAAAAATACCATTCGGGTCAACTTCGTGCAAATCCCTGCTCAGCTCAGAGAGTTGTTTTAAAGGTTCCTGATACTTCTTCCTTTGTTAGAAGACATGGTCATCTCCTTAGCCTGGTCACTTCCAAGTTGGATGAGCAAATGATGAGTGTGTTGTTCCAGTTCTTTGACCCATTGCATCACTATTTCACCTTCCCGGACTATCAGCTGGTCCCTACTTTGGAGGAGTTTTCTGATTTACTTGGCATATCTATTCTAGAGTAGACACCCTTTACAGGTTTGGAGATAGCTCCTAGGCCAGAGGATATTGCTTCAGCCCTACATCTAAAAATGGCTGATGTAGTATCTAACTGGGAGATTTGGGGTGGGGTTAAAGGTTTCTTGGCTAAGTTTTTGATTGATCAAGCTCAACAGTTCTGGGATAGTTTGGACTTTCAAGCATTTGAAGACATCCTGGATCTCCTCATCTACGGCTTGGTTCTATTCCCGAATCCAGATTCTTTCGTCGATGTGAACACAGTCAAGATCTTCATGTCTCGTAACCCGATGCCTACTCTTCTAGGTGATATTATGCATGCTCTTTATACCCGTACTGTTCGGAGAAGGGGAACTCTCATGTGCTATACACCGCTGCTGGCGAGGTGGTTTATTTCTCACCTCCCCAAATCTGTATTGAAGAATGAGGAAGGCGTAGGTTAGGCTTACAGAATCATGTCCCTTGCTCATACGGACATCCTTTGGAGTTCTAAAGATATGGAAAGGGTAGCTGTCATTGATCGGTGTGGGGAATACCCCAATATGTTCCATTGCTTGGAATTAGAGGAGGAATAACCTATAATCCTTGTTTGGCCTTACGACAGTTTGGATGAGCTCGAAGGGACGATCCTCATGAGCTGCTACTTACAGGCATTGTCTTTGACTTCAAGGGGGATGTTGAGGGACATCGCCGCAGGTTTATACGGGCCTGGGACAGGGTGAACAGGTCCGACCCCCATGAGTTAGGAATGAAGACTTCTCTCCCGATGCAACCGTATCTCCAGTGGGTTCGAGCCCGTGCTCAAAAGCTGGGGATGCCATATGAAGCTGTTTTGCTGGTAATTATAGAGCATACTAATGAAGAAGGGGTTCCTTATATAGTCCTCCATCCTTATATGCCTACTGATTTGGGGGCATTGAAGAGATCTTGGATCCAGTTAAAAGAAGAAAGGGATACCTACAGAGAGAAGTATCATGAGCAGGAGAGGAAGATCCTGAAGCTTACAAGGCAGCTTGAGAATGAGAGGAAAATCAACGATTATGTCAGCACGAAAGGAAAACGACCATGGGAGTTCTGATGACTTTTATTGTTTCTAGTTTAGATTTGCTTTTTAGTATTTCTTTTGTAACGCCTTAAAGGCATTTGTTAAACATTGTTTCAAGTTTTAATCTAATAAAGTGTGTTTTATTTTGGTTTACAAATTTGAATCTCCCTAAGTCTTTGAAATCATTTCATACGTATTCCATTACCATGCACCTCATTACAAGCACCCTTACAGGTTTCTTATCTTCTTCGCTGTTTATTTCAGCACAACATGTCTTCTGAAACACCTACTGATCAAGCTATTAAGACTCTTCAATCTTAGAATGCTCAGTCCCAGGAGATATTCTTGAACTTGGCCAAGAGTCAACAAGATTTGAATACTCTTATCTTGAAGGACAAGAAGAAGAAGAAGAAGAAGAAGAAGAAGGTGGTCCTCCTGAACATGGGTCACAGATTTAGGAACAGGTTGAGACAGGAAGTTGATTTGTCTCATTCATCTGGAGGAGGAGAGAATCAAGAGGAAAGGAAGGGTCCTAGCCCTGTGGTTTCTGACAATGACACTGATTTTGATGAAGACCAGTACCCTCCTGCTGAGGATAGGTATAAGCAACTTGAAGACCTTCTAAGTGCCATGGAGATTCAGAAGGTTCTCGGTTTGGATTTTGGAGATTTAGGGCTGGCATCTGGGGTGGTGATCCCACACAAGTTTAATGCTCCTGTCTTTGCTAAGTATGACTGAGTATCTTGTCCAAAGCTACACCTCCGCTCATACGTCAGAAAGATTCAACCATATACTGCTGATAGAAACCTCTGGGTTCATTTCTTTCAAGATAGTTTGCCAGGGACTCAACTTGAATGGTTCTATCAATTGGAAGGAGCTAATGTCCGCAACTGGGAGGACCTTGCTGCTGCCTTTTACAAGCAATACCAATATAATGCCGACCTTGCTCCTACGCGTACTCAACTTCAGGGTATGTCTATGGGTGCGAGTGAAGATTTTAAGGACTACACTCAGAAGTGGAGAGATCTGGCGGGAAGAGTACAACCCCCTCTGTCTGATAGGGAGTTGGTGGATATGTTTCTTGGGACTTTATCAGGTCCATATTTCAATCATTTGATCGATAGTTCATCGTCTGGGTTCACTGAATTGATAATGAGTGGGGAGAGAGTAGAGGCTGGTATTAGAAGTGGCAAGATACAGAAAGGTGCTTCGTCAAGTACAGAGAAGAAGCCTTTCAAGAAGGAATCTAGTGCAGTTTATAGCTCGAGGAGCCAAAATCGACCTGAGCACCGTCAAGCAGTGAATGCGGTGGTAATATCAAGACCTATGGTTGCCCCACAACGCAACAGTCAGCAAAGAGTAGAGAGACCATAAAGACAGTATACTCTGCTCAGTATGACTTTATCTCAAATTCTGCCGCAATTGTTGAAGACAAACCTGGTGACTCTGAGGGAAGCTCCAAAGAATCCCAACACCACCTCTCCGCTGTATAATCCAAACGCCCGTTGCGCTTATCACTCTGATAGCCCAGGGCATGATACCAATAACTGCTGGGCCTTGAGGAATAAGGTGCAAATTTGATTGAAGCTAAAGAATTTGAGTTTGACGCACCAAAAAAGCCTAATGGCATGACTGCCCCTATGCCCAAGCATGGAGTGAATGTTGTGGATGATGATTCGTTTGTGACCTTTGTGGAAGACATTTCTACTCCGTTGTTGACCGTTAAGAAGAACTTATTATTGGCCGGTTTATTTTCGGGCTGTGGTGAAGGTTGCCACCTATGTTCCATCCTACCTGCTGGTTGCCATTTATTGAAGTCAGGTGTTCAACGCCTGATGGATAACAAAGAAATCTTGTTCGAGAAAACTTTGGTTTCGTTGATTTCTGTTGAAGATGTTTCCATAATCACCATTTCCGCCAATCATTCCAAGGCTTCCTCGAGAAAGCCTGTTAGGATTACATCTGTTCTGAGAGTTGCTCCATTGATCATTACTATTCCTGGACCTATCCCTTACACGTCGGATAAGGCTGTCCCGTGGCACTATGGGGCCGATGTGTATTATCATGGGATTAAACAAGACTTGAAGGATGAAGAGGCTGATACTGATGTCAACAATATTGTCGGGTCTAGCAAGGTGACCCGAAGCGGAAGACTCTTATCCCCTGAGATTTCTCCTCCGACTGTTCGAAATCCTGTTGTCATTCCATCTGACAGTACGTCACTACTGTTTTAATTCTCACTCCAGTTATTACTCATGTCGCCGAGTCATTTGACACTCGGGGAAAAGAAATTATAGGTGGGCCTGCCTTGATGGAGGCACCTAAAAAAGTCATTGTTGAAACCTCTAGGCAGGAGATATATGAAATTTTGAAAATTATCAAGAAAAGCGACTACAACGTAGTCGAACAGCTGGGGAAAACCCCCGTCGAAGATCTCCATGTTATATTTATTGTTGTGCTCAGAAGCTCATGCTAAGGCTTTAATTGCTTTCCTTAAAACTGCGCATGTGCTGCAGGAAACATCTACTGATCAATTTAAAGACTGTGTGGCTAGTTTGACCGCTGACAACAGGTTGGGTTTCTCCGACGCAAATCTGAATGCCAAAGGAAGGAATCACAATGACGCACTGCACGTCTTGATTGAGTGCAGGGGCACTACTTTGGCCCACGTGCTGGTGGATACTGGGTCTTCCTTAAATGTTTTACCCAAGAAAGCATTAGATCGGTTGGATTGTGAAGGGTTGGTTCTGAAGCCAAGTAATATTGTGGTTAGGGCCTTTGACGGGTCAAAGAGGATGGTACATGGAGAGGTGGATGTCCCTGTTAAGGTTGGTTCCCAGAATTTTGCGTCTACGTTCTATGTGATGGACATTCGACCATCTTATTCTTATTTGTTGCGTCGCCAGTGGATTCATAAAGCTGGGGCAGTAACTTCTACGCTCCATCAGATGTTGAAATATCCAGTGAAGGGGAAGATTGTTACGGTACAAGGTGAGGAGGAATACATGGTAAGTCATCTTAATTCCTTCCGGTATGTGGAGATGGACGGGGAGTTCATTGAAACCCCGTTCCAGAACTTTGAAGAAGTCCCCCAGACTCTGGCGTCGACTGGAATTATTGCTGACGAACCTCCAATGAAGATGGCTTCCCTCATGGATGCTAGGGCTATTGTTAAAAAAGGTGCGTGTGAAAATTGGGGCCAACTCCCTGACTTTTCACACAAGACTGACAAATTTGGT
Organism: Vicia faba; assembly: GCA_948472305.1. Taxonomy (NCBI): domain Eukaryota; kingdom Viridiplantae; phylum Streptophyta; class Magnoliopsida; order Fabales; family Fabaceae; genus Vicia; species Vicia faba. Next base: position 1,363,165,394 of record OX451741.1, on the reverse strand, counting down.
TTGGGTTTTACTGTAGAAGCTCAAAGGGCTTTTCGGCGTGCGCGGATTGGAAGACCTCCCTTGCGTATCAGTAATCCAGGAGTGAATGCAATTGAAGATGATGTTGAAGAGTCTGATATCGACAACTGGATTTATCCGACTATCGGCGGTGGCTTGAACAATTGGACGGTGAAGGACTTCGTGCCCGTTTCTTTTATTACACAGTAATAGACTTTTGTTTTGAGACTTATAACAGACAATTTGAAACTTTTACGGCCCGATGCCTTTCCCGAGACACCGTGGGCTTTGTTTGTGAGGGCTTAATATGTGTCATTTCCATATATCATCAATAAAGCATTGGACGTTTTCTTGCATTAAAAATTTTGCGCTCCTTGTTTTTATTTTCTATCTTGCACTTTATCAAAACAGCTATTTGTCTTACACACACTCACATATCATAATACAGGTCTACATCCACTCTGGATCCCACTGATAATGACTCTGCTACTGCTAGTTATGACTTCGAAAGTCTGATCAACCAAGCCAAGGATGAAGGTGAGGATGATTGTGAGGTTCCTGGGGAACTTGCTAGACAGTTACTTCAGGAAGAGAGGGCCATACAGCCGCATGAAGAGCCAGTGGAAACAGTAAATCTTGGTACCGAGGAAGACAAGAAAGAGGTCAAGATCGGTGCAAATCTTGAGCCTAGTGTCAAGCAACGGTTGATACAAATGCTGCGTGATTATGTTGAGATCTTCGCCTGGTCTTACGAAGATATGCCTGGGTTGGATACCGATATTGTGGTTCACCGCCTGCCAACCAAAGAAGATTGTCCTCCAGTAAAACAGAAAGTTCGCCGAATGCGCCCCGAGATGTCTGAGAAAATCAAGGCTGAGGTTATGAAACAGTTTGATGCCGGTTTTCTAGCAGTTACTTCTTACCCACAGTGGGTTGCCAATGTGGTTCTGGTGCCGAAGAAAGATGGTAAGGTCCGTATGTGTGTAGACTATAGAGATTTGAACAAGGCCAGTCCCAAAGATGATTTCCCTCTGCCTCATATCGATGTTCTGGTTGACAACACTGTACAACATAAGGTCTTCTCTTTTATGGATGGTTTTTCCGGTTACAATCAGATTAAGATGGCTCCCGAGGATATGGAAAAGACAACTTTCGTTACGCAATGGGGTACCTTTTGCTACAAAGTCATGCCGTTCGGATTGAAGAATGCTGGGGCAACATATCAGTGCGCCATGGTCGCTTTGTTCCACGACATGATTCATCATGAGATTGAGGTATACGTTGACGACATGATTGCAAGGTCCCAGACTGAGGAAGAACACCTCGACCATCTTCAGAAGTTGTTCGACAGGTTGAAGTTGTATAAGTTGAGGTTAAACCCAAACAAGTGCACCTTCGGGGTGAGGTCTGGTAAGCTGCTGGGTTTCGTCGTTAGTGATAAAGGTATTCAAGTGGATCCCGTAAAGGTGAAGGCTATACAGGAGATGCCAGCTCCCCGAACAGAAAAATAAGTTAGAGGCTTTTTGGGACGGTTGAACTACATTTCCCGATTCATTTCACATCTGACTGCTACTTGTGAGCCAATCTTCAAGTTACTGAAGAAACATCAAGTGGTAAAGTGGAACGATGAATGTCAGGCCGCGTTCGAATGGATCAAAGAATATCTCCAAGATCCGCCTATTCTGATGCCTCCAGTTGAAGGAAGACCTTTGATATTATACTCGATAGTACTCGATAATTCAATGGGGTGCGTGCTGGGGCAGCATGACGAGTCTGGCCGAAAAGAGCATGCTATTTATTACCTTAGCAAAAAGTTTACCGACTGCGAGACTCGATACTCGTTGCTTGAGAAAACTTGTTGCGCTTTGGCATGGTCTGCTCGCCGGCTAAGACAGTATATGCTGACCCACACTACTCTATTGATATCAAAGATGGACCCAATCAAGTATATCTTCGAAAAGCCTGCCTTGTCCGGAAGAATAGCAAGATGGCAGATGATCTTGACTGAGTATGACATTTAATACATGACCCAGAAAGCAATCAAGGGAAGTGTATTGGCAGATCATTTGGCACATCAGGAAGTGGATGATTATCAGTCTATGAACTTTGAATTCCCGGATGAAAACATCATGTTGGTGACCGACTGTGAAGAACCTGGACCGGACGAAGGACCTGAGGAGGGATCCCGATGGTCTATGTACTTTTACGGAGCTTCAAACGCTTTGGGTAATGGCATTGGCGCCGTGATCATATCTCCAGAAGGCTGTCATACTCCGTTTACCGCCCGATTATGTTTTAACTGCACCAACAATATGGCGGAGTATGAAGCGTGCACCATGGGTCTCCGTGCAGCTATTGACCTAAGGATTAAGTTCTTGAGTGTATTCGGAGATTCCGCTCTCGTGATCAGTCAGATTAAAGGCGAGTGGGATACGAAACACCCAAATCTTGTTCCTTACAAGGAGTATGTACTGACATTGCTTCCACACTTTGAGGAGATAATCTTTGAACACTTCCCAAGAGAGGAGAATCAGTTGGCGGACGCGCTAGCTACGATGTCTTCTATGTTCAAGGTCAGGTGGGACAATGAGACTCCCCAGATTACCATCGAGAGGTTGGATGAACCCGCACATTGCTGTGACATCGAGACTGAATAGGTAATAGATAAACCCTGGTTCCATGAAGTAAATAGGTATCTTGAGGCTCAGGAATACCCCGAGGGTGCATCTGTTAATGATAAGAAGTTTTTGAGAAGATTCGCGGCAAAGTTCTTCATCAGCAATGGTATTCTTTACAAGCGTAACCATGATTCAATCTTACTGCGATATGTGGATAAGAACGAGGCAGAAAGAATCATGGCAGAGTTACATGAAGGTACTTTCAGAACTCATTCCAGTGGACACACCATGGAGAAGAAAATCCTACGGGCAGGATATTATTGGTCTACTATAGAAGCCGATTATTATCAGCATTCTCGGACCTGTCATAAGTGCCAACTCTATGCTGATAAGGTGCACATACCTCCAGTTCCCTTGAACGTTTTGACGGCACCTTGGCCTTTTGCAATGTGGGGCATCAATATGATTGGCGAGATCAGACCTACTGTGTCTAAGGGGCATCGTTTCATCCTGGTAGCTATTGATTACTTTAGGAAGTGGGTTGAAGCAGCTTCCTTTGCTACAGTCACCAAGAACGTCGTGGCACGGTTTATTCGGCATAATCTGATATGTCGATATGGTGTACCAGAGAGGATCATTACGGACAATGGTACAAATCTCAATAATACAAAGATCACCGAGCTCTACAAGTAGTTCAAGATACAACATCACAACTCTTCTCCTTACTGGCCGAAGATGAATGAGGCTGTTGAAGCGGCTAATAAGAACATCAAGAAGATTATGCAGAAGATGACGGTGACATACAAAGATTGGCATGAGATGTTACCATTTGATCTTCATGGGTACCGTACCTCAGCACGGACATCGACAGGGGCAACACCCTATTCCTTGGTGTATGGTATGGAGGCAGTTTTGCCCATTGAAGTCCAGATACCCTCTCTTCGGATTATGAAGGATGCAGGTTTGAGCGAAGACAACTGGTTTCAGACCCGGCTTGACCAGCTGAACTTAATCGACGAGAAAAGACTTACTGCTATTTGTCATGGTCAGACGTATCAAAAGCGAATGATCAGGGCATTTAACAAGAAAGTTAAACGACAAGAATATCAAGTTGGGGATTTGGTCATCAAACGCATCATATTACCGCAAGGTGATCCCAGGGGCAAATGGACCCCTACGTACGAAGGGCCATTTGTGGTTAAGAACATTTTCTCGGGAGGAGCTATGATTCTAAACACCATAAATGGTGACGACTTTCCTCACCCCGTCAATGCAGACATAGTGAAAAAATACTACGCATAATCAAAGACCTGCTAGGTTGACCGGCCTGGGAAAAAATAAGGGCTTCCCGGTGAACCAAAAGGGTTCGGGCAAAAATAAGGGATGAAAATGAAAAAAACTGTACACCCGACAAGTCGAAAACCTGAAAAGGCGGCTTGGGAAAAAAGGGTATCCCGGTGGACTGAAAACCCGAAAGGGAGGTCCAGGAAAAAATTAGGGATCAAAGTGTAACACTATGTCTCATTGGATCATCTTGCAACCAGACTTCGGTATCGCCTATCAAGCTCGGACGACACTAATCAATCTGATCTACCTTCAACCAAGTAGCAAAGTGATGAGATGCTCGAGGATATAAAGGCAATAGCTGAGCTGGAACCCAGTGGGATTGTTCACATAGCTGTTTTTCTTTATTTTTCACAAATTGTATAAATTCTATTTTTCGGCGGAGTTCTCTTACTAGGACGTCAGCCTCTTGTACAAAAACGCCTATTTATAGGCCGACTTCAAAATAAATACAATTCATTTTCACAAAGAAATTCCAAGTTGTTTTCTTTTTTCTGTTTTGTTTTGTAAGAACGTCCAATGTTCATTTTTGATATATGCATTTGACATTAATTGTCGTTCATAAATATTTACATGCGAAACAAAGACGATTACTCGTAATATCAGAAACATGGGCAAACAAAAAATGTCCAGACCTTACAGTTGCTCTATTTGCCAGGTATATGAATAAACCTAGCTGAAGAATATGACTATGGTACATTCACTCCCTGCGGAGTAAGAAAAGGATAGTAGTATCAACTCTCCCCAGCTGAGGCTCGCAACCGCGAATGAATCGGTAAGAGTATCCCCAAGCAGAGTTTACCTATCACCAACACTGGAAGATTATCCCCAGCGAAGTCTAGAAGACCATCCCCAGCGGAGTCTAGAAGACCATCCCCAGTAGAGTCTGGAAGATTATCCCCAGTGGAATTCACCACTAAAAGATTATCCCCAGCAGAGTTCATCTCTTTCACAAACAAGAAATTCATCCCCAACAGAGTTTATTATCTCCAGCAACGGTAATTCATCCACAGCCGAGGGTTACTTCTCCAAGATCAGCAAATCCTCAGCAGAGCATTTCTTCCCACAGAGTCATTCTCTCACCAGTTTATTCTCCAGCAGAGTTATTCTCCCGCCAAGTTATTCTCAGATCGTCTTCGGTCGTTATCCCCAGAGAAGTTATATTCTCCAACAGAACTATTCTCCCAATCATCTTCAGTCGTTATCCACAGCGAATGAAACTCTTTATATTCTCCAGCAGCAATCCGATATTTATTTTCCCTCAACTAGAGAACATCATAAAAACATTGCACATCCATACATCATGACATGCATACGCATCATACATCACAATCTCATTATTTTGAGAACATCATTGCCTGATACATATCATACATTACATACAGCTAACCTTTACCTTTCAGGAAAGATACAATCAAATTCTCATAAACACAAGTTATGAAGCCCGGGTACGACCGAATAGTATCTTGATTTCTACAGCACATTGTGAAGCCCGGATTACGATCGAATAACAGTATCAGACTACCGCAGAACCTGGATTACGACCAGATAGTGGTATCTCTTAAAGAAAGCTATGAAGCCTGGATTCAACCGGATAGTAGTTTAATCCCCAGCAAGTTGTGAAGCCCGGATTACAACCGGATAATAGCTCAACAAGTTATTGTGAAGCCTGAATTACAACCAGATAGCAATACAAGACCATGAAGCCTGGATTACAACCAGATAATGGTAGAAGACGTTGTGAAGCCTGGATTACGACCAGATAGCAGCCAAAGACACCGCGAAGTCTGGATTACGACCAGATAGTGGTATATCTTTAATACAAGTTATGAAGCCCGGATTCAACCGGATAGTATCTTTATTCCTCCGAACCCCATGAAGCCTGGATTTCGACCAGATAATGGTATGATACATCGTGAAGCCTGGATTATAACCAGATAGCGGTAAGGGACACTATGAAGCTTGGATTTCGACCAAATAGCAGTTTACTCGGCCAATTACTGTGAAGCCCGAATTCGACCGGATATTGGTAGGCCCAACAGTCAAACGGAAGCCCGAATGCGACCAGATAACCACTTGATTTCTTCTGAAGCCTGGATTTCGACCAGATAAGAAGTGAAGTATTATGAAGACTGTATTACGACCATATAGCAGTACAGAACCCCATGAAGCCTGGATTCGACCAGATAATGGTATAGCACATCGTGAAGTCTGGATTACGACCAGATAACAGTATGAGACACTGTGAAGTTCGGATTACGACCAAATAGCAGTTTACATGGACAATTACTAAGAAGCCCGGAGTCGACCGGATATTAGTGTGCCCCAAAATTCAAGTTGAAGCCCGGATGCGATCGGATAACATTTGAATTCCTTCTGAAGCCTAGATTACGACCAAATAAGAATCGAGAAATTGCGAAGCCTGGATTACAACTGGATAGTAAGTTTAATCTCATTTCTCCAGTAAGTCACTGTAAAGCCTGGATTACGACCAAATAGCAATCGGTCTTATCACTATGAATCCTGGATTACGACCAGATAATAGTTCACTCTCACCTCTTCAACAAAGATGATTCCTCAGTAGAATAACAGACGACCGAAGTTCCTAAAATTTAACAAAGATGATTCCCCAGTAGAATAACGGACGACCGAAGCTCCTAAAGTTCTATTTCTCTCAAGACAGAGATCAGCATTCCCCAGCGGACTCTTCCTCAACAACAGGAATACAAGCTCTTGCTAAAGAATCCCTTGGGCGATAGACACTCCTTCGGATGGCATCTTTAAGCCCATTCCCCATTGGAAATTTCCAAATGGCATATGTAAGCCCATTCCCGATATCACACGACACATACCACTTCATGCGAGTGAAAATTTTTAGACACTCTAGTGTTCAATCCTCTTCCACCTTCGGATCACGAAAGGCACGAAAGCCAATCTACATCCTCAGGTTTAAGAAGATTGAACAGGGGCAGCTGTTGTACCCTAAAATTTTCCCTCCCATATTTCTCAAAACATTTCAAGAAAGATCCTCAAGTTGTTCAAGGAAGTCCAAGGGTTGACCAGACAAACCCTCTCCTAAGGCAGTCTACCTCAAATTAGGGTTTCATGTTGCATCATGATACTTGAGTCCAAGGGATTCCAAATGCTCACCAATGTCCCAATATGTTCTCAAGATCATCCATGTCAAGTTTCAAGCCTTGTAGAAGAAGTTTGCTCAGTCAATTGCTCGAGAGCCCAAAAATCGACTGTGCTAGGGAAAAAGTAAATTGTGGCCCACATACAGTCAAACTTCAAGATTTTTGGCCAACATCCTTATTTTGAATTATATTTCATCATTTGATCAAGGATTGCTCATAATTCATCAAGAATCAAAAGTTGCTAAATTGGGGTTTTGTAGGAAAAGTCAACTCAACTTTGACCAAGCATAACTTTCTCATACTTTATGAGAAATGACCCATGCAAAGCTCATTTTGAAGAGGATGCCATGCTCTACAATCCATCTTCAGCTCCCAAGTTCAAAATATGCACTCACAAGAAGTTATGAATTTTGACATTATAGGTCATTTTGAAAAGTCAACAAAAACACCTTTTTTTGTAAAAGCTTCATACATGAGCATGGAATATCAAATTGAGATGAGACCAAAAGGGTTTACTATAAGACATCTCAAGCTTTCTAAAAAGTCCAAGAACACCTTCAAAGAGTCAAAATTGAGGAAATTATGCATTGTTGAAGTTGACCTTTTTTGCAAAATTGCCAAAAGTCAACTATGCCTAAAACTTCAATTTTTGCCAAATGGGCCCAATCTTTTTCACTTGTTTTGAGTTGGCAACATGGTCCACGAGCCCTAGCCTTTTCCACTTGTCATTATCTTATTTTTATTTTTTATTTTTATTTTCATTTGAATTAAATCATTTTAAATCAAAACAAATCATATAAAATCCAAAACATTGAAATTCAAATTTTTTTACATGATTCGGGTCTTAATATCCAGCTAGCATCAAATCAAATTCGTGTAAAGGCATGGTGTGGACAAAAAGATTGAATTAGGCCATTTTTGGAAAGGTTTTCAAAGTGTATCAAATCAAAATCAAAAGCATTGATGGAAGGAGATTGTGATCATTCTTCCAACCCTAATTCACTCCTCAATACATAAGGAGTGTGTGCAGACCAAAAGAGGCTAGAGAAAGAGGCGTGTGATCAAGAACACAAACATGAAAAAACAAGAAAAAGTGGTGAATCGAATTCGTACTTAGAGGCCAATTCAAGTCTCTTGGACTATCCCAATCGTTTCCTGAGGTCATCAGCAAGCAAAAGCAATCAAAAGCAAGCATTTCCAGGCCCTATATCGCGTTGTAAGTCATCCACGACATCCATGTATTATTGAATTCAGTTTGCATGATTTAGACATTGTTAGCATGAATTAATCATATATTATTGATCCATAGAACATTTGCAAGCTTTCTGCATCGTTTAATTTCATTTATATGTCTTGTACAAGATTTCACCATTACTAGGGTTTCTTGCTTCGATTTGGGATTTTCGTTTACAGGAAAAATTGGGCCATGAAAGGGCCACCATTATGTTCAGCAAAGCCAGACGAATCCATCCATGGCCTTGGTTTTCATTTATCACGCTTGTGTTGAGTTTTGAGATTTGCAGGACTTGTAGCTACGGACAAGCGTCTGTAGGTAAAAGTTTGGAACTTTTACCAACAGATCCAAGGAGGAAGATGACCAGCTGTCAAATAACCATTGGCTTGTTCAAATTTTCGCGCGCTGAATTGATATATGTTCCCTTTTAATATTTGATTATTGTTTTGTATTATTATTACAACTAACACAAATGGCCCAGTGGTAGCCAGGCTGGCGTTAAGGCGTTGAGGAAGCTTGAGGTCAGGGGTTCGACCCCTTCCTTCAACGTTTGTATTTTTCTTAATTTCTTCCTACAGATCTCACGCGTACACAAGTCAGGGGACTACCATGCTCCCTCAAGATCTAACCATACAGGCGTCCTTGAAACCAGATCTGATGGCCGTAATGTGGTGACCATGGTATGCCTCAGTCAAGGCAATGCGCTAGATCCAAAAAGTCAAACGTGGACACCCTTGGGCTTGGGCCAGATTGCTTCTCACACCCTCCAATTACTTTTCAGGCCCATTCTCTCTTTCTATTTTCTTTTATATTTTATTTTATTTCATTTAATTTATTTTATTTTATTTACTAACCAATCAATTATTTTTCTTTTTATAAAAAAAAATCACAAAAAATAATACTTTCCACAAATTAGGTTTAGACTTTATTTTTTATTTAAAAAAATTAAATTAATTTGATTAGATTTTAATTTTAGGTAAACTTTAATTCTTTTTGTAAATAATTAAAATTAATTAGAATAGTTAGGTTTTTATTTCTTAATTAATTATATTTTCTTTTTCTTAAAAAAAACCAAAAACCACAAAATAGACCATGTAATTATTTTTATTAATTAATTTAATTAACTAATTAATTATGTAATTAATTTTAGGACCTAATTCTTTTTAAAAAAATAATTAAAAACAACAAAACACAAATTTTCTTTTTGATTACGCTAGAAGGGTCAAAACCCTAATTTCTTCCCGGTCTTAATTTCAATCGCGCGCGCTTTATTGTTTTATTGTTACCCTATTATTGTAACTGCTCACAAGGTGTAATAGTTAATTAGGACTTTTACCTCTTCATTTATCGCTTTATTTTTAAAGGGTTTGTTTTTGGCTATGTAAATACCCGAAGCCTTGTAATAGCGTAGTTTAATTTCCGCACTTTTAAAATCTGCAAAACATAAACTGTTAGATGTATGATTTGGTTTGCATGATAAGAATGTATGTAAAACTTTAAAACGGTTAGATAACCCTAAAATGTGCAAAGATAAATAATCTGAAATTGAATCACTCGCACATGCGTACTCCTAGGGTACACTCCCACTTGGTTGCCTTCGGTAAACGATCATTGAGTATAGGATGCTTTAGTGGTCGTCCTTTTGTCCAAAGATCAAAGTTGCATCGGAAAAGTTGCCTCGGATATTGTTGCCTCGGATAATTGATCTAAGACATTAGGGTTACTACTAAGACGTCCTAACATTGCTTTAGTGACCGTACGTCCCTTTCAAATTGACCCTCAAAACTCCAACGACGGTGCTACCTACTCACTAATAGTGGGATAGTGTTGTCTAAAGGAAACGAACATAAAACGATTCTTTTTTCGAGTAGGTAGATTAGTTCTCAAGTACTTGCTTAATCCAAACAAATTTTTTCACACTTACACTCCTTTACAAACAAAGTTTTCAAAAATACTTCATTACACTCTTGAAGACATAAGCAAGAGTTAAATCAAAGTAAAACAAAAGCTTTTCAAAGCACACAAACACACAAAGAAGTAATTTTGAAAATGATGAGCAAGTACCTAAGAGTCCGTAGATAACTACGGATAGAAAGGGTGCTAATACCTCCTCTTTCTATAATCTACCCCCCGTACTCAGAAATATCTCGAAAAAGGAATTTTTCTGTGCTTTTTTCCTTTCCATATTGGATAAAATAAAAGTCGGTAGCGACTCTTGCTTACCGCGACATTTTACGAACACAAACGCAAAACGGAAACCAGCATTCCTAAAAAACAGTCCCGGTTCTGGCCACCGTATCACAACTGGATATTGAGATAATTTTACTGGATCTTAAGAAGGAAGGCCCAGGGGTACATGACACAAGCTCATTGCCTTAACACTAGTCGGATGCCCAACGTGTGGTGATATGCTTCCTTACATGAGGCATGAAGCCGCCCAACACATGGTGATAAGTCGTTCGAATTTGGGTGTTAGGCCGCCTATTTAGACTTGGACGGCTAGAACTAACTCCCACAACCTATTTGCTCAATAAACGTGGGTGATGATGTGTCTTAGGGGTGACTGATTAGAGAGAGAGTTAATGCGGAAACCATCTCCTCCATAATTCAAGGGAGAACGAATTTCCTCCTTTCCACGTTTCAAATAAGAGAGATAAGGTAATTATTCTTTAGCCTAGACACAAGAAGCCTTCTATATATACCACATTTCCAAAAAAGGAGAGAGACATCCAATCTCTCATGCAAAAACCAAATACAAAATTCTCCACAACCATATGTGACTGAGATCTCACCACTCAATAAACACGTAACCCTTAAGACATTTCTACACAACAAAAGGTGTCTCTCATTGTACTTTTATGAGTACAATAATGCTTTTTTAACAAAACAGTATAAACCTCCATAGGCCTAACAAATGCTAATGTGATAGTTATGATTGATGTAAAATTCCCATGTGTTCCTAATAATTTAGAATGTGATATCAAATTTAGTTGAACTAGAACTAGCTATTTTATTCACGTATATTGTAAACAAATTGTAACAAATTAATCATTGTACAAACCTTAAAAAAATCATTATACTAAAATGAAGCTACCTAGAAATTAACTGTTTGTACAAATGCTAACTCATTTCCCATGAACAGAAAGTAACTCACGAATAATAAATAATTAGATAAACATTGTTGATCAATTAATAAACTCTTTCGAATATTTATTTTATTATTTATAAATCTTTAAATTATATAATAACTGAAAATAAATTCCAATTATTTAAATTTAAGATAATAAATAATTAATAAACATCGTCTGATCAATTAATAAACTTAGCGTTCAAAAATAAACAGCTCTCGACTTGAAAAAGTTATGAATTTTTAAATCAATAGATCAAAACGCTTGCAATGTAATGATGCAGATGGGAGATGGTATCTTAGGTCAAAATTTGGGGTACAACATCTTCTCCGCAACTAATTGGTAATAACTTACACCTTGTTAAACTTTCTAAAGCGATTCATCATATTCATTTTTAATTGTGATTCTATTATCATCATTTTCATCAAAATTAGTTCGCATATCCGATCTTTCCAATACGTAAAGTTTAGACGATCAGATTCAGGGTTGTCACTCTCTGATAAAAATAATTTTACAAAACGCGCAAATTTTTAAAGGGATCTATTCAACCCCCTCTTCTAGATCCGTCACATCGTCTAACAAATTTATACTCATTTTGTACGACTTGAAGCAATTTCCTAGAGCAAGGTTTGAGAGATTAAACTTGGAAATGAAAAAATATGGCTTCCAACAAAGCAAAACAAATCATACTTTATTCTTGAAACATCGCCAGAGTAAGGTCACAACTTTTATTGTATATGTAGACGATATGATTATTAGATGAGATAACTCTGAAGAAATAGAAAAACTTCAAAAACATCTAGCAACAGAATTTGAGATGAAAAATCTAGGTGGACTCAAATATTTTCTAGTTATTGAGGTTGCTAGGTCGGAGAAAGACATATTTTTATCTCAATAAAATTATATCCTAGACCTTTTTTTTCCAGAGGTTAGGCTACTAGAATGTAAGCATGTAGTTACTTTGATTGTCCAAAATTACCAACTTGAAGAAGATCTAGACCAAGTGTCAACGAACAAAGGAATGTACTAGAGATTAGTTGGAAATTTTTTTTCTTATGTCATATAGGACTTGACATAACATATGCGCTAAGTATAGTAAGCAAAATTATGCGTAACCTGAGTAAAGATCCCATGGACGCAATAATTTGAATCACGCGGTACTTGAAGTCCTTGCCAGAAAAAGGCTTGATGTTAAAAAAAATTATCATGTACAAGTTGATGGCTATACAAACGCTGACTGAGTAGAGGATATCACCAAAAGAAAATCCATCTAAGACTATTTTATCTTTGTTGGAGGAAATTTAATTACATGGAAAAGTAAGAAACATAATAATGTAAAATTATCAAGTGCTGAAGCATAATTTCAAGGGGTGGCTAAGGCTCTTTGTGAGCATCTCTGACTCTAAAGATTGTTAATTGAAATTGAATTTGCTTTGAATAATGTGATGAACCTTTTTTTTTTGTGTGACAACAAGTCTGCAATTGAAATTGCTCATAATCTGGTTTAATATGATCAAACAAAACATATGGAAGTAGATTGACACCTTATCAAGCAAAATTTAGAGACAAAGATAATTCAATTTTAGTTTGTTAAATATGAAGATCAATTAGAAGTTATAATCACAAAAGTTGCATGTAGCAGAGACTTCTACAACACACTTAACAAGTTGGGCATTCAAAATCTCTACGCACCAACTTGAGAGGTAATTTTAATGTGACACACACACACATAAAAAAATACCGTATTTGTTTGACAAATAATATAAGCAACCGGCCCAACGTACACATATGTCATTTATATCTTCCTATGTGAATGATAACTCATTATTAAACACTTATAATTTGAACAAAATTTAAATTAGGATAACACAACAATAACAACAACATTTAACTTTTAATTCTCACAACAACAACATAAATATTTAACTAGCTAACAACAACATATCCTCGCTAAAAGAACAACAATAGGTCCTCGCCAAAAGAAACTCAAGCAACACCCGAGGGACTTGCCCTAGGAAAAAAATATTCAGACGAGGCGGCATGAAAGACAAACATTGAACAAAATTATCCAATTAAAGCATCAAGTTCTACAAATCTTGAGGGACTCGCCTCAAGCAATGTATGAGGGAATGAAATCGTCAACGTCTCTAGAGGCTAAGCAACGAAAGGAATCTTTTCCAGCTCATGGAACAATATAAAACCATTGAGTATTATCACTAAAGAGACCCCAAACGAGGATGTTGCAAGAAAACCTCTAACGGGACAACAATGCATATTGTACGAAAACAAAGACTTAAGAGTGGTAAAGAGGGATTCAACCATTTAAGTCTCGCCTTAGAAACTCAACTGTATGGCTATTGGCCAGAAACAAATCGTCTTGAGCATTGAACCATATATCCCTCCAAAGTGGCTCTTGTTGTGGATACATGAGAACTCACAAAACACTTAAACTAAATCATTTTACCCTATTATAAGACCTCGTGCTTAAGGGACTGGGTATTAAGATAATTTTACTGGATCTTAAGAAGGAAGGCCCAGGGGTACATGACACAAGCTCATTGCCTTAACACTAATCGGAAGCCCAACGTGTGGTGATATGCTGCCTTACATGAGGCATGAAGTCGCCCAACACATGGTGATAGGTCGTTCGAATTTGGGTGATAGGCCGTCTATTTGGACTTGGATCGCTCGAACTAACTCCCACAACCTATTTGCTCAATAAACATGGGTGATGATGTGTGTTAGGGGTGGCTATGATTAGAGAGTTAATGCGGAAACCATCTCCTCCATAATTCAAGGGAGAACGAATTTCCTCCTTTCCACGTTTCTAATAAGAGAGATAAGGTAATTATTCTTTAGCCTAAACACAAGAAGCCTTCTATATATATCGCATTCCCAAAAAAGGAGAGAGACATCCAATCTCTCATGCAAAAACCAAATACAAAATTCTCCACAACCATATGTGACTGAGATCTCACCACTCAATAAACACGTAACCTTTAAGACATTTCTCCACAACAAAAGGTGTCTCTCATTGTACTTTTATGAGTACTATAATGCTTTTTTAACAAAACAGTATAAACCTCCATAGGCCTAACAAATGCTAATGTGATAGTTATGATTGATGTAAAATTCCCATGTGTTCCTAATAATTTAGAATGTGATATCAAATTTAGTTGAACTAGAACTAGCTATTTTATTCACGTATATTGTAAACAAATTGTAACAAATTAATCATTGTACAAACCTTAAAAAAATCATTATACTAAAATGAAGCTACCTAGAAATTAACTGTTTGTACAAATGCTAACTCATTTCCCATGAACAGAAAGTAACTCACGAGCAACATCCTTCAATTCAACAACACTTCCATTGCATTTTGATAACAACTCAACTGCTTGTTGCTTTGTTAATCTAATAGTCACTCTAATTCCCTCTTTTTCTACTAAACCATCATTACTATTACATCTTCTCTTCTCAACTTCTTCATTGTTTTCTTCTCCCAAAATGGTTGGTTCTGAATCAACAAACCGAACCTTTTTCTTCACTGTCTTGCACGTAGGTTTCTTTTTAGGTAACTCATATTTGTATACAACTTTTGTTTGCTCTACTTTTACCCTTTTATGTGATGTTTTAGTTTTAAAGCAAGCTAAGATGGTGCTTATCATTTTCACTCCCTAAATATACTTCTGAGTTGTGTGATCAAAGAAAAGGATGAAAAAAGTTATATGACAAGAATGGTTTATATATACTAATCGTTTGGTTGAACGCGAAGTGTCAATTGGGGAACATAAAAATAATAATATTGATTTTGTTAGTCAAGTCATACATTTTTGTCTTTTTGCTAAGTAAAGAAAAAAAGTACACTTCAAATTTTTATTTTATCTCTTTGAAAGATGAAACCACAACTCCTAAGAATAGAAAGTGATGCGAAGAATGAGTAAAACAACGCGGTTTGCATGGAATTTCACTAAAGGCTTAGCTTTTTGTTTTAATAAAATGTTAATAAATGTTTGTTTTCCAATCACAATTTAGATAATATTGGCAAAAATATTTGATTGGTGAAATGAAAATTTAAATTTGTGATTACTCATTTATTTATATTTATAGTGCCTCATTAGTCTTTCGTAATACTCGATCTCATCCTCTAAATTTTTAGGTTTAACTTTTTAGTGTTACTCTTGTTTGCAGCTCCAAATTTTACAACAAATTCATTTATGTGCGGTAGTTTTATAACTTCATCAAGTAGGTCTATATTGTTCTGCTTGTTGAATCTAACGCAAACTCAATTGCCAAGTCCCCTCGGATTGATTGTTGTTGTAACTTATTTGTTGGTGTAAGTTTTATATGTCAATAATTTTATTAGAATATGGTATTTTTATCAAATTATCTATTAAAAATAATAAGATATTTTTTTATTATGTTTGTTTTTCTAAAATAATAAAGTTTTTAGAATAATTAGTTTATTTAATGAAACATTAAGTATGACGTAATCATGAGATATCATTAAACATAAGAATAATATTCTTAAAGTATTTGTAGTCAAGTTTTATTGTAAACTGGGTTAGCATTAAAACATGAAGACTATTATGTGGATAAAGGGGTGATTTGATAAAAAATTATCAAGTCTTCACATATCTATAAATATTAAGTAATATTTATATAAGATTGACATGTCATGAGAATACTGTTAGAAGTAATTCATATTCAGGAGTATTGATGTTAGTCAAAAGCAGAAGCTTATGAGGTTGCGTCCTAGAAGTATTTTTACCTTCTAGGGTTCTGGTTTGTTTTGTTAGCTTGTTTTAGCAGTGCCTACGTGGCATAGTTTGCTTACGTGTCATTTTGAGTTTGTGTATTTAAACAATTTTGTAATTAGGTTTCATCAATGCAGTGAATCGAGTTTCTCTCACCAAAAATTTGTTACAATTGTTTTCTCTCTTCTCTTTCTCTCTCTTCTTCCATCTTCATTTTCATCTTCAACCTTGTGCTCTAACAAATGCTACATAGAATATTATGAAAGTATCATAAGTTATTCTCATGGTGCTAATGGTGTATACCACCCTTTGACCTCAAACCATTATGGACCCTATATATGAAGTCGATTATTTTATTTTCATTCAAATGTTATCCATAACAGAATGATCGTAAATATGATTGAAGGGTACTCCACAAATCATGCTTAGAGACGTGAGCGACCTAGATCCTACGTAGTATGATAAGTGTCTAAGAGACCAATATTGAATTGGACAAGGGTGGAATGCTATATGAGTTGTGTTCAATATAAAAATGAGGGTAAGAGGGTAATTGTAAGCATAAACTTTATCACATAAAAATTTTGTGAGATCACTTGAGATTTTTGTCACATGGATAACAATGATGTGTTTCTAGATACCATTCACTATTTATAATATTAAATCTATGTGTACTAGTCAAAAAGTGCAAGTGTGCATGTCCCATTGTAAGGGTGGAGATACTCAGAGGCCTTAGTAGGTTTATAAAACGTTTTGGTAGTGAGGGCTTTCCCACGGCGATGGGAAGCCCGATATGGAGGTGTTTTAAGGGGATTTATGATACCCACTCACGTGACGTGGGAGGTTATGCTGATGTGCGGTGATGCTTAGTAGCAAGCGTGTAACCGTCAACGTTAGTGTACTTAGATTGCAATGAATGTGGAGCTTTTTAGGGTGAAGAGAATGATTATTACTTAAGGTCTGCCTATCTCCTTGAGAGGAGATTTATTTATAGAGGTATATAGGACCTAGGGTTTCCTCATAAAGGGCCACCATCCACTTAGTCAATAGTGGGGAGTTGAACCTTATTTCCAAGGGAGTCATGGGTCAGTTAATGACCTTGACTTTCTCTCTACCCAAAAATGTCTCATCCCATATTTTCTCAAGCAGGGGCGGGGGAATACTATAGACAAGGAGATACCTCCCATCAGGAGATCTTTCATCATCTCCTCTAATAGGACGATCTAAAGGCATCTCCCTAGGAGATGCCTTTTGTCAAATATAACATTACATATTCCCTCAGGCACAAGTCCTTTGATATAAGGCAAAGTGTTTTCTCACTTATTGCTAATGGGAGTATCCCGAGAAGGAATGCCTCCCATAATAAGGTTTTATTGATCTCGGGAGATCTAAATCTTCTAGATAGACATGTGCATATCCCGATTGATGAGACCATCAGTCCCTCAAGTGATGATTTAATTTGGTCGGGAGAATCTGAGTCTTCTAGACGAGATGGTATGTAGTCTGATTGATGAGATTATAAGTCCCTTAGGCAAGGCGTTTAACGTGATTGGGCGAGACTTTCATCGAGCCCTCGGGAAAAACTTGTTATCGAGTCTCTTAGGCAAGATATTTGTCACACCTCTTAGTCGTGTGTCATATCCCAAATTTGCCCCGTCAAATTCAATGATCATTTTTATTGATATTTCAATATTATTACTACATTTCTAAAATTATTGATTCAATTTGCTTATTTTGGGTCTTATTTTAATGGGGGTTTAAATTCATAAGAGGGGGTGTATGTTTCAAAAGGGCCATTAAAATCTGATGGCCCATTAAGGTTGTTTTTCTTTTTCCATATAAGTCAGGCTGACCCATTACGTTTTTTAGGCCCGTTTATAAATAGAAGGGGGTTTGTTAAATTAAGTCTTGGTTCGTTGGCCCATTACGTTCAAGCCCATTTTAAGTGAGCAGAGGCGCATTATACAATATAGAGATGTGGTGTTTTGGGCCATCAAAATCTGATGGCCCATTAAGGGTTAACGTATTTTTAGTAGGGGAAATGGATGTGATTTTTTTTTGGTCTGATCATTTGGGCTTCTCAAAGAAATTATTTGTGCATTTTTTTAAAATTATTTTTAGAGGCCCATATTTCATTTTTTTTGGAAGCCCACTTTGATGCTTGAAGACAATATTTATTCAAATTAATTTGCATTTTTATTTTATGTTACTATTATTATTTTGTTATTAAACCTAATTAACTAATTGTATCTATTAATTATTAATTTATTATTAATCTTATATTATCATGTTAAGTAACATTGACTAAGTCAACTAAAAGGGTGGAAACCCTAATGCATCAGCAGCGACGCTATTCTTCTTCGCTGAAACAACCCAAGCCCAAGAACATATGTTGTACATATCAATCAAATTTGTATCAAATCTCAAACAAACAAACAAAATCAAATCAAAGGAGTTTTATTCTTGAATACAGACACAAAATTGTCAAATTTTTACAAACAATTTGTAAACGAAATCAAATCAACTCTTATTTCAATCAAATTACAAACAAATCCGTTACATAATGAATTACAATCTTTTCTAGCTTAAATCTACCCTAATCTTCTCTAATTTCTAAATCAATCTAAGTTTGTAACGGCTAAATCAACAAAATTTCCTAAATCAATCTAATTCTAAAAAATATATAAAGAACCCTAATTCTAAAAATATGGGGACGGAGAAAATTAAGCAAAGAAAAGAAGGAGAAGAAGCTGAATATTATTCCAGGCCTTCATCGTCCTCGAAGTACTTCTTTCGCTTAGATCTAGGGTTTCTAAACAGAAACCCTAAGATCTCTGTTCCTCAGTCGTGCGTCTCCGCCATCATTCTATGAACCTGTGATAAAGCAAATAAGAAAGAGAGAGATTAGACGAATCAGAGAAAATAGAAGAGGAGTAAAATGAGAATCACGACATCGAATCTAACGTTCGAACACTCAGCTTAAGAGTTTTTTATTTGTGTTTCTTGTCGTGATTTGGGTTTAGGGTTAGGGTTGCCTCCGCTTCAAGTTGCTTCCACATGAGGGGGGTTCGAGGCTTTAGGGTTTGTTTGTGGTTGTTGTAAGATAAAGAGAAGCGAGAGAACGAGAAGAAGAGAGAAAAAGGTTGAGAGAAAATGAAAAGAAAGTGAAAGAAATAATAAGATATACTTCCTCTGCTTGTAATCTATATCAGGGACACATGGCCAACATCTGGCCAGGTGATCCCGTGCACTCTTGTGTACACCCTCACACTCTCCACCCTCTGATCTTGATCAAATGAACACAACCTCACACATGCACCATAAGCGCGTACACGATCCCACACGAAGGCCAAACAGACCCCCCCCCCCCCCCCCCCCCTCCGGAAATTGTTTTGGGTCGAGCCCAATTATCTCCACCCTTTGTTTGTTATTTTATGCTAAACAAAACCAAAATGCACCCCCCTTCCTTATGGACCCAAGACCAAGTGTTGGGCTTCAGTCCTAAATCCTTACACCCCCTAATTTTACTACCACGTTTAAACATGCACCCCTCGCGCAACTGGGCCCAAATCCATTATCTGGATTTAGGGCCCTGATCACACCCCTGGTTTTTGCTACCCAAACTAAATTTACACCCCCTCGTTTATTCAATTTATTTTTTTTTTATAATAATTTATTATCAAATTATCATTTTTACATTAAATTACATTTTTGCATTTTTTTTAAATTTTTAGCAAATGATATTGGATTAATATTAAAAATATCTAATATATTTTTAATAAATTATAATAGTCATTTATCAATTCAAATCTTTTTTTTTAAATACTAACTTTCTTTAATTGCATTAAATATTTTTTCTCATGCATTAAAATATTTTTTACATATTGCATAATATACTTGAAAACATCTAACCAATCAAACACTAACTTAGTTTTTTACTAATATAATTCAAACTTATTTATTTTCAAAAAGGATTATGGAAACTTCTTTTATCGACTACGAACTACGTCTACAAATTACGTTAATCACACACGCAGACTTAGTTCAAGGAGAATTCGAGATGTTTCTATAATCCATAAAAAACACCAACCAACAACTACGAACTATGAATTGAGACTCTGATTCCTCATAAGAGGATACATAGGCATACAACTTAAAATTATGGTGAGTTCCCCTAATTAAAAATTAAAACCCTATTCCTAAACCTTTAACCTAAACCCTAGTATCCTTGTGAACAAGGTAGATGAGGGGTGCCTAACACCTTCCCTTCGTCTAAAGCGAGTCAACAACTTATAATCTCTGAGAAAATTAGGGTTATTTGTTATATTACCTTCCTTAGTATAAAAATTAATGATGACGACTCTATAATATTAATCGGTTAATACAGCGTGATCCTTGAGTTTTGTCTCACATGAGGAGACATTAAGTCTCTTATACGACGATTTAATTTAGTCTAGAGAATCTAAGTCTTCTAGATAGGATGTGTTATACCCCAAAATTTTCCCTCTCATTTATCAAGTTTTTTCTCACAAGATCTCCTTTGGTTCAAGACTGCACAAGGGTTGATAAGCTCAAGACACCTCCTTAAGCATTGATGACTGAAATTAGGGTTTGAGATTGCACAAGTATAATTGAACTCTTAATGCCTCATATTACTTTCATGGATCACTATGGACCCCCAATATTGCTCATGTCAATTTTCAAGTCCTGGATCACATTTTTGCTCAGTCAATTGATCAGTTGACCTAAAAATCAGCTGTATCGGGGAAAAAGTCAACGGTGGTCAATTTATAGTCAAACTTCATAAATTTTGATCCATATCAACACTGTCAACTCCTATATGTCATTTGATCAAGTTTAGACCAAAATTCCTCAAGAAATTCGATCAGATCGTCAAAAGGGCAAAATGGTCAAAATTAGGGTTTTGATTGAGAAAAGGCAATTTCTGATTTTTGACCTAGAAAATGGTTAATTGGTTTGAGACATGATCTCAAGGTTTCAGTTGAATAATTTTGACCTAATGACATGACTCAAAACATTGCTCAAGTTCATTTGATTGATAGTTGATTTTCAGTCAACTGATCAAAAGTCGACTACACACTGAAAAGTCAAACTTTGACTTTTTGGTCAAAATCAAGTGTCAAAGATCACAATTCATCAAAACATGTCAAAATATGAAACTTGTTCATCAAGAAATCAAAAAGTCAAAATTTCATTTTGAAAAGTCAAAGTTTTCAAACATAGGAATTTTTGTGTTGAAAACTTCATATTTTTTCACAACTTTGAGCCAATTTTTCACCATGATGCAAGATGATTCAAAGGAAACTTTCAACATAAAAGTTGTAGATCCCAATGAGATATAAAACATTTCTTTACACAACTTCTCCTATAAATGCATGGATTTAAATTTATGATTTTGTGAATATATGTTCATGAGACTTGGAAACTTAGTAATATATATGCTCAAACTAGAAAGAAACGTGAAATGTGCGAGAGAGCGGCCAAGACCAGAAGAGAAAAGATAAATATGTCAAGAAATCCATAATTGCTGCCATTATGGTCGTCACGCCCTTGCCACGACCGTAAGACGCTTCAGACGCGCGTTACGCTCGTCACGCCCCTGCCACGACCGTAATGCGCTATTTCATGCAAACTGCGTGTAACGCAGCAGCCACGCCCGTAACAAGCTTATAAGTGGTAAATTTTGAACGTGGTCAAGCAACAGAACATGGTCAAGTAACAGCATGCACGTACACCTTGTTTTCCTCCAACTTCTAAGACCACCTCCTCCTTATTTTTCTGAGTAAGCCAAGAATCTAGGAACAAAAATGTAATTCCAACCGTATTTTATTCTATATAAATAGCTTAGACTTGGAAAGAAAGAGGGGGGAGTTAAGTTCACAAAAACCTTGCGGAAGCTCTGCCGATTTTAATCTCGATTCTATTTTCGCACTTCGTTCAATTTTAATTTCCATTCCGACGTTCCAATCTTGTCGGCTTGTGGAAGAAGGATCTAGGATATTATTACTTTTCAGGTTTTTATTGTATTTGATATAATTGTAATTTTATTTATGTTAAATTTCTATTCTTTAATTATAATGCATGTGTTGTTATTGTTTTCCGATTTTATTTCCTGCTTTTTAGTTCCGAGTATTATGAGTAGCTAAATACCTGTAGTCGGGGTGTGATGAAATAACCGGATGGATTTATGTATTTCTAAGCTAAAACCTCAATTAACTTAATTTCTGGCCGTGACTTTTTATAATTAAAAATTAAGCTTTTTGTTACGAAAGTAAGAAAAGTGAAATAGGGAGAAATCAAGACCACGAGAGTGTGAGGTTTTAACCGGATAGCTAAAGTTAGGCATTCGATTTAAATACAGCGAGAGCGCTTTAAAACAGATTAGATTTATTTAGTTTTCAAAAAGATGCTTTCTAAACACTTATGGGCTAGCGAGAGCAGACATTTGGCTTTAGGAGTATGATCCGAGGTAAGACCACGAGAGTGTGAATCAAGGGTTTTTAAACTGATAAATACTACAGAACAATTTAAGTTGAATACTTT
Organism: Vicia faba; assembly: GCA_948472305.1. NCBI lineage: Eukaryota > Viridiplantae > Streptophyta > Magnoliopsida > Fabales > Fabaceae > Vicia > Vicia faba. The sequence continues at coordinate 1,363,142,618 of OX451741.1, read as the reverse complement.
TATATGCTTAGGTACAATTTAATTCGCTTAGGTTCAAAACATTACACTCCGGCCACTTTAATATTATAATTCTTTTAGTTGAATTTAGTTTCCCCTTTTGTTTTAAACTCCTAAAAAACCCAAACGTGACAATTTCCGCCTTAGCTAAACTAACCTGTTTAAAACACTAGAGTGATTACGAAGTCCCTGTGGGTTCGACATCCTTTTATTACTACCGCGATAGACTGTGCACTTGCATTTAAGATACTGTTAGACACATTAGGTCAATCGCACATCATTTACTCGGCCAATTACAATGAAGCCCGAATTCGATCGGATATTGGTAGGCCCAACAGTCAAACGGAAGCCCGAATGCGACCAGATTACCACTTGATTTCTTCTGAAGCCTGGATTTAGACCAGATAAGAAGTGAAGTATTCTGAAGACTGTATTACGACCATATAGTAGTACAGAACCCCATGAAGCCTGGATTCAACCAGATAATGGTATAGCATATCGTGAAGCCTGGATTACGACCAGATAACGGTATGAGACATTGTGAAGTTAGGATTACGACCAAATAGCAGTTTACATGGACAACTACTAAGAAGCCCTGAGTCGACCGGATATTAGTGTGCCCCAAAATTCAAGTTGAAGCCCGGATGCGATCGGATAACATTTGAATTCCTTCTGAAGCCTGGATTACGACCAGATAAGAATCGAGAAATTGCGAAGCCTGGATTACAACCGGATAGCAAGTTTAATCTCATTTCTCCAGTAAGTCACTGTAAATCCTGGATTACGACCAAATAGCAATCGGTCTTATCACTATGAATCCTAGATTACGACCAGATAATAGTTCACTTTCACCTCTTCAACAGAGATGATTCCTCAGTAGAATAACAGACGACTGAAGTTCCTAAAATTCAACAGAGATGATTCCCCAGTAGAATAACAGACGACCGAAGCTCCTAAAGTTCTATTTCTCTCAGGACAGAGATCAACATTCCCCAGCGGAATCTTCCTCAACAACAGGAATCCAAGCTCTTGCTAAAGAATCCCTTGGGCGATCGACACTCCTTCAGATGGCATCTTTAAGCCCATTCCCCATTGGAAATTTCCAAATGGCATCTGTAAGCCCATTCCCGATATCACACGATAGATACCACTTCATGCGAGTGCAAATTTTTAGGCACTCTAGTGTTCAATCCTCTTCCACCTTCGGATCACGAAAGGCACGAAAGCCAATCTACATCCTCAGGTTTAAGAAGATTGAACAGGGGCAGCTGTTGTACCCCAAAATTTTCCCTCCCATATTTCTCAAAACATTTCAAGAAAGATCCTCAAGTTGTTCAAGGAAGTCCAAGGGTTGACCAGACAAACCCTCTCCTAAGGCAGTCTACCTCAAATTAGGGTTTCAAGTTGCATCATGATACTTGAGTCCAAGGGATTACAAATGCTCACCAATGTCCTAATATGTTCTCAAGATCATCCATGTCAAGTTTCAAGCCTTGTAGAGGAAGTTTGCTCAGTCAATTGCTCGAGAGCCCAAAAATCGACCGTGCTAGGGAAAAAGTCAATTGTGGCCCACATACAGTCAAACTTAAAGATTTTTGGCCAACATCCTCATTTTGAATTATATTTCATCATTTGATCAAGGATTGCTCATAATTCATCAAGAATCAAAAGTTGTTAAATTAGGGTTTTGTAGGAAAAGTCAACTCAACTTTGACCAAGCATAACTTTCTCATACTTTATGAGAAATGACCCATGCAAAGCTCATTTTGAAGAGGATGCCATGCTCTACAATCCATATTCAGCTCCCAAGTTCAAAATATGCACTCACAAGAAGTTATGAATTTTGACATTATAGGTCATTTTGAAAAGTCAACAAAAACACCTTTTTTGTAAAAGCTTCATACATGAGCATGGAATATCAAAATGAGATGAGACCAAAAGGGTTTATAATAGGACATCTCAAGATTTATAAAAAGTCCAAGAAAACCTTCAAAGAGTCAAAATTGAGGAAATTATGCATTGCTGAAGTTGACCTTTTTTGCAAAATTGCCAAAAGTCAACTATGCCTAAAACTTCAATTTTTGCCAAATGGGCCCAATCTTTTTCACTTGTTTTGAGTTGGCAACATGGTCCATGAGCCCTAGCCTTTGCTACTTGTCATTATCTTATTTTTATTTTTTATTTTTATTTTTATTTGAATTAAATCATTTTAAATCAAAACAAATCATATAAAATCCAAAACATTGAAATTCAAAGATTTTTTACATGATTCAGGTCTTAATATCCAGCTAGCATCAAATCAAATTCGTGTAAAGGAATGGTGTGGACAAAAAGATTGAATTAGGCCGTTTTTGGAAAGGTTTTCAAAGTGTATCAAATCAAAATCAAAATCATTGATGGAAGGATATTGTGATCATTCTTCCAACCCTAATTCACTCCTCAATACATAAGGAGTGTGTGCAGACCAAAAGAGGCTAGAGAAAGAGGCGTGTGATCAAGAACACAAACTTGAAAAAACAAGAAAAAGTGGTGAATCGAATTCATACTTAGAGGCCAATTCAAGACTCTTGGACTATCCCAATCGTTTTCTGAGGTCATCAGCAAGCAAAAGCAATCAAAAGCAAGCATTTCCAGGCCCTATATCGCGCTGTAAGTCATCCACGACATCCATGTATCCTTGAATTCGGTTTGCATGATTTAGACCTTGTTAGCATGAATTAACCATATATTATTTATCCATAGAACATTTGCAAGCTTTTTGCATCGTTTAATTTCATTTATATGTCCTGTACAAGATTTCACCATTACTAGGGTTTCTTGCTTCGATTTGGGATTTTCGTTTACAGGAAAAATTGGGCCATGAAAGTGCCACCATTATATTCAGCAAGGCCAGACGAATCCAGCCATGGCCTTGGTTTTCATTTATCACGCTTGTGTTGAGTTTTGAAATTTGCAGGACTTGTAGCTACGGACAAACGTCTGTAGGTAAAAGTTTGGAACTTTTACCAACAGATCCAAGGAGGAAGATGACCAGCTGTCAAATAACCATTGGCTTGTTCAAATTTTCGCGCGCTGAATTGATACATGTGCCCTTTTAATATTTGATTATTGTTTTGTATTATTATTACAACTAACACAAATGGCCCAGTGGTAGCCAGGATGGCGTTAAGGCGTTGAGGAAGCTTGAGGTCAGGGGTTCGACCCCTGCCTTCAACGTTTGTATTTTTCTTAATTTCTTCCTACAGATCTCACGCGTACACAAGCCAGGGGACTACCATGCTCCCTCAAGATCTAACCATACAGGCGTCTTAGAAACTAGATCTGATGGCCATGATGTGGTGACCATGGTATGCCTCAGTCAAGGCAATGCGCTAGATCCAAAAAGTCAAACGTGGACACCCTTGGGCTTGGGCCAGATTGCTTCTCACACCCTCCAATTACTTTTCAGGCCCATTCTCTCTTTCTATTTTCTTTTATATTTTATTTTATTTCATTTAATTTATTTTATTTTATTTTATTTACTAACCAATCAATTATTTTTCTTTTTATAAAAAAAAATCACAAAAAATAATACTTTCCACAAATTAGGTTTAGACTTTATTTTTTTATTAAAAAAAATTAAATTAATTTGATTAGATTTTAATTTTAGGTAAACTTTAATTCTTTTTGTAAATAATTAAAATTAATTAGAATAGTTAGGTTTTTATTTCTTAATTAATTATATTTTCTTTTTCTTAAAAAAAAACCAAAAACCCCAAAATAGACCATGTAATTATTTTTATTAATTAATTTAATTAACTAATTAATTATGTAATTAATTTTAGGACCTAATTCTTTTTTAAAAAAATAATTAAAAACAACAAAAAACAATTTTTCTTTTTGATTACGCTAGAAGGGTCAAAACCCTAATTTCTTCCCGGTCTTAATTTCAATCGCGCGCGCTTTATTGTTTTATTGTTACCCTATTATTGTAACTGCTCACAAGGTGTAATAGTTAATTAGGACTTTTACCTTTTCATTTGTCGCTTTATTTTTAAAGGGTTTGTTTTTGGCTATGTAAATACCCGAAGCCTTGTAATAGCGTAGTTTAATTTCCGCACTTTTAAATTCTGCAAAATATAAACTGTTAGATGTATGATTAGGGTTGCATGATAAGAATGTATGTAAAACTTTAAAACAGTTAGATAACCCTAAAATGTGCAAAGATAAATAATCTGAAATTGAATCACTCGCACATGCGCACTCTTAGGGTACACTCCTACTTGGTTGCCTTCGGTAAACGGTCATTGAGTATAGGATGCTTTAGTGGTCGTCCTTTGGTCCAAATATCAAAGTTGCATCAGAAATGTTGCCTCAGATAATTGATCTAAGACATTAGGGTTACTACTAAGACGTCTTAACATTGCTTTAGTGACCGTACGTCCCTTTCAAATTGACCCTCAAAACTCCAACGACGGTGCTACCTACTCACTAATAGTGGGATAGTGCTGTCTAAAGGAAACAAACATAGAACGATTCTTTTTTCGAGTAGGTAGATTAGTTCTCAAGTACTTGCTTAATCCAAACAAATTTTTTCACACTTACACTCCTTTACAAACAAAGTTTTCAAAAATACTTCATTACACTCTTGAAGACAGAAGCAAGAGTTAAATCGAAGTAAAACAAAAACTTTTCAAAGCACACAAACAAACAAAGAAGTAATTTTGAAAATGATGAGCAAGTACCTAAGAGTCCTTAGATAACTACGGATAGAAAGGGTGCTAATACCTTCCCTTTCTATAATCTACCCCCCGTAGTCAGAAATATCTCGAAAAAGGTATTTTTCTGTGCTTTTTTCCTTTCCTTATTGGATAAAATAAAAGTCGGTGGCGACTCTTGCTTACCGCGACATTTTACGAACACAAACGCAAAATGCAAACCAGCATTCCTAAAAAACAGTCCCAGTTCTGGCCACCGTATCACAACTGGGTATTGAGATAATTTTACTGGATCTTAAGAAGGAAGGCTCAGGGGTACATGACACAAGCTCATTGCCTTAACACTAGTCGGATGCCCAACGTGTGGTGATATGATGCCTTACAGGAGGCATGAAGTCGCCCAACACATGGTGATAGGTCGTTCGAATTTGGGTGTTAGGCCGCCTATTTGGACTTGGACCACTAGAACTAACTCCCACAACCTATTTGCTCAATAAACGTGGGTGATGATGTGTCTTAGGGGTGACTGATTAGAGAGAGAGTTAATGCGGAAACCATCTCCTCTATAATTCAAGGGAGAACGAATTTCCTCCTTTCCACGTTTCAAATAAGAGAGATAAGGTAATTATTCTTTAGCCTAGACACAAGAAGCCTTCTATATATACCACATTCTCAAAAAAGGAGAGAGACATCAAATCTCTCATGCAAAAACCAAATACAAAATTCTCCACAACCATATGTGACTGAGCTCTCACCACACTCACTAAACACGTAACCCTTAAGACATTTCTACACAACAAAAGGTGTCTCTCATTGTACTTTTATGAGTACAATAATGCTTTTTTAACAAAACAGCATAAACCTCCATAGGCCTAGCAAATGCTAATGTGATAGTTATGATTGATGTAAAATTCCCATGTGTTCCTAATAATTTAGAATGTGATATCAAATTTAGTTGAACTAGGACTAGCTATTTTATTCACGTATATTGTAAGCAAATTGTAATTAACAAATTAATCATTGTACAAACCTTAAAAAAATCATTATACTAAAATGAAGCTACCTAGAACTTAACTGTTTGTACAAATGCTAACTCATTTCCCTTGAACAGAAAGTAACTCACGAGCAACATCCTTCAATTCAACAACACTTCCATTGCATTTTGATAACAACTCAACTGCTTGTTGCTTTGTTAATCTAATAGTCACTCTAATTCCCTCTTTTTCTACTAAACCATCATTACTATTACATCTTCTCTTCTCAACTTCTTCATTGTTTTCTTCTCCCAAAATGGTTGGTTCTGAATCTACAAACCGAACCTTTTTCTTCACTGTCTTGCATGTAGGTTTCTTTTTAGGTAACTCATATTTGTATACAACTTTTGTTTGCTCTACTTTTACCTTTTTATGTGATGTTTTAATTTTAAAGCAAGCTAAGATGGTGCTTATCATTTTCACTCCCTAAATATACTTCTGAGGTGTGTGATCAAAGAAAAGGATGAAAAAAGTTATATGACAAGAATGGTTTATATATACTAATCGTTTGGTTGAACATAAAAATAATAAGAATATTGATTTTGTTAGTCAAGTCATACATTTTTGTCTTTTTGCTAAGTAAAGAAAAAAAGTACACTTCAAATTTTTATTTTATCTCTTTGAAAGATGAAACCACAACTCCTAAGAATAGAAAGTGATGCGAAGAATGAGTAAAACAACGCGGTTTGCATGGAATTTCACTAAAGGCTTAGCTTTTTGTTTTAATAAAATGTTAATAAATGTTTGTTTTCCAATCACAATTTAGATAATATTGGAAAAAATATTTGATTGGTGAAATGAAAATTTAAATTTGTGATTACTCATTTCTTTAAAATTGGTGTAAAAAATGTGGAAGCTGCGATATTCTTGAGTTTAGTTGAATTATTGAATGAAGCTAGTTTTGATATGATCTTTCCGTACTAGTTTTCCTTCCTTGCCTCATTAGTCTTTCGTAATACTTGATCTCATCCTTTAAATTTTTAGGTTTAACTTTTTAGTGTTACTCTTGTTTGCAGCTCCAAGTTTTACAACAAATTCATTTATGTGCGGTAGTTTTTATATAACTTCATCATGTATGTATATATTGTGAATTTTTTTTTTGAATAATCAAGTATTAAAAAAAATTCATAAATAACCGCGTTTCGGAAAAAATTGCGCAAATAATCATGTTGTAGATGACTCCTCAAAGGAGGAGTCATCTCACTTGACGCCTACACCAATTATTTAAGGGGATGCGACATCTCACTTGGCGCCTATGTGCTTAGGGCATGCCCTAAGTCAAGTGAGATGGCGCCTAAGTGTAATTCTAGGGCAAATTTTGCTTCTTTTTTTTTCGGCCCGGTGCGTTGCGTATTGGATACAGGATCAACAAAATTGACTTTTTATTAAAAAAAAATAATTACATGCAAATGTATTACATTAAAAAAACAGATAAAAAAATAGAAAAAAAATAGATAAATCAGTGATCCCCCGGAACCCAGTAATGACCCCCGGTTCCGCATCCCCGTCCTCGCCTTTCCCGTGCTGGGTGTCGTCGCGTTTCCTGCTGTGGCAGGGTCGATGGACCAGCGAAGTCAATGCGTTCTGGATCCATAAAATCAGTCAGATCTCCATATCTAGAAGATCCGCTTTGGTACAGTCGGTTACCCATACCCTCAAAGTTTGGTCGTGTTGGCGGTGGGTGGGGTTCCATGGTGGGTCTGTAGCATTGATCGTCTGAGTACGATGGGTAGAAAGGAAATGGATCTTGGGGTGTTTGGTATTGAGGATGTTGGGTGGTTTGGTGATACTGTGATTGATGGCAGGTTGGGTCGGTTTGTTCGTAATCTTCCGACATTCCCAGATCAGGGCTAAGGCTGGATGTTAAGGGGCCCATATTGGGATATACAGAAGACTGAAATTGTGTGTGGGGTATGCGGGTGTGTTGGTATTGTGATTGGTATTGTGGTTAGGTGTGAGGCATATGGGGGTATTGGTACTGAGGTGGTGATTGTGGTTGGTTGTGGGGCATTTGAGTGTAATTGTGTTATGGTGGGGACTGTGGTTGGATGTTTGTGGTTCTGTTTCTTCTGGGGGGTTAGTGGGAGGTTGATGTGTTTTGGGTTTGTTGTTGGGGAAACGAGGATTGTGCCCATTGTGTGCGTGGGTCAACCAAGTACCTTGGATGAGACACGTGCATTTCAGGGTTACTAACCGACCTGTACCAAGATAAATATTGATCTGTGTGTCGCATATTACCATGATTAAGGAAAACAGGGAATTACAAGACATATCGGTGACGCCTCTGCCACATCTTACACCATTCCGGAGCAAAGTCTTTCCAGTTGGTAAGACCCCACTGGGCGTCGACCCTTTTGAGATGCCATGGGGACAAACAAGTTGGATCACTTGGTATCTCTTGATGCATTCCGAACTGCATCTTCACACGGTCGTTGTGGTGTATCTCCACAACGTTGAACCGAATGATTGCAGTCTTCGCGGTCCAAATTGCTGCATCCTCGGGGTTTGATTCATGGCCCAAACCCAAATATGGTCTCCAGACGAACTGCGAAAAAATTTAAATCAGGTTAACGAAAATGTAATATATAAATAATTTAAATGAAGAAAAGTTTAAAGGTACGACGTACATCATCCGGGCCTAAGTGATCCAACAGATTGCGGTATAGTGCGACATTGAATCTTGGATTCTTGTCGTAACCCATACCCCTCACGCAATACCTAAAGGATATGAAAAACATTTTATTTTTAGCATATATTTTGTGAAGAGATGAATAGTAATAAATGATATAACTTGATGACTTACTTTGTTGCGTACGGGAAAACGAAAGTGTTGTTGTTGACGGGATTTAAGGACTTCATCCTCCACCAATCCCAGGCTTGTAGTAAAAAAGCGCACCCATAAAATGTACATTTTTTATTGACTGCATTTTTGCACAAGGAACTGTATAGGTGGGCTAAAACTGCAGAACCCCAACTATCCGTTTGTCAAATCCGGAAGCCGGTAGGTGGATCGACAATATTCCGATGGAAAAATGGACTAGGTCATACGACAATGGCCAAAGATGAGGGCACATGACAACGAATCTTATTGAATCGATGAATGGGGTATTCAAAGGCATATGAAACCTCCCGATCACTGCTTTGGTAAAATCTACGTATTTTAGGATGGCTGCATTATTTTCCAAAAGAGGTGAAATGTGGAATGCGGTGTTGCAATCTGGACAACTATGGAGTGAAAGCTGCATGAAATACATTAAGGCAGAAAGTGCCAAAGCCAACACTCATATGGTTATACGGTTTGACCGACACAACCACAACTTCATTGTGAAAGAGACAATCGACCACAACGAAGGCCTGCCAAGACAAGAATATAGGGTCATGCTACCTTCTCGTTGGTGCGATTGTGGCAGGTTTCAAGAATTTCGTATGCCTTGCTCTCATGTCATTTCCGCTTGTGCTTATACCCATCAAGACGCGCTGCAACTTCTGTCACACATTTACAAATCTGAAACGTTGCTCAATGTTTACAACAACAGCTTTCCTTTGGTAGCAAAACCAGATTATTGGCCTGCATACGACGGCGAAATAGTGTGGCACAATGACCAAATGCGAAGGAACAAGAAGGGTCGTCCCAAAAGTAAGCGCATCACAATAGAAATGGATGATCTTGACAAGCTGTAAATAAAGTGTGGTTTATGCCGTCAGGTCGGACACAATCGCAAAAAATGTCTGAATCGGGCGTCTGCCTCGACCACATAATAATTGTAATACATAAAATCTTTCCTTAATTATGTTGTAAACATTAGGGTTTTCCGTTAACAGATTTTGCTACAATAAATATTGCGCGTACAAGATAAATACACGATATTTCGTCTACGAAATTACAACTGTTAACACAATTTCATCTGACCCATGCATCATCAACATTACATCGCTGTCTGTTTTGACTTCCTCCAACCATACATTAGGTCTTCCTGTCGCATGTGAGGTTGTTGTTCATCTTTGCTGGATCCTTCGAATTTTCCCCCCTTCGTAATGTCTCCATCTAGCCATCGCGTCAACTCCCGCTTCAGACGCTCCATGGAGTGAATGTGCCAGAATTTCATTTTCATCGCAGGTTTCGTGGCGTAGAAGATAACGTAACCATCTCTGCTAAAAATCATGGGCGATGTCATGACGCAAATAACAGAGTAAAAAATAACAAAACAGTGCGAGAAAGTGTGAGAAACGACGGAGAAACGGACAAATTATTTATAAAACAGCATTTTGCCCTAGTTTTTCCCTAGGAGCCAATTGAGATGGCGCCTCCTCTCACTTTTAAAGTGCATGCGCCATCTCACTTGGCTAAAAGTGAGAGGAGGCGCCAAGTGAGATGGAGCCTAGGGCAAAACTAGGGGTGGAGGCACCAAGTGAGATGGCTCCTCCTTTGGGGAGTCATCTGAAACATGGTTATTTGCGTAAATTTTTCCGAAATGCGGTTATTTGCGAAATATTATTTTAATACTTGGTTATTGTAAAAAAACATCCTATATTGTTCTGCTTGTTGAATCTAACGCAAACTCAATTGCCAAGTGCCCTCGGATTGATGTTGATGTAACTTATTTGTTGGTGTAAGTTCTATATGTCAATAATTTTATTAGAATATGGTTTTTTTAATCAAATTATCTATTAAAAATAATAAGATATTCTTTTTATTCTTTTTCTTTTTTTAAGTAATAAAGTTTTTAGAATAATGTTGGCTCCTAAATTCGACACCCTTGTTTCATTAATGTCAGCCATTGAAGCTGAAGGATGTTTTCGACCAGCGAGGTCCGTCGAAATGCCCATCGAAAAGATGGCAATGTACTTAGAAGATTTCTTCCAAAGGAGAAGTTGGTTGCCTTCGACGTCGAAGGTGTGTCTCGTCGAAGATGCTTCTCGACGAAGGTGTTCGATGGTTCAGAGTGGAACGGTTTGAAATTCAAGCGTTTGGAGGGAAAACAGTTTCCAGCGGTTACCAAGTGCAACGTGCAGAGATCTGAAGCGTCGAACGTTGAGAACGTGCCAAGTGGAATCATCTCGAAGCAGTGTAACTGCCCGACGGTTACTTGGGATGTTTTTAGTATAAATAGTAGTAGTTCACGCAGTTTCTCGCGTGTGTTCACAATTATATACAAAGTCACTCATATAGATTCGAGTACCCAGCGTGTGAGAAAGAATTGTTGAGAATGTATGTGTGAAACACCAACTTTATTAATCAAAGTAATTTACTTTTCCAGAAACTTTACTTGCTTTCTTCTTTACTTTTATGTCGAAGCCCCTTTACTTCAAGCCTTCATTTATTTTACCAAGCCTATTTCTTCATGCAATTTACTTAAAGCCTCTTTATTTTATTGTCATTTAACCATTATCCAATTTAATCAAAACCTCAAAATCAACCTATGTCCTAGGATCAATCTGATCGATCCTGCGAGTAACCAAATAAGTAACCATTTGGAGGATCAGCGGTTGTTTACCAAAAACCACGGTAAACAAATTGGCACACTTGGTGGGACTGTGTGTTGATTGTTGAACATAATCTCATCTTTTTCGAGGAGCGTTGTATGTTATTGAGAAGTGGTAGAATATACACTAACGATAACAATACTGCTAGAAGAAGGGAAGAGATGGCGAATCCGCCAAACAATAACGAAATCCCACAAACAAATGTGGGAGCAACGGTTATCCCGACCGTAAGTGAAGCGATAACCGCTGGTTCGACACCAGCAGTAACGGTCACAGCAACGGGGCCATTACCTCCGTTCACAGGCCCCAGAGTGCCTTTGGGAACTCCCCCACCAAGGGGAAATTTAGGCACAAGGCCTTTTGTTCCCCCAGGATTTATGACAGGCGGTCATAATCGAGAACCACTCTATGGCATGCCAACTTCTGACTTGGCTAGCCTGACGAATGCTGCGTCCACTTTTTCAGACCCTTTAGTGAGTGCCTCTTCGCCACTCCAAGGTTCTGGAGTAGGTATGGCGAATAGAAATAGGACCCAACTCTTAGGAGGAACGTCCCAAGTAGCACATGGCCTTACAAATGCCTCGACAGCAGTCTTGAGGCAACAAATGGACGAAAGCAACCATGATATGGTGCAAATGTTGGCACAAACTTTAAGTACAGTGTTGAACCCTCTAATACAAAACACTACTCAATCGAATCAGCAGATGACAGCGCAAATGACGCGTTTGGCTGATTTCTTTGGAGTACCCCAACCTATTCGACAGCCCCAAAGGGCGCAAATAAGGGGAAACCAGGGTGTGTTCTTAGAGGAAGAAACCACTATCAACCAGGTCCAACAGCCTGTCGAAGAAAACCTTAGGGCACGATTGGAGCAACCTGTCGAGGAACCTAGGGTAATAACCCCAGAGGTAAGGTTAGTTAACAGAAACCAAAATGCTGACGAAGTAGTTCGGCATGTCCAATACCAAAACATGGGTTTGGAAAATAATCTGGCAACCATGATCGAAAGGATCATGACTCAAAATGGGATGAACATGGGCTTTCGAAGGCCCAACTTTACATCCCCGTTGTCAGAATACGTGTTACAAACAGACTTACCTCCTAGATGTAAATTCCCCAAGTTCACTAAGTTCTCTGGGGACACGACAGAATCTACTGTCGAACATGTGGCGAGATACTTGATCGAAGCAGGAGATATTTCGAACAACGAAAACCTGAGGATTAAGTACTTCCCAAGTTCTTTAACAAAGAACGCTTTTACTTGGTTTACAACTCTTCCCCCCAATTTGATCCATCATTGGACCCAGTTGGAAAGATTGTTCCATGAACAATTCTACATGGGGCAAACCAAGATAAGCCTGAAAGAACTGGCCAGTGTAAAGAGACGTTTCACTGAACCTATAGACGAATATCTAAATAGGTTTAGGTTGCTCAAGGCGAGATGTTTTACACAAGTGTCGGAACATGAGTTAGTCGAAATAGCCGCAGGCGGTTTAGATTATTCCATTAGGAAGAAGTTAGACACTCAATACCTGAGAGACATGGCCCAACTGGCCGATAGAGTTCGACAGGTAGAACGCCTCAAAGCTGAAAAAGCAAAGGCAACGAAAACTCACAAGAGAGAGAGGATAGCGTATGTTGAGATGGATGACGAAGATCCAGAATCCTTCGACGATACTATAACTGTCGAAGAAGGAGAAGTCGATTTAGCGGAACTAAAACAAGGGCCCCCATACTCTTGCAAACTGTTAGTCCCCTCAAGTGGGAAAAATCCCATTGGTCCAGAAAGGACCAACGATAGGTTCCCCAAAAAGACTTATAGTTTTGACATTACAAAATGTGATGAGATCTTTGACTTGCTTGTAAAAGATGGCCAAATGATAGTACCCCCAGGGGTAAAAGTGCCTCCTCTTGATCAAAGAAAGAAGAGAGGCTTTTGCAAATATCATAATTTTTTGGGCCATAAAACTTCTCAATGTTTTCTTTTCAGGAATCTTGTGCAAGACGCTATCGAAGAAGGGAGGTTGAAGTTTGCTGACAAAACCCCCATGGCTGTCGACTCAAATCCATTGCAGGCTGAAGCCCACTATGCTGAGCCTTCTGAGGTGAACGTGATCGAGGCAACCAGGAGCCAGTCGAAGAGGCCAGGAATCACAATGGTCGAAGTCTCAAAGGACCACATCAACATGCCAATCTTTGGCAGTTTTTCTGGGAATTTATCCAGAAAGACAATTGAAGCAATTCAGAAAGCGGTCGAAAGCCCAAAGCTGGAGACCGTTGAAGCACAAAAAACTGGACCAAAACCCAGTTCTCACTTGGCCACAGTTCAAGGCCAGACGGAGAATTTGGAGATTCAAATGAAGCAGTTGACTCTTGCCAACAAAGATGCAATGAATGTCAACATGGTCGAACTCTCTGACCCAAAAGCATCAGAGGAGGCCATGAGGCAAGAACAAGCTAACAAGACTGCTTTCCCTCGGGAAACTGAAAATCTGGTAGATTTCCTGCAAAGATGCCAGAAAAAGAAGTCAGAGGTGATGCTGTGTCCAAGATGCAGTTCGATCTTTGACAAAAAAGCTGCTGAGCACATTCAAAGCGTAAGAGCAGCAAATAAGAGAAGGGAAAATGTTGATCTTCGACATGACCCCAGAAGAGCCTCCCAAAGAGGTTCAAACCAAGAAAAGAGGTCATTGACTTTCAGGCCTCCAACCAATGTGCCAGTAGATACCTGGTACAAAACATCTGGTCGAAAGAGGCCAAGTGAGGAGAGATGGCACTCTTTCAACGTGCCAAGGGGTTCATCTTTAACACAAAAGAAAGAGCCTCAAGTTGCTGCACCTAAAGTTGCACAAGTGTCGAGCAACAACAAAGGGAAAAATCCCATGTCTCGATCTCAATGGAGGAGATACCAAAGGAGACGAAAAGCTGAGAGGGAGGCTGCCAATGAACCAAAGGCAGAAACCAGTTCAAATGTTCCTCTAAGGAAGCAAAGGAAACCTCTAGAAAGAGAGCCAGTAACCAACAGGCTAGTTTGGCCTAACCAAGGTGAAATCGAAGACGAAGATGGTTCCGAGTCTGATGATACTTTGGACATAATGGTGAATATAGTCTCAGTGCTGCCCAGAGAATTCAACCGACAGGTGGAGGTCGAAACAAGTGACTGGGAAGTGGAGCAAGAAATGGCCAAACATAGGCCAGTGTGCTATTTCGTCATGGACAATGGCACTACTGAGGAACAAAATGGCTTCTTCGAACCACCTACAGAGGCGATGAAAAATCACCTCAAGCCTTTATTTATAAGGGCTAAACTCGAAGAAACTACAGTGAATAAAATCTTGGTGGATTGTGGGGCAACCATCAACATTATTCCTCACTTTATGCTAAGGAAAGTTGGCAAAAGGGATGTGTATATAAAGTTGGTAAAAATCATGTAACATTATTCCTCATATTGACCACCTTCGACAATCATTCGAAAGAATGAGAGAACATGGTCTGAAGATGAACCCTTTGAAGTGTGCATTCTGTGTGAAAGCTGGAGATTTCTTGGGCTTCGTTGTCCACAAGAAAGGAATCGAAATCAACCAGAACAAGACGAAGGCAATTCTGGAAGCGAAAGCGCCATCGAATAAGAAGGAACTGCAATCTCTGTTAGGCAAGATAAATTTCTTAAGGAGATTCATATCTAACCTAAGTGGGAAAGCTCAAGCCTTTTCGCCCTTACTTCGACTGAATAAAGAGGGGTTCGAATGGGGGAAAGAGCAACAAGAAGCCTTCGACAAAATCAAAGGGTACCTCACTAAGCCACCTATTTTGGTGCCTCCTTGTAGTAATAGGAGTATGAGATTGTACATAGTTGCATCCGACAAAACTTTGGGAAGCATGTTAGCCCAAGAAGATGAGAATGGAGTCGAAAGACCCATTTACTATCTTAGTAGAGTTTTGAACGATGCAGAAACTAGATATAGTGAAGTTGAAAAATTGTGTCTATGTCTGTATTTCTCTTGTACAAAACTCAAGCAATATATAAAACCAGTTGATGTGTATGTTTCGTCTCATTTTGATGTTTTCAAGTACATGTTGTCGAAACCTATCATGCACAGTCGAATTGGCAAGTGGGCACTAGCATTAACTGAATACTCCTTGACCTTTATGCCTCTTAAGGCAGTGAAAGGACAAGTGGTTGCAGACTTTATAGTCGACCACTCAATTCAAGTTGAGGATATTAATTATGTGGAGATAGAACCTTGGAAATTCTACTTCGATGGTTCCAGCCATAAAGATGGAACGGGAGTAGGAGTCTTGATCATTTCTCCAGAAAAAATTCCAACAACATTCAAGTACAAGATATCAGGTTCTTGTTCGAACAATGAGGCTGAGTATGAAGCTCTAATTACTGGCCTTGAAATATTGTTGGAATTGGGGGCAACTCGAGTCGAAATAATGGGAGACTCAGAGTTAGTCATTAAGCAAGTCACAAAAGAATATAAATGCATAAGAGAAAATCTCATTATGTACTTTGTGATAGCAAATCGTTTATTGAAAAAATTTGAAATGGTCAATATTCGACACATACCCAGAGTGGAAAATCAAATAGCCAACGACTTGGCACAAATTTCATCTGGGTACAAGATTTCAAAAACGAGATTACAAAGAGCAATCGAAGTTCGAGAAAAGATAAAAGCAACTTGTCTATCACCAATAGACTTGGAATCGACAAGACTAGGATATGCTGATCAAAGTAACTTCGAAATTTCGTTCATAGATAATTTGTCAGAACAAGATTGGAGGAAGCCCATTGTGGATTATCTTCAAAATCCAGGAGCTTCGACAGAACGAAAAACAAAGTACAGGGCGTTGAGTTATGTACTCATGGGTAATGAGTTATTCAAGAAGACGCCTGAAGGGGTATTGCTAAAATGTTTAAGTGAAACTGAGGCATACATAGCCCTTTCGACTACGCACGCTGGAGCATGTGGGGCTCACCAAGTAGGCCATAAGATGAAATGGTTGTTGTTTCGACAAGGACTATACTGGCCCACTATGCTGAAAGATTGTGTCGAGTTCGCTAAAGGTTGCCAAGAATGTCAAGTCCATACAGGCATCCAACATGTACCAGCAAGCGAACTTCACTCGATAGTGAAACCTTGGCCCTTTAGAGGATGGGCGTTGGACCTCATTGGAGAGATTCGACCAGCATCATCAAAGAGTCAGAAGTATATATTGGTAGGCATTGATTATTTTACTAAGTGGATCGAAGCTATCCCTTTAGTCAATGTAGACCAAGAAAATGTCATTGAATTTATTCAAAAGAACATTATCTTTAGGTATGGAATCCCTGAGACTATAACTACTGATCAAGGATCCGTTTTCACCGGTCGAAAGATGCAGGAATTCGCTCAGGAAACAGGTTTCAAACTCCTAACATCAACGCCTTATTATGCACATGCAAATGGTCAAGTCGAAGCAGCGAACAAAGTAGTGATTGGCTTGATAAAAAAGCATGTTGGGAAGAAGCCAAAAAATTGGCATAAGACGTTAGACCAGATTTTGTGGGCTTGTCGAACGTCCCCAAAAGAAGCCATAGGTACAACACCATATAGGCTAACTTTTGGCCATGACGCAGTGTTGCCAGCAGAAATTTGTCTTCAATCTGCAAGGGTTCAGAGACATTATGATATTCCCTCTGAAATTTATTGGGATATGATGTTAGACGAACTAGTGGATTTAGACGAAGAAAGATTGCGCGCTCTTGACCTACTCAGGCTTCAGAAGAAAAGAGTAGAAGACTCTTATAATAAAAAGGTGAAACCTAAGGTATTTTCGCCTGAAGAACTAGTTTGGAAGGTGATTCTTCCCATGGATCGAAGGGATCGAAGCATGGGAAAATGGTCACCCAAATGGGAAGGACCATTCAGAGTTATCCAGACTTTTTCTGGTGGAGCCTATGAAGTTGAAGAGCTAGGTGAAGATAAAAGGCTCTTGAGAGTAAATGGTAAATATTTGAAAAAGTACAAACATACACTCCAAGAGATAAAAATAAAATAACAAGTAACGACTAAATTAACCATAAAAAATCCAAATTGGAAAATTTTTATAATTTAGCCAAAATGGCAATGTTGTCGAATACATATTACAAAATATGGTTAAAAGGCTGAATCAATTAGAAGGGGATGGAGTCCTTGAGTCGAAGGTATTTTGTTTGCTGCAGCTCCAATCTTTTGTTGCACAAAGCATTCGCCTGCGCAAGCTTGGCAATTTGATCGTCGAAGGATTGAGCTTTCTCAGCAAATTCCAGGCCTTGTGTGATTTCAGCTTGACTTTCGGTGTCTGGAACAGTCGAGAGAAGTTCCTCCTTGCGCTTAGTATTGGCATTTATCTTAGCCTCTATTTCTTCGATTTGCGCCTGGAGGGAAGCATTCTCTCGATCGATGGCATCAACTTCTTCTTGTGTAGATGCTTTTTGCTTCGACAACTCCGCAATTCGAGAAGTTGTCTCCGCTACAGCAGTCCATGCAGAAGAGCTTTTGCCATATAACACTTCAAGCTGGCTGTTAAAGCCCCTTTGTCGGTGATAATCTGCTGAGACTTGATCAATAATGGAGTGTAACTCCATGATAAAGCCTGAAACTTCTGGGGGCACAGCCAACAAGTCTACGACATTCAAAACATCCCTCAAGTATGATGGAGCAGTAGGGTCCCCCTCCAAAGCTTTCATCAAGTCCTTCTTGAAAAACTGAGCCTTAACCTTCGTCAAAGCCTCATCGAGAGGAGAAGTTTCAGTGGACTTCCCCGACAGAGTAGGAACCTCCTGACTAGCATCAGACGAACTTTTGCTCTCGATGATGGCGTTTAGATAGCTAACAGGATCAGTTTGCTTCAAGAGTTCTAAGTCCTCTTTCGACCTATGCTTTGTTGAGGTAACAACCTTTGCAACAGCATTTTCTTGGGTTTGAGGCTGTTGAGTAGCATTTGCCTCGACTTGACTCTCTTCGACTCGGACTGCGGAAGTACCAGCGTCATCATGGTTCCCTTCGCCAGCGGTACCTTGATCCTCTTCGCCAGCGTTGCCGTGGTCCCCTTCGTCACGATTCTCTTCCGACAGATCCACCACCTGAATCTCTTTTGGCTGTTGCTCTTCTGTTTGTGGATCTTCTGCTGGTTTTTCTGCTGTCTCAGCATTGGCCTCATTTATTTCAGTATGGGCTTCATCGTTCGCCAAGTCTTTTTCTTGTGGCCTACTGAGGTCAGCAGACTCTAGTGTTTCAGAAGTCCTTGGCGCTGAGCTTTCAGTGGTATCCTGAAAAGAGAAGAAGAAGAATCTTCTAAATTCGAAAGAGACATAGTCGAACGTAGGTATCGACACCTGAGTTACAAAGGGATCAAAGAGATTACCTGTAAAGTAGCTTCAGCCCCAGGGCTGGAATTGTCGCTTTCGACAGGTTTATTGAGAAGAACGTTTAATTCCTCCTCCGTTGGCTCCTCAATGATTACTGGAGGTGGCCTGGGCTTTCTCCCAGCAACCTTTATTCTAATTGTTCGACCCTCAGGAAGAGGAACGTCCTTCTTCAGCTTTCGCCTTTTTAGAGGAGCAGGGGGGGAATCATCTTCTTCGTCGCTCCCGGATTCGACCGTCAGTGCTGGCCGTTTCTTGGGCGAAGGTGCCTAAAAAACCAATTGGAGTTCGATTTAGCAGTTGCATCGAAAGTCAAAAAATTAAAGCCAGAAGAAAATAGTGAAAGTCTGGTTATCGATGCAGAAGGCTTTTTCGAAGGGCCTTCCCCCTGTTGGTTTGTTGTGGTCTTCGCCGGTGCTATAGTCTTCGCCGGTGGTGGAGGTTTTGTTAAGGGGCCTCCTCCCTGTTGGCCTTCTGCAGCCTTCTTGGCTGCAGGCTTTCGAACAACTGAAAGTAGACAAAATGATTAACAGGCCAGCAGTCGAAAGAGAAAGACAAAGTAATTTGGAAGGATGAACTTACATTTCTTTATTTTGTCCAAGACAAGGACAAAAGATTTCTGAAGCTCATCCACGAAGTCCTTCTCGTCGAAAAACTCCTCAGCGTAGTAACTTTTCCACCACTCCTCGAAGGATGGTGAGCAAAGAAAGTTAAGCTGGTAGTCAAACAACGAAAGAATTGTGCGACCAGCATATCTGCTGATATGCTTAGTGGCAGCTTCTTCAGTGTAGTCGTTGCAGAAGTATAACATAGACTTCTCCCTTGGAAAAATTGGAGAAGGTAGTGTTTGAATAATACCAAACTGGCGAGACACCAGGTTTGGTTGATATGCAATCAGACTCAAGTGAGTCTTAGAGCTCCTGAATCGAAGGGGCATTATTCTTGGTGTGAGGAATGCCTCCCACATTGTTGTATGTTCGTCAACCTGAGGACCACTCGACGTCCTAGGATGTGGCCTTGTGAACCACTCTGGGCCAACCTTCCATCGAGCAAACGGAGCCATGGTCGAAGCAAACTCTTTCCTTTTAGCAAACATCAGAACGAAGTTTGTGAAAGTTTGCTGAAGCTCCAGCCCATCTTCCGTTGGAGTCAACAGTGCCAATCTGGTTCCTTCGACGCGTCTGTTTGCTATTTCTGGAGCCTGCTCATTTATTTGAATCTTCTTAGGCAAGAAAGACTCGAAGGTGGCATTGAGCCACAGTTGAAGCAGCCAAAAAGGTCCAGCAAGCAGCAGACTGGCTCTGTTCTCGATGATCTTCAGAAGAGTTACTCCGTTGCTAATCGACTCATACAGACTAGCCAAAATCAATTCTGCCAAACAGATATTTTGGCCATGGTGGAGTTGAGTGGCGAGAGTGACCATCTTCTTGGTCACCTGTAAGGACTTGGAGCAAAATACAAAGCGTGTCAGCCATAAGGCTAGAAACGCAATATGTTCGACATCCGACACAGCCTTTGTCGACTTATCGTGGTAGTGATTGATGAAGGTGGTGTAGGTTGGTTTTGTGGCAGAGAATCCAATCTGATCCTCCGACATTTCTTCCAGGTCGAAGTAGTCCCCGGTGGGTCGAAGGCCAGTGATGGCGGCCACGTCGAAGAGCGTGGGAGTCAACATTCCACAGGGGAGATGGAAGGTGAAATGGGTGTAGTCCTAGAAGAGTAAAGAAGCTATCAACATCTCTGGGGAATAGTTAAGAACTGTCTTCGACAACATAACCAGGTCGAAAATCCCCATGTCTTTCCAGATCGAAGCTTGGCGTTTCTCCATTTTTTCCAGCCAAGCACTATAATCAGGAGTAAGGCTAGGGCCAGACCTGAAAGCCCTAACACCTTTGTTGAAGAAACGGAGGTCGATTTTCTCTTTAGCAGGATCTTCATTATCCTCTGCATCTTTCTTGGAGCATCCAACCGGTTTGAGTCTCTCAAGTACCGGAAAGTAGCTTTTGATCTTCATGGCCTCAGCAATGCTTGGGTACAATGGGCCAGACATAGCAAAGAGGGAGTGTTGGCGCTAGGAGCGTTGGAAGAACCAGATGCCATTGTTGGTAACGAGGTTGAAGACGAAGTGAAAAACAAGAAGTTTGCAAAGTTGACAAGAGTTTGTATGCAAATGGGGAATTCTGAAAGCAAGTTAGCGTAAAAAGTCCCACAATGGGTACTTACTGCTATTTATAGTAGTGGGGGAAAATCCCCAAATTCGAGGACATTAAATGCCATTTAATGTTGCAGAAGGTAGTGGGACACGTGGCGTCTCCCTGTTGTTGTAGCCGTTCTGCAGAAATGGAAGGGTGCAGCGTGCGCCCTCGTTTTTGGGAATTGTCATGATGACAATTTGTGAAATGACGTTTGGCACACTGCACGCCGTACTGAGGTGACGTCTTAGGTACGGATAAATGATGGTTTTTCTTGGGATTGTCAGTGGTTGGTAGAAGACAACAAAAATTGCACAATTTAATTTGTGACTAAGAATGAAAAGACAGGTGTCGAATGGCATTTCAAAGAATGCCTTTTTTCTTTCAGAGTCGAAATAAGGCATTATTGGGGGGCAATTTGTTGGCTCCTAAATTCGACACCCTTGTTTCATTAATGTCAGCCATTGAAGCTGAAGGATGTTTTCGACCAGCTAGGTCCGTCGAAATGCCCATCGAAAAGATGGCAATGTACTTAGAAGATTTCTTCCAAAGGATAAGTTGGTTGCCTTCGACGTCGAAGGTGTGTCTCGTCGAAGATGCTTCTCGACGAAGGTGTTCGATGGTTCAGAGTGGAACGGTTTGAAATTCAAGCGTTTGGAGGGAAAACAGTTTCCAGCGGTTACCAAGTGCAACGTGCAGATATCTGGAGCGTCGAACGTTGAGAATGTGCCAAGTGGAATCATCTCGAAGCAGTGTAACTGCCCGATGGTTACTTGGGATGTTTTTAGTATAAATAGTAGTAGTTCACGCAGTTTCTCGCGTGTGTTCACAATTATATACAAAGTCACTCATATAGATTCGAGTACCCAGCGTGTGAGAAAGAATTGTTGAGAATGTATGTGTGAAACACCAACTTTATTAATCAAAGTCATTTACTTTTCCAGAAACTTTACTTGCTTTCTTCTTTACTTTTCTGTCGAAGCCCCTTTACTTCAAGCCTTCATTTATTTTACCAAGCCTATTTCTTCATGCAATTTACTTAAAGCCTCTTTATTTTATTGTCATTTAACCATTATCCAATTTAATCAAAACCTCAAAATCAACCTATGTCCTAGGATCAATCTGATCGATCCTGCGAGTAACCAAATAAGTAACCATTTGGAGGATCAGCGGTTGTTTACCAAAAACCACGGTAAATAAATAATTAGTTTATTTAATGAAATATTAAGTATGGTGTAATCATGAGATATCATTAAATATAAGAATAATGTTCTTAAAGTATTTGTAGTCAAGTTTTATTGTAAATTGGGTTAGCATTAAAACATGAAGACTATTATGTGGATAAATGGGTGATTATATTTTATGGATCATTGATAAAAAATTATCAAGTCTTCACATATGTATAAATATTAAGTAATATTTATATAAGATTGACATGTCATGAGAATACTGTTAGAAGTAATTCATATTCAGAAGTATTAATGTTAGTCAAAACAGAAGCTTATGAGGTTGCGTCCCAGAAGTGTGTTTACCTTATAGGGTTCTGGTTTGTTTTGTTAGTTTGTTTTAGCAGTGCCTACGTGGTATACTTTGCTTACATGTCATTTTGAGTTTGTGTATTTAAACAATTTTGTAACTAGGTTTCATCAATGCAGTGAATAGAGTTTCTCTCACCAAAAATTTATTACAATTGTTTTCTCTCTTCTCTTTCTCTCTCTTCTTCCATCTTTATTTTCATCTCCAACCTTGTGCTCCAATGAATACTACATAGAATATTATGAAAGCATCATAAGTTATTCTCATGGTGATAATGATGTATACACCCTTTGACCTCAAACCATTATGGACCCTATATATAAAGTCGATTATTTTATTTCCATTCAAATGTTATCCATAACAGAATGGTCGTAAATATGGTTGAAGGGTACTCCACAAATCACGCTTAGAGACGTGAGCGACCTAGATCCTACATAGTAGGACAAGTGTCTAAGAGACCAATATTGAATTGGACAAGGGTGGAATGCTATATGAGTTGTGTTCAATATAAAAATGAGGGTAAGAGGATCATTGTAAGCATAAACTTTATCACATAAAGATTTTGTGAGATTACTTGACATTTTTGTCACATGGATAACAATGATGTGTTGCTAGATACCATTTACTATTTATAATATTAAATCTATGTGTACTAGTCAAAAAGTGCAAGTGTGCATGTCCCATTGTAAGGGTAGAGATACTCAGAGGCCTTAGTAGGTTTATAAAATGTTTTGGTAGTGAGGGCCTTCCCACGGCGATGGGAAGCCCGATATGGTGGTGTTTTAAGGGGATTTATGATACCCACTCACGTGATGTGAGAGGTTATGCTGATGTGCAGTGATGCTTAGTAGCAAGCCTGTAACCGTCAACGATAGTGTACTTAGATTGCAATGAATGTGGAGCTTTTTAGGGTGAAGAGAATGATTATTACTTAAGGTCTTCCTGTCTCCTTGGGAGGAGATATATTTATAGAGGTCTATAGGACCTAGGGTTTCCTCATAAAGGGCTACCATCCACTTAGTAAATAGTGGGGAGTTGAACCATATTTCCAAGGGAGTCATGGGTCAGTTAATGACCTTGACTTTCTCTCTACCCAAAAATGTCTCATCCCACATTTTCTCAAGCAGGGGCGGGGGAAGACTACAGAGCAAGGAGATACCTCCATTTAGGAGATCTTTCATCATCTCCTCTAATAGGACGATCTAAAGGTGTCTCCTTAGGAGATGCCTTTTGTCAAATATAACATTATATATTCCCTCAGGAATAAGTCCTTTGATATAAGGCAAAGTGTTTTCTCACTTATTGCTAATGGGAGTATCCCGAGAAGGAATGCCTCCCATAATAAGGTTTTATTGATCCCGGGAGATCTAAATCTTCTAGATAGACATGTGTATATCCCAATTGATGAGACCATCAGTCCCTCAAGTGATGATTTAATTTGGTCGGGATAATCTGAGTCTTCTAGACGAGATGGAATGTAGTCTGATTGATGAGATTATAAGTCCCTTAGGCAAGGCGTTTAACCTGCTTGGGCGAGACTTTCATCGATCCCTCGGGAAAAACTTGTTATCGAGTCTCTTAGGCAAGATATGGTAGCCTAGTAATTGCAGAAGGTGGTGTAAGTGGGTTTTGTAGCAGCAAACCCAATAGCATCCTCAGACAAGTCTTCAGGGTCGAAATAGTCACCAGTCGGTCGAAGACCAGTGATTGCAGCTATGTCGAACAGAGTGGGGGTCATCATCCCACAGGGAAGATGAAAGGTAAAATGTGCACTATCCCAAAAATACAATGAAGATACCATCATGAGGGGACAGTAAGGCAATCATGTCTTCAACAGCATCACCAAGTCATAAATGCTCATTTCCTCCAGACGGAAGCTTGCGCCTTCTCCATTTTATTCAACCAGTCTGAATACTCAGAGGAGAAGTTAGGGCTTGATCGAAATATTTAGTTCCCTTTGTTCATGAATTGGAGGTTGATATCCTCTGTAGTCTGAGCATGCTGCTGGTTGGCTGGAGTAGCGTCTTCAGGATCATTTTTAGGCTTTTTTGTGCATCCTATGGGTCTGAGCCTTGGGTGAGTAGGGAAAAAGGCGCGATTCTTCAAGGGATCTTCGACGCATGAAGACAACGGACCAGTCATAGCATACACGTATCCACCATACCTAATGGGAATGAGGAGCTGAGAATCATATGATTCTCGCCACTCCCTCGTTATGGGTTCAGCAACGTACCGGTCAATCGAGGAAGGAGAAGGGTTAGTGGAAAAGACCTCTGGTGGTTTTTGGAGATCATCAGCGTTTTTAGGTTGAGGATTTTTTGGTGCATTGGAGAGGAAGGTCATTGTTGAAGGTTTAGGAGAAAACGAAGTTGACAGTACAAAGTGTTTGAAAGCAAGAGATTTGAAAATGCTGGAAATGGTAAAAGTTCCAAATAGAAAGGTTCAGAAGTATTTATAGCCTTCAGAAGAGGGATATGTCTCGCCAAGGCCATTTAATTTTTCGCAGGTAGTGAGACACGTGGTGAAGTGTGAAACGGTTATCGTGCATGCGTTGAGAAACGTTTTGACATGCTTGCCTAGGTTATAGGAATATGGTCATAATGGCAAGCGTGGTAACAGCAGTTAGAAGAGACATCTTGGAGAAAAAATAATGATGGTTTTCTCAAGAGCAGCAGCTGTTGGAAGACGAAAAACACACGTCAAGACCTTGTGGACAACTGGGAAGACAGGTGTCGAATGGGAAGTTCAAAGAATGGCTATTTCTTTGAGCATCGAAATAGACATTCTTGGGGGGAAATTTGTTGGCTCCCAAATTCGACATTTACTATATTTGGTCTTTTAGACCAAAAAAATAGAATGAACCAAGTCAAGAAGAATGTTTGACATATGAAATAACTTAGGAAAAAGATCTAAGTTATATTTGAGCCTTCGACCAGGGCTCACTTTCAGGTTCGTTCGATTGAAGAGGACTTATGTCCCTCGACTGAGAGAAAGTATCCTCGCTTTGACACATGATACGAGGATTATTTGAATTTTGAATTATTGGAGGGAAAGGCAGTTTCTCCAGCGTTTAAGAAGAAGCAACGTGGCTGAAAGCCATAGGTCGAGGCACATGCAGAAGACACTTGTCTTCATCTTAGCGCAGAATGATCCCTCGACGGTTACTTATTTTTAGTATAAATTAAGAAACTTGTGTAGTTTTCAAGGGTGTTGAACCTATTGTACTAAGTCACTCAAATATTATCCAAGTAACCGCTGCGTGAGAAATGATAAAACTGAGAAATGTACGTTGGAAACACCTCTTTTCATTAATGAAAGCCTTTTACATTACTTTACTATTATCTTGCAAAATTATCTTTTTTACTTCTTTTACTTGCATTTCTACATTTCTGCTTACTTCTCCAAAATCTCAAACATCTTTTCTCTGGGTCGAACGTGCATTCTTCCTACTTATCCATCTTACATAAAAATTAGCATATGTTCTGGGATTAATTTGATCGATCCCGTAAGTAAATCAAAAAGAACTTACCTTTTTGGAGATCAGCGGTTGTTTACCAAAAACAACGGTAAACACACATGGTGATAGGTCGTTCGAATTTGGGTGTTAGGCCTCCTATTTGGACTTGGACCGCTCGAACTAACTCCCACAACCTATTTGCTCAATAAACGTGGGTGATGATGTGTCTTAGGGGTGACTGATTAGAGAGAGAATTAATGCGGAAACCATCTCCTCCATAATTTAAGGGAGAACGAATTTCCTCCTTTCCACGTTTCTAATAAGAGAGATAAGGTAATTATTCTTTAGTCTAGACACAAGAAGCCTTCTATATATATCGCATTCCCAAAAAAGGAGAGAGACATCCAATCTCTCATGCAAAAACCAAATACAAAATTCTCCACAATCATATGTGACTGAGCTCTCACCACACTCAATAAACACGTGACACTTAAGACATTTCTACACAACAAAAGGTGTCTCTCATTGTACTTTTATGAGTACAATAATGCTTTTTTAACAAAACAGTATAAACCTCCATAGGCCTAGCAAATGCTAATGTGATAGTTATGATTGATGTAAAATTCCCATGTGTTCCTAATAATTTAGAATGTGATATCAAATTTAGTTGAATAGGACTACCTATTTTATTCACATATATAGTAAAAAAAAATTGTAATCTATTAATCATTCTACAACCTTACAAAAAATCATTATACAAAAATGAAGCTAACTAGAAGTTATCTGTTTGTATAAATGCTAACTCAGTTCCCATGAACAGAAAGTAACTCACGAGCAACATCCTTCAATTCAACAACACTTCCATTGCATTTTGATAACAACTCAACTGCTTGTTGCTTTGTTAATCTAATAGTCACTCTAATTCCCTCTTTTTCTACTAAACCATCATTACTATTACATCTTCTCTTCTCAACTTCTTCATTGTTTTCTTCTCCCAAAATGGTTGGTTCTGAATCAACAAACCGAACTTTTTTCTTCACTGTCTTGCATGTAGGTTTCTTTTTAGGTAACTCATATTTGTATACAACTTTTGTTTGCTCTACTTTTACCTTTTTATGTGATGCTTTAATTTTAAAGCAAGCAAACATGGTTCAAAACTTTTTTAAACTAGATAAAGCTCTTAGTATTTATCAAAGGAAGAAAAAAAGTTGTATAAAATAGTTGGAAACGGATGAATGATGAGGATTTTGAGTGTTGTTTGTTGAGGCATAATGGACAATCCAAGAATGATTTATATATTGAGTTGGATAAACGTGAAGTGTCAATTGGGGCACACAAAAATAATAAGAATATTGACTGGTGTTGATTAATTTTAATTGTTAGCAATGGCAAAGGGTATCAAACCATGAAATTTAGTAGTCTAGTCAATAAGCTATTTAGTCAGGCTTAAGTGATTGACTCCTAAGAATAGAAAGTGATGCGAAGAATGAGTAGCACAACGCGGTTTGCATAGAAATTGAGTAAGAACTTAGGCTAGGCCTATATGATATGATAACCATGGTTAGCTTTTTCTTATGTAAAATGTTAATAAATATTTGTTCTCCAATCACAATTCAGATAATATTGGTAAAAAAATTATATTTTTGAGATGCAAATTTAAGTTTGTGATTGTTCATTTTATTTAATATTTAAAGTGTATCATTTTTGTCATTTGAATCTATTAGAAATAAGTGATTTTATTTCGGTTAAAAAATGAGTTTTATTTTGGTTTATTGGCCGAGGTAAAGAAGGGTGTTATGAAAAGTGCGTCATTTTTCTCTTCGATTGATATATCAATTAAGTGGAAATTTTATAATGGTCATGAGTTTGATCCCTAACGATTGTAATTTTATATTTTCAAAGTGCACATAAATTTATCTCTTAGTTTCTTTTAATACTCAAGGTGAAAAGTTAGTATTTACTTCGGTTGGGAGTTTCTGCTGAGGAGAAAACATTATTTTTATAATATTATATGATTTTTACTTTGACCTATATATATACACACATTTTGTGACATAACCTATATTCACATGTTGTGACAAAAACCATATACACATGTTTTCAATAGACAGCAAACCAATCAAAAACATTTTAAACAAAAACCTATATACACATTTTGTGATATAACACACATATTTTTAACAAGGCAAAACATACATTGTTTACCACCAACCCAAAATGGCACATTTACACTTATATCATACTAATCTAGGTTACTAAACAACATCCCGTGAAAAATTAGTTTAAATCATGAATAATGTTAGCGTGAGTTGTCCATTATAATATCACATGAGCTATAATAGAAAATATAATTATTAATTATTCGTTACTCTAGTTTGATTATAATTAGAAACAGAGTTTTGCATGTGTATATATATAATTTATTCCTCTCTTGTAAAGGATATACGTAAATAATATGAAAAATATTGTATCAGTTTGACACGATATCAACCGTCAAGTTTTAATCCTGGCCTGCAGTAACACCCTCCATTGTTCTCCCATTGTCGAGTCAGATTCAATTTTCGATGACGTTACCTTGTATTCTATTCTTGCTGAGTTGACGACAAAAATGACGAAAGTTATGAACTGTGCTTCAGGCCCATCACAAATTAGTTCTGACAATGCGGTGACACCGATAGACATCAAGTTAGATGACAACAACTATCCCCTTTGGTTCCAGGTGATCGAGATGTATATCTTGGAAAATACAAACTAGGATATACCAATGGAGACCTTGCACAACCTCCTCAAACAAACCCTACCTTTCGACGTTTGCGGACTGACAACGAGATTATTAAGGGATGGAAAATAAACTCCATGGACTCTTCTATAATCAACAATTTTGTTCGATTCTACATTGTTAAGCTGGTGTGGGAAGCAATTGTGACCATATACTTTGATTGTAGTGACACCTCCCAAGTGTATGACCTTCAGCAATGAGTGACACGTCTTAAATAGGCCAATAGTTCTCTTATAAAATATTATAACGATTTCCAAGGGCTTAGGTGTGATATCATTTTTCGTCGTCCAAATCCGATGACATGCCCTGTTGATATCCAACACTATAATAGCCTTGTCCAAGAAGAACATGTGTATTTATTTTTGGATGGACTTGACGACCGCTTGGATAATATCAAAAGTGATGTTTTACAAATGAAACCATTTCCCACAGTGGATAAAGCATATACACATGTTATAAGGGAAACTCTTCGTCATACAGTGATGACAAACAACTCTAATGAATTATTTAGCACGGTTCTCACATTTAAGGGTCTCGAATTACCGAGCAGCAAGACAATTTCTCACTCAAAACATAAAGACTCATCTGATGGCACTAAGACTCATCAAGTTTCCACACAAATGAATGTAATGTTATAGTTTTCTCTAATCATGATGATGACTATAATGCATGAATACTTGATTTTGGAGCTACCGATGATATGGCATTTGATGCTACTAATTTTTCTAAACATTCAACCCCTCAACGCTCAAGTATTTCCAACACAAATTATGGTTTATCGCTGATAACATGGGCTGAAACTATAATGTTATCACCATCCCTTTTTCTTTCTAATACATTGTTTGTTGCCTCTCTATCTTATAAGTTGCTTTCAGTGAGTCAAGTTACCAAAGACTTGAATTGTGTTGTGCTGATTTATCCATCTTTCTATTTCCTTCAGGATATTCTCACGAAGGAGATCATTGTGTTGTGCACACTACATGCATTATCATAGAAACAACAAAGTGAAACAAATTTTACTTTGGTATCATCGATTAGGCCATACTTTGTTTGGATACCTGAAACATGTGTTCCCCAATTTATTTCAGACATATACTTGTTAAACTTCAAATGTGACATGTAGTTTAGCCAAGAGTCATCGAGTCAAATTTTCATTAAGTATGAATAAAAGTAATGTTCCTTTTTGCTTTAATCCATTTTGATGTATGGGGTCCATCCCCAAATCATCTATCTCTGATTATCAGTAATCTGTGATATTTGTTGATGATTGCACTGAAATGACTTGGATTTATTTGTTGAAACAAAAAAATGAAGTGTTATTTCAACAATTCCATAAAATGATTTAAACTAATTATTCAAAGAAGATTATGATCCTTTACTCTAATAATGGTGGGGAGTTTATAAATCACCAATTTAACGAGTATGTAAAAAACATTGACTTATTCATGAAACCACGATTCCACAAACTCTGCAACAAAATGGTGTCGGAAAACAAAAAATCCCCACACCCCTCAAAATTGCCTGTGCTCTTTACTTGGAGTACATGTGCCTCACCTCCATTTGACTAATGTAATCATTATAATATTATATATCATTAATCAGATGTCGTCGAATGTTATTGAATTTAAAACTCTATTGCTAACTTTGTCTATATTTGTATCGTTGTCCATAATACAAATGCCGCCACTTCGAGTCTTTGGTTGTGTTGTGTTTGTTCACCTACTGTTGGCTGGAATTTCGACGGTATATAATATGGGAGAAATAAGGGGATATCGAAGAAAGTTTAATTTTACAATGGAAATGTGAAGGTTGTTACATATGGTTTTCGACCGACTGACCAAATAAGGATTGAGAATTAGCAAAGTCTTATTATTACGGAATGTATAAAACTTAAAGATATTTCAAGTTTCGAATTCAAATAATTCGACACATCATATTGTAGTGTTTGGTGCTTTGAAACAAAGACGAATTTGAATTCAAATGCTTTGTTCTTTTCTAGAAGGATGCGTGAAAGCCTGAGGATTCAAGGAAGCATGCAGCATCGAACGTGGCACTTATGTATTGAAAGACAGTTATGGTTGAAGTAGTATAAATTAGGATCTTAATGTTAGATTTTAGTGTGTTCACTTTTGTACAAATTACTCATAAAACTCAAAGTACCAGTGTTTAGAGAAAATAGTCAGTTGAGAATGTACATATGAATCACCATATTTTACTTAATTGTCAATTTGTTTTTACCAGAATTCTTGTTCCTTTCACTTTTAAGTCAGAGTATTTTTATTTTCCTACAGTTACTTTACACAATATTTCTATCATTTACACATTAACCATAACCTTTGAAAATATGAACATTCGAAAGACATAAACTAACGTAACACAACACATGTCCTAGGATCAATCTAGTCAATCCTGTAAGTTACCAGAATTTCTAAAATTCAAAAGACTAGCGGTTCTTTACCAATTTTCATGGTAAACAAATTGGCACACCCGGTGGGACTGTGTCGTGTTCGAGTCACAAAGTCTTTGTTTTGTGTTTATTTTAGTCTATCTTGTTTAACATTGTTGTATGAGATTAAGAAGTGGAAAATTATCCAAAACTAATGAAAAAATTCCAAAAAGAAAATATACTAGGAAGATGGTTAACCCACCCAGTAACAATGGATAACAACCACCCTCTTCGACAGGGGAAAGTACGGCTTCACCGTTTGCAACAAAATCGATACCTATTTAGGAAAATACAACAGGAACATCGACAAATGCTTTAAATGGTCCAATTATGTCCCAAGTGCAAACACATGGTCCACCAATGACCCCAGGGAAACCATGGGCAACAAACTTCATACATTTTGCGTCTGGATTAACAATGCCAATGGATGTCCGCAAACAGACATATGGCATGCCAACATCAATAATGGCAAGCCTCAACAATAGTACTTCAACATTTCTTGATCCAAGACTGTCAACATTTTCACTAGTACAAGGATCAGGACCAGGATTCAATAATATGGGTCGAAATGTCCCTCCCCAGGATTCATTTCGCAATTTCCTAACTTAACAACGAATTCTGCAGCGGTGTTTTGACAGCAAATGGATGACAACAACCATGAAACGATTGGTGTTTTATCCCAAGAAATGGGCATTATCTTTAATCATTTGATTCAAAGTGCTACTGAAACTGTAATTCTAGTATCATATATGAGATGTCAAAGGAGATGTCACGATAAAAATATCTGAAGACAGTATAAAATGCAACAATATTAAAAGAAGTAAAAACACAAGGGATTATTAACCTAGTTCGGTGTACAACAACACCTACACTGGGGGCTACCAAGCCAGGTAAAAGTCCACTAAATAGTATCAATTCATAGACATCGGTAAAAAACCAGTTTACGATCTAATCACTTAATCACTACCCGTGCTATACTTCTACCTAAGACACGCCTAGGTATGTGGCCCTCTTCAAATCCCTTCAATCACTAACAGTGAAGAACAACAGAAATATTAAATTTTAAGGACTTCAATCATTCAAGACTTAAAAGCTTATGAATGATCCAAAATTAACAACTCAAATTACAACTCAAATATTAAACCAATACTTAGCGTGTATTACAATTAAAAAGACTTAGACTTCTAAAACAGAAAGAATATATTCTTCTTTTAAAAGTTGCTTCTTGATGAATAAGGATGCAAGTCCTTATAAAGACGTAGCAGTGGTCTTGGGATGAAAAACAAATATTCCAATCCCTTGAATATTTCCATGAAAACAGGCCAAGATATAATCCATAAGGATAATGCAAATAGAAAAATATTCCTCTGTATTTTTCGCAAACTATGAATCATAAATCTTGAATGATGGTGTGCATAAAAATAGGAAACAGATATGAAGTCACGTTCAGATCAGGAGGAAGATGTCAAGACATCTGCTTTGTTAAGGATAAGCACATATTATTCACATTAAAGAAGGTCAAAGAAAATATCAAGACATTCAAGAAGGTCAAACCCAAGCAAACATGTGCTGGAAATATAACTACTATAGGCGTGTAAACATGATGGCAATGCATATCCATATAGTTGTCAAAGTATATCAGGAAATAGTATCATAATTGTATTTAAAATAGGATTTCTATTATAGGCAATTATAGACTGGACAATTATAGGCAATTAGTATACAGATCCTTGTACTCTTATATATATATGTACATCATTACAAGAATAATAATAACAAATTCCGATACAATATTCAAGAACTTATATGCTTTGACATCATTCAAAACCAGTTTGCTTCATATGTCAAGACATTTAGCAAAACATTATCAAGTAAGTATTTTACCAAAATTGCTTCCAACAAACACTTACAAACTCCCCCTTTGGCAAATTTTGGCTAAAACATTATTTAAGCACATTATCAGAGCAGCAGCACAAGCAAAAACAAAACTCAGTTAGCAGTTAGCAAACAAAGTAACTAGGTTAGCTATTAGAAGAGGAAGGTGTCAGAACATCTTCAGAGACATGAGGCTCCCCCTTAAACATTAAGCTCCCCCTCAATCAATGGTCAGTCAGTTGGAGGTCACTCAGTTTCTCTCCCCATTTTTAGTCATAATATGCCAAATAAAACATGCATTCAAGAGAATAGCAGTAATAGAATATGCCAAATAAGTACAGACCATAGAATCTAAGAGTCAAGCACATACAAGTGCCAAAAAGGAACAAAAGGGTAAAAAAAAATAAACAACAAATGGTCTAACTATCTTCAGGACCAGTATACTTGGTAGAGTTAGAACTTCCTTCATCATCAGAATCTCCTCCTTCAGTGCTCACTCTATCATCAAAATTGTTGTCCTTCTGCAGCTTCTTGATCATCTTTTCAAAAATTAGCTTTCTTGCTGAGCTAACTCTGATTACATCATCAAGTTCTTTGCAGGTTTCCCTTAATTCAGTAATCATGTCATCCTTGGTCGAGGTCTTGTTTTCAGAAGATGAAGATGTCAAAACAATGTACGGGACATGTTTTCCTGAAAATAGGTTGAACTGAAGGGTCAGAGCAGACTCCCTCTTGCAAACTACATCATTACTACTCAAAATTCCAGGATGTTGATTAAGAATAATTCCACAAACAATAGATGGAAAGGCAATAGGAATTTTGATAGCACATGTTCCTTCATGCTTAGTAGTCTGATAAAAAATGTAAGCACCGTAATCAAACAGTTTCTTGTTTCCAACAACATAGATAAACTTTCCTAAGCCAATTGTAATGGTTGAGGTATGAATGGTAGTAACCTAATTAGTAGCTCCAATTATATGCAAGATAGAATATTTCACACTTATCTTGCTAACAAAAATCTTATTCTTCATGGGCCACTCACTCACTTGGTTTGCAGTGATGGCTTTTCACACTCGATTATTAGTTACTTCCAGCTCACAATAATCATCTTCAGACCTATCCAGAAATCTATTGATGACAGCAGGGGAAAATTCTACACACCTACCTCTAACAAACACCTTCCTATACTCCTTACTTTTATGATCAATACAGCCAATATGAATATTAACAATAAATTCCTTAACAAGAGTCTCATAAAATTTTGCAAACCTGGTGACAGTCTTCATCAATCCAATAGAAGAAATCATCTCCATAATCTCTTTGCACTCCAGTGCACCATCTCTCAACTCTCTTTCAAGGGAAATTCTTCTTTGAAATACATATTTCCAATTTTCAGCATTTCCAACAGAATGGAAGGAAATGTTGTCAAGAGGAGCATCAAGCACCCTAACAGAAAGCTTCTTACTTGCATATTTCTTCACAGGAGAGATGTCTTGGACATCTTCCTCGACATCATAATCAGAGTCAATTTATTCTACTGATACATCTTTCTTCTTACTTCTAGATCTCTTCACAGGTGAGATGTCCTGGATAGCATCATCATCATCATCTGTGGAGCTATCAGGTCTAGCTTTCCTTTTGTCAGAGGGAGGAACCACTTTACTCCAGGGCTTTGGGGGACCATACATAGTATTCTTCTTGATTCTCTTGGAAGTGGATGTGACATCCATATTTTTTATTTTTCTAGTATTTAGCCTTTTAGCAATTCCCGGCACCACATTAGAAATGAGCTCATTGTCAGATAACTCATCAACATTAACCACATTCTCAGTATTTTGATTCTCTGCAGCTTTGGAGCCATCAACATCTTCCTTAGAAGGAGAGTCCTTCTCAACATCTTATTCAACATCAACTTCCACTTCTTCTAGAGCAGAAGTAGCAAGCTTGCAAAGTTTGCTTTCAGCAGCATCTTTCTTGAAGGTGGATGGTTCAGTAACATTTTTAGGATCATTTCTTTATCAGGCGAAGTAGGAACTCGGGCAAGAGGAGTTTAATTTCCAGGAACAGTAAAACCTTCATTTAACACCCTATCTACCAGCCTTCTAATACTTCTATCAACATTAACAATGTCTTCTTCTGTCCTATCATCAGTAGCAGTAGAAGCATTACCTTTAGAAGTGTCAAACTCGTCTTTGGATTTCTTTGCAGGTGACGATATGGGTTTCTTGACCTTCTTCTCAAGAGGTGGAATTTTTGTTAGAGGAGTAACGTCAAGTACTCTGTCAAGGTAGAGCTCATCGGGATGGTTGATAGATTTTGAGGGAGACGATGCATGATGTTGAGACATCTTTGAAGATTTTTGAGTAAAGAGATAAAGAATGACAAGGGTTCTTTTTCTGTAAAAGAAAATGAAGAGTTTGTGAAAATAGAAGGAAGTGATTTCATAGCGTGTGGGAAAAACATTGAGACAGTCTTGAAATGATTGCTTTTGAAATTTGATTT
Source organism: Vicia faba (assembly GCA_948472305.1). Lineage (NCBI taxonomy): Eukaryota > Viridiplantae > Streptophyta > Magnoliopsida > Fabales > Fabaceae > Vicia > Vicia faba. The sequence goes on along the minus strand of OX451741.1, from coordinate 1,363,107,226 downwards.
GTTGGAAACATAAATAATATAATATCACTTTAATGATATTCCCACATGCCCTTAATTTCTACAAACCCTCATATATGCAGATCCCTAGTTTTTCTCTTAAGTTCTCAAACTAGTTTGCATCCAAAGCCTTAGTGAAAATGTCAGCCAGTTGTAATTCAGTAGCTACATATTTTAAGGCAACAATCTTTTCTTCAACAAGCTCTCTTATGAAGTGATGACAGATATCAATGTGTTTAGTCCTGCTGTGTTGAATAGGATTTTTTAATATATTTATGGCACTTAGATTGTCAAGGAATAATGTCATGACATCTTGTTTGACATTATATTCTGTTAAAATTTGGTTCATCCAAACCAACTGAGAACAACTTTTTCCTGTAGCAATATACTCATCCTTAACCATGGACAGAGACCAAGATATGAGATTATTTCCCAGAAAGAAACATCCTCCTAATGTACTTTTTCTATCATCAGCACTTCCTGCCTAATTAGCATCACAATAACCAGTTAATGCATAACTAGATCCATGAGAATATAGTATACCATAGTCACTTATCTCATTCACATATTTAAGAATTCTCTTCACATGGTTGACATGGCTAACTTTAGGATCAACTTGATATCTACCACATACCCCTACAACAAAGGCAATGTCAGGTCTGCTAGCTGTGAGGTATAGAAGACTTCCTATCATACTTCTGTAAAGACTTTGATCCACACTTACTCCTTTTTCATCTTTAGACAACTTCAGATGTGTGGGAGCAGGAGTTCTTTTGTGACTGACATTTTCCATCCCAATTTTTTTCCCTATATTCTTAGCATATTTGCTCTGAGATAAAAATATGGAATCTTCCATTTGTTTAACATGCAGACCAAGAAAGTAGGTTAACTCACCAACAAGGCTCATCTCAAATTTGGACTGCATTTGTGGTCGGGAAAATAGCAAGTGTATTATTTTAACCGATGTAGTAATAATGGGTTTACCCCAAAGATCGATCTCGAGGAGTGCATAGTAAATACTAAGTTCCCCAGTAGTTCAATTGAACAAAAATAATTGGTTGGTTTGTTTTGATGAAATCTTTGCAAAAAGTAATAACACGAAAAAACTTAACTTTTCTTTATAAGAGCAAAACATGTTAGGGGAAGTGGTTGACCTGGATTGCAAAGATATGAATTCTAATGCTCTCAACGGTTAAACTTATGTTTTTCAATTACCAACCTCTAGATTGTTTTTCCCTATGTCTGTAGTGAAAAACCCTTGAAGATTCACCCTTAATCCCAATACCCATGAAGATAAAAAGTGAATTCAAGAAATTATAATAACAAGGTTGTCTGTGGTAATTATAGGGTACCCCTAGTCCTGGGTCGTATCTACTATAATCTAATTATACAAAAACCCTAACAACTACAGTCTTGCACTTGTTAGCCATAGATCATTCCCAATTTTACCAAAAGAGAAAGCATAAACACATTGCATAATTAAATTGAAAACCCTGAATTCAAACTTTGATGAACTTAGAAATTCATATTCATTGCATAAACAAATTCAGGACAACCCCCTAGCATTGGGGAGTTTAGCCTCTCATAATATTCAAGATAGGCATAATTAAGAAGTTAAACATTACCAGAATAAAGGTGGACTTTGATCTTCAATGGTGGAAACCCTTGAATCCCTTCGTCTCCAATAACCTTGATGAAGAAATCTTGTCTCTTGTGTGTTCACTATTGTATGATGCCAAAATTCCCTGCCTCTCACTCAAAAACAAAAATAAATACCTAGGTACAAATCTCAGCAAGCTGGAATGTCTAAAGTGCCCTCAAGGTCAAGATTTAATAAAAAGGGACTAAAATAAAATAGATGACCCGCGGGCTGACACGGGCCGTGTCGATCCCACACGGGTCGTGTTGCTTCACAAAATGGATTCTCTTTTCTCCTGCTTCAGGCCTTCTAACACGGGTTGTGCTAGGCAGCACGGGGACCCGTGTTGGCCCCCGGGTTCTTTGTATGGCCATGGCTTATTGTGCTGAAACGGGCCGTTTCATGGGACACGGACCGTGTTGGTCTTCATATGCTTGCACTTTTCCTCTTTGGCCTTTGTATTGTTGTTCCATCTCTGCGCTCTTGCTTTAAACTAACCCTACTGAAGCTGAGATATGCATACTACCAACAAAAAGCATTAAAAGTATCAAAATAACTCAAAGAAAATACAATGTAAGAAAACCATCTATACATGAAATACTTAAGAAAACAATAAGACTTAACATAAAATGTTACTCAATTGACATACTTTAGACCGTATGCATGATGAAAATTAGATAAAAATGGTGACCGATCACAACCCCAAACTTATTTCATTGCTTGTCTTCAAGTGATGCGAGAGACCAAATGGAGGTCACCCTGGATTTTCTTTTTCCTCAATACCGTCGACGTTCTTCGCAACTTTCTTTTACCTTCTTGATCAAGCTTCTAGTTCACCAAACTATATCGCCTACCACACTTCCACATCAGAGTACCTTTTACCTGCAAGCTCTTTCACACCTCTCACCAAATCTCTCAGGGTTAAAGTGTTTTTTCACTCACGAAATCAAGGTATGCAATATCAACTCTCAACTTTGAATTAATTCTCCTTTCACCAGACAAACATAATTCACACACTTTTTGAGGTCTTTTTCGGTTGTAACAAGGCTTAGGTGAAAGGTGGGATAAAGAAGGAAAGGAATAAGCAAATGATTTTTGGCTCAACATTTATGTTATGTTTTTCATCTTTGTGCTTATATTGTTGCAAGGGGAACTTATTCACCCAGACTCTTTTGCTTTACTCGCTTTTCTTGGAGTATCTAATAGTGTTCGAGTCTTTCATTCGGGAAAGTGTTTTCTATAACTCTTTTCTCTTTTTTTTTCACGCTTTCATGTGTTACCAAAAAGATTTTTTCTTCTTCTTTTATCTATTCCTTTCTCTTTTTTCCAAACTCACACTTGCCCATTTCTTTGCTAATAACTACCACAAACTTAGAATTTGCACAAATAAAAAAAATCATAACACATATGCTGAACAAAAGGGTAGGAAGTGTTTGGCCATGGGTTACTGATACGGTTAAAACAAACAAATGGATAAGACTCAATGGGGTTTAACAAAGGATAAACATGTTATTATGGATGGCTAGAAAGGCTCATATGGTAAAACAAACAAGTGCCTCAGTGTACATTTTCCTATTGTGCTGTGTAGGTAGAACGAACGCAAAATCAGAGTGATAAAGTCATACCTGATTGAACTCTCATGATAATCATAAATTATGTATGGCCTTTTTGTACCTCGCCATGTTGGATAAGCTCACAAGTTCAAAGCACTCCTAGTGTCATGTGGTTTCTTTTCTGGTCCAGGTATACCATCCACCTTTTCCGTCTAGTAGCACCAAGTTGTGTCCAACCATTAATTTTCTTTCTGCGGCATCCTCTTCCAAGGTTCCTTGGAGAAACAAGTCCAGGTTGTACCGTTTATCCATTCACTTATCATTACATTGCTCATCCGACACCCGTCATACAATCTATAACCTCTTGACACCAAGCAAAATGACAAACTACGACAATAAAAATAATGAAAACAATCCAAAACATATACAAATGAAAACAAACAATTGAAATAAACGTAAAACAAATGAAAGACCCCCCCCCCCCCACTTAAACTAAAAATTGGCCTCAATGTTTCAAAATAAGCGGGAGAGGGAAGACTCACAGAGGGGGATGCTTTCAAGCTGTTGCTGCTTGAAAGCATTCACCAGTAAGGTCCCCTTTTTATTACCTGACAATAAAAACAAAAAGGAAAAATAAACTATTAAAAGCGTGGGTTGCCTCCCACGAAGCGCTTAGTTTAACGTCGCCTGGCTCTACGGTCTATCCCCATTAGGGAGGGTACTTCCTCTTCCACACCTTGTTGCTTGTCTTACCTGCAACAATAAACTCACCTGGTTCATAGTTATGGGTCACTTTGAGCCTCAAATCACTTCCATGTTCCATCTTCATACCTTGAATGATCTTGGGAATTTTCACAATAGCCTGAGGTGATGTCAACCGAGAGCTTATACTTGAGACTTTTGCAATATTTTTGGCTTCCTCTAGCTTGATCATCCCGACTGAAGAGTGCTTCTTTCCACTTACACCCTGTTTCTTGATCTGTAACACTTTCAAATTTATCTTTTCATCAAATAATTTTAGTGTCAGATTACCTGTCTCAATATCAAAGTTGCATCGACTAGTCAGCATAAATGGTCGAGCAAGAATGGTAGGAGTCTCTTCATCTTCAGGTATATCCATAATTTGGAAATCAACTGGAAAAACAAAATCCTCAATTCCCACCATTACATCTTCAGCTACCCCATATGACGGCTTGACCGTGTGATCTGCAAATTTTAATTTTGTCCTACTCTCACTTACCTCTCCAATACCAAGCCTTTTGAAGGTGGACAGTGGCATTAGGCTCACACTAGAACCAGAGTCAATTAGAACCTTCTTGAATGTCCTTTCATTTATAGTGCACGAGATACCAAGTGACCCCAGATCCTTCTGCTTGGTTGGAATCCTTCTCTCTGGAGAGATTCTTCCACACTTTTCAATCACCCCAGTCTGCTCATCTCATGTTGGTCTTTTCTTGGAAATCACCTCTTTCATGAATTTTTTGTATAAACGCATTTGCTCAAGTGCTTCAAAGAAAGGTATGTTGACTTCCAACTTCTTGAACAAACTTGCAAATTTCTCAAAATCTTTTCCTTTGGAGTATTTCTTTGCCACTCTAGTAGGGAATGGTAACTTGATCACCGACTTCCCCTCCTTTTGATTTTTCTCTTCAGTTGGCTTTGCTGGTGGCACAACTTCTTCAGGATTTTTCTTGTTTTCCCTCACTTCCAAGTCCACCTCTATGACCACATTGCCATATATTACCTCTTCTTCTTCAAGTTCCCGAACTTTCTGGCTTCTTGTAGTGATAGCATTTATATTCTCTTGATTCTTTGGATTATTCACAGTTGAGCTTGGAAGGGAACCTTATGCTCGCAAAGATAGTTGTTGTGCTATCTGTCCCACTTGCACTTCCAGATTTTTTATTGAAGTTATGGTGCTCCTGTGGTTCCTCCATGTTTCTTCTTGGAATTTAGAATTATTTGCAGCCATCTTTTTAAATGCTACCTCTCAATCTGCTTTTTACGGAGCTTATTGTTGTTGATCTTTCCATGAGAAATTAGGATGATTTTTCCAACCAGGATTGTGAGTATTCGAGTACGTATTATTTTGCTTCAGAAAGTTTATCTCTTCAATTTACTGAGGAGTAGCAAAACAGAACACTGTTTGATGGGGTCTGTTACAGATCTCACAACTAACAGTTTGAGCTTGTTGAACTTGAGCGACCTGTTGAGTTCCAAGGTTTAATGCTTTCAGCTTCTTCTCCACCCCTACAACTATTGTATCTTCTATCTAGACTTGATTGGCTTCCAGTTTCAGATTAATAACTCCTCCAGGTGTAGTCACACTTTGATCATATAACTCCAAATGTTCTTTGGCAGCAATGGCTTCGATAATCTTCTTCACAGCAGTGGCTGTTGTAAAATTAGATGATCCACTGGCAGTAGTATCAATGAGTTGTTTAGTCTTCATCTTTAAGTCATTCACAAACATCTGCAATTGCTAAGTTTGTTCCATGTTATGAGTTGGGCATGCTACCAAACATCTTTTGAATCTCTTGTATGCATCACCTAGAGAGTCTCCCTCTTTCTGCTTGAAGTTCACAATATCACATCGCTTGCAGATATACACAGAAGCTGGGAAGTACTCGTCTAAAAAGGTCTTCTCCATTTGTTCCCAAGGGGTAATACTCCCAACTGGTAATGAGTAAAACCATTTTTCGGCTTCTTCAGACAGTATGAAAGGGAACATTCTTAATTTTTTTGCTTCTTCAGAATGTCCCTCAATCTTTAGAGTGGTGCTGATGGTGAGAAATCTCTGAAGATACTTATTTGCATCTTCATTGATCTTTCCTTTGAACGGTCTATTTTCCAGCTGTCTGATTGTTGAAGGACACAGTTGAAAATTTGCCACATTTACTGGTTGATTAACGATAGTCAACCGGCCAGCCGAAGCATTTACTCCTCCATAGTCTCCAAGCAATCTTTCTGGAGGTGGAATTTCACCCATGGTTGAATTGTCTGACTCTGACTCGGACTCTATTTCAGAGTGAATTGAAGGAACTTCTTCTTCTTGCGGTGTTGAACTTTCTCCTTTAGTCTCCAATCTAGATAATCTAGCTTGCATGAGTCTTTTGTGCAAACTTCTTTCCGGTTCTGCGTCAAAAAGAAAATCAGCTGAGGCTTTACCTCGCATACACAAATTAGACAAGAATTAGCATAATTATAAAATTAACAAAAATAAAATTTTAATTGCAGAGCAATAAAATTTCAAATGAACTATACTTAAAACTTTGTATTTTGGCACTCCCCGGCAATGACGCCAAAAACTTAATCGGGAAAATAGCAAGTGTACTATTTTAATTGATGTAGTAATAATGGGTTTACCCCAAAGATCGATCTCGATGAGTGTGTAGTAAATACTAATTTCCCCAGTAGTTCAATTGAACAAAAATAATTGGTTGGTTTGTTTTGATGAAATCTTTGCAAAAAGTAATAACGCGAAAATAACTTAACTTTTCTTTATAAGAGCAAAACATGCTAGGGGAAGTGGTTGATCTGGATTGCAAAGATATGAGTTCTAATGCTCTCAACGGTTAAACTTATGTTTTTCAATTACCAACCTCTAGATTATTTTTCCCTATGTCTGTAGTGAAAAACCCTTGAACATTCACCCTTAATCCCAATACCCGTGAAGATAAAAAGTGAATTCAAGAAATTATAATTACAAGGTTGTCTGTGGTAATTATAGGGTACCCCTAGTCCTAGGTCGTATCTACTATAATCTAATTATGCAAAAACCCTAACAACTACAGTCCTGCACTTGTTAGCCATAGATCATTCCCAATTTTATCAAAAGAGAAAGTATAAACACATTGCATAATTAAATTTAAAACCATGAATTCAAACTTTGATTAACTTAGAAATTCATATCCATTGCATAAACCAATTTAGGACCGCCCCCTAGCATTGGGGGGTTTAGCCTCTCATAATATTCAAGATATACATAATTAAGAAGTTAAACATTACAATAATAAAGGTGGACTTTGATCTTCAATGGTGGAAACCCTTGAATCCCTCTGTCTTCAATAACCTTGATGAAGAAATCTTCTCTCTTGTGTGTTCTCTATTATACGATGCCAAAAGTCCCTGCCTCTCACTCAAAAACTGAAATAAATACCTAGGTATAAATCTCAGCAAGCTGGAATGTCTAAAGTTCCCTCAAGGTCAAGATTTAATAAAAAGGGACCAAATTAAATAGTTGATGTGCAAATCGACATGGGCCGTGTCGAGCCCACACAGGCCGTGTTGCTTCACAAAATGGCTTCTCTTTTCTCCTGCTTCAGGCCTTCTGACACGGGCCATGCTAGGCAGCACGAGCACCCGTGTTGGCCCCCAGGTTCTTTATATGGGCATGGCTTACTGTGTTGACATGGGCCGTGTCATGGGACACGGACCGTGTTGGTGTTCATACACTCTCACTTTTCCTCTTTGGCCTTTGTACTCTTGTTCCACGCTTTGCACTCTTTGTTTAGAATAACCCTACTGAACCTGAGATATGCATACTACCAACAAAAAACATTAAAAGCATCAAAATAACTCAAAGAAAATACAATGCAAGAAAATCATCTAGACATGAAATACTTAAGAAAACAATAAGACTTAACATAAAGTGTTACTCAATTGACAGACTTTAGACTTTATGCATGATGAAAATTAGATAGAAATGGTGACCGATCAATTTGCTTGAAAAAATGTTGAACCATCTCATTTGACATTCCACCAAACGCAATATCATCAACATAAATATGTGCAATCATGATCATCCTTTCCTCTTCCTTGACAAAAAGAGTTTTGTCTATGCCACGTTTCCTATATCCATTCTCACCAAGAAATTCTGTCAATCTCTCATACCAAGCTCTTGGAGCCTGCTTTAATCTATACAGATCTTTCTTCAATTTGTAAACATGTTTAGGAAAACTTGGATCAACAAATCCCTTAGGTTGTTCCACATAAACTTCCTCATTCATATAGCCATTTAAGAAGGCACTCTTTACATCCATTTGAAACAATTTAAATTTCAGAATGCATGCAACTCCCAAGAGTAGTCTGATTGATTCAAGTCTGGCCACATGGGCAAAGGTTTCATCAAAGTCAACCCCTTCAATTTGAGTGTATCCTTGTGCAACTAATCTTGCCTTATTTCTAGTGACCATCCCTTTTTCATCAGATTTATTCTTGTTCACCCATTTAGTGCCAATCACATTTGTCCCTTCAGGCCTTGAACTAGATCCCAAACTTCATTTCTACTAAATTGTTCTAGCTCTTCTTGCATAACATTAGTCTAGAACTCATCAGTTAAAGCCTCTTTGACATTCTTAGGCTCGATTTTTGAAACAAAGCAAGAGTTTGATATCCCTTCTCTTGATCTATTAGTAACTCCTTTATTTAGGTCTCCTATGATAAGCTCCTTAGGATGATTTCTCTGAGTTCTAATTGAAGGCCCTTTATTGAGATGACTAGGCTCATGCTCTTCTTGATGTGTATTATAATGAATAATTATGTCATTTGATTCTGTTGGAATATCAGACAAAAATGTTCCAACATTTCCTAAGACATCTTCTTCATCATTCCATCCTTTATCATCAATAATAACATTTGTAGATTCCATCATAACTTTGGTTCTGGAGTTAAAGACTCTGTAAGCTCTGCTATTTGTAGAGTAACCCAGTAATATTATTTTATCACTCTTGGGATCCATCTTCTTCCTTTGTTCACGATCAGCTAAGATATAACATTTACTTCCAAAAACATAAAGTATTTGACAGTAGGTTTTCTTCCCTTTCATATTTCATACAATGTGGATGAGGTGTCTTTCCTTAGAGTGACTATATTATGGATATAACATGCATTATTCAAAGCTTCAACCTAAAAGTGGTAGGTTAAATTCTTAGCATGAATCATAGCTCTGGCAGATTCTTGAAGGGTTCTGTTTTTGCATTCCACAATCCCATTTTGCTGAGGAGTAATAGGAGAGGAAAATTCATGACTGATTCCTTTAGAAGAGCAAAAATCAGCAAATTTATTGTTCTCAAATTCCTTTCCATGATCACTTCTGATTCTGATGACATGACTATCCTTTTCCCTTTGAAGTTTTTGACAGAGATCTTTAAACACTTCAAAAGTTTCTGATTTTTCTCTGATAAAACTTATCCATGTGTGCCTAGATAAGTCATCTACAATAACATAGGCATACTTATTTCCACCAAGACTTTCAACATGCATAGCTCCATTCAAGTCCATGTGAAGAAGTTCCAAAACTTTTGATGTAGTAAAATGTTGGATCTTCTGAGTTGACATCTTAGCCTGCTTTCCAATCTGACAGTTACCACAAACTCTTCCTTATTCTATTTTAAGCTTAGGAATCCCTCTCACGACTTTAATAGATATGATTATTTTCATTCTTGTCAGATGCAAGTGTCCCAGTTTTTTGATGCCACAGTTTAACTTCATTTTCTTTGGCTAAAGCACATGTTGAGGAGAGGCTCAACTCTTGTGGAACCCATAAATAACAATTGTCTTTAGATATGATTCCTTTCATAATAATTTCATTCTTCTCATTGCAAACGAGACATTCTGCCTTGGTGAAGTTAACTTTGAATCCTTGATCACATAGTTGGCTTATACTTATTAGGTTAGCTTTTAACCCTTTAACAAGTAACACATTGTCAAGTTTTGGGATTCCTGAACATTCTAGCTTTCCAATTCCTTTGATTTCACCTTTGTACCTATCACCAAAAGTCACATAACTGGTAGAATGAGATTTGATATCTACCAATAGATTCTTGAAAACTTTCATGTTTCTAGAACAACCACTGTCAAAGTACCAATCATCTTTGGTTGATACTCTGAGAGAGGTATGAGCTATGAAACTAGCAACATTAGACTTGGGAACCCACTGTTTCTTCTTTTTGCTATTTTGAGAGATCTGAACAGTCTTGGGAAGAGGAGTAGTTTTAGGATACCCATACAACTTGAAACAGAAAGGTCTTATGTGACCAAACCTTCCACAATGATGACACCTCCACGGCTGGGATTTCTCTCTGATGTGAGTAAATTTTTTCTTACCCTGATGTTTGCCATGATTTCTTTTCTTTCCATGATGTTCAGACATTTAATTTAACATCTTTGGTTTAGACTTGGCATGAGTGGAATTTGATGAAGGTTCTTCTGAAACAGGTTCCTTTTTCTCATTAAACCCTAGACCACTCTTGTCTCCTGTCACTCTTCCCACTTGAAGAATTTCATCTAATGTGTCAGACCCATTATTCAGCATCTTGAGAGACTTGACCATTCTATCAAGATTTGAATTCAGAGAAGTCACTTCACTTTCCAGATTGGAAATAGTTATCAGATGCTCTTTCCTTTCTGCCTTCAGTTGGGTTATGAGTGCTTTTTGTTTCTCCCCTTCTAGGTAAACTTCTACACTTCTGAGACACAGTTCTTTGTGTAGCGGTAGAAATGTGCAAGACTAAGCCATTGGATTGACTAGACTTTATACAAATCAAAATAAAAATTGCCACCGCGCTTTATTGTTTCCAAAGGAATGGGAAAAGAGAGAATAACCCAAAAAGATGGGGAAAGATTCAAGGTAAGGGGGTTGGTTAAGCAAAGGGAAGGTATTAGCACCCTAAACATCTACGGTACTCCGCAGGAACCTCTTTGAAAAATCTGTATATTTTGGCTATAAAAATGTGTTGTATATAAAATAGATGGTGGAGGTGAGAAAATAAATATTTTTATGATTTTTGCACCCGCCGCGGTTGCGAACCTTTAGTGCCTACGTACCACCTTTCGTGCAATAGGGGATCAGGGTACACGTGGTTCATCTAGAAAAAGACTTGTTTGTTGATTGTTTTTAAACAAGGAGACAAGTCGTCATTGTTAGGAGAGAAACCTCGACTAACACCCACAAGGTGTAAGAAAGATGGACCCTGCGTCAACAAGAGTGAGGGTTTGAGAACGCCTCTAGTACTCAAGTGGAAAAGTCGACACCTTTATAACCATAGGGATAGGAGAATGTTGCTCGACTATTAATGAATCATGTCTCACCTTGAAAAAAAGTTTTGAATGGAAAAGGTGCTTGGGCGCACAAAAGAGTTTGAATGAGTTGAAGTGTTTTGTTAATTTTGAAAGAAATGTCAAAGTATGATTAAATGAATTGAAGTTTGTTTAAAGAAAATAAGTTTTAAAAGAAAAGGCACTCGACAAAGTCGAGGTTTATTATGAATGCAGTTCGAGTTTAAAAATAAAGAAGATTTTGAAAGAAGATGAGAAGGTTTTTAAAATTAAAGAAGATGGGAGGAGATGAAGGGACTATCCTAAAGCATAAGGTAAAAGCTAAGGGAGAGAATCGTATAACCAACATGAAGCCGATACTTGACATTATGAGTCAATATAGAATTCCCATTCTTTGGATTGAAACCGAGCAAGCAAAGATACTAGACCTCTTGAGAGAATCAAACTTCAAGTGTACTTAGTCTTCGCAAAAATTGGGCAGAGTAACGGCTGTATACGGGTGAATTCCAGATTACAAACAAAGATCGTAATCTCAATAACCTGCACACAAAACAAACAAACAACCCAATGTATTGAGGTAAACATCAAGAACTCCAGACAAAATATCAAATAAAGTCAGAAAGTCTCCAAGATAGGCCAAGGTCTCTAATCCTAAGTCCAAGAAGTTCATCACTCCATAATGCAAAGGATAGTAACCATGTAGTCCAAGTATCATTAATGATTTTTATGGTTCAAGTTGATTATTAGGTGTCTTTAAAAAGAAAGAAAAGCTCAAGTGAGCAAACTAAAAATGACATAAAAGTAAATGCTCAAGTGAGCAAAGATGAAAATAGCATGAAATGTAAAATGCTAAAAGTAAATGGTACATAAAGCATGAAAATAAAAGCGTAAAGTAAAGTTAATTGTTAGTAATTAGTGGTTAGTTGGATGACCATCTTGAAACTTGAATTTGGAACTCATTAGAGGATTGGTAGAACCAAAGCCTCCACACAACAAGTTGCATTTGCTTTTTGTCAAGTATATCATCCATTTTGGAATTCTCACAAGGCAACATGTAATGATCAACGATGTTTAAGTGATCTGCATTGACCAAAGGTGTTGTAGATCCATTAGAGGATTGGTAGAACCAAAGCCTCCACACAATGAATCTCAAGGTTATTGGATCAAAGAGATCAAATTAACATACTTGGGCTTGCAATCATAAGTTTGGGCCACGAATGATCATTTATTCGAGTCGGGACAAAATTTAGCGCTATGTTAAGCAATCGTAAGTGGACTTATGTAGAAGTCACACCTATTTTGAGGCCGGTCAATAGCAATCTATGTACTTCATGTTTGGATAAATGATATAGAGATCACCATCCCTTAACATGTAGCACAATTAAAAAAAGAAAGGGATAAGATGAAGAGGGAGGGAAATGATAAGCTAATTTGGATCACCATTTCAAAATTCTTTCATCTTTAAATTCAACCACTCCTCTAGATGGATTAAAGCACTAAACATATCATTAATCCAAAGCACCAAAAATGAATTAAATAATTCACTCTTAGGCAGATTTGAATTGATGAACATTTATCCAACTTCATCTACATCACAAAGTCCATTGAGTTTAAAGACAAATTGGACATTTAAAATTGCAATCCAAACCAACAATCAAAAGGAGTGAGTATAAAAAGCATTTTGGATCAAAGCTGCCCCAAAACAAGGCAAAAAGTGCATTCTGTCCCTGTGTAAATTGATTGAACTATTGTGTAAATCGATTTACACAGTACATTTTTCAAAAATCTGCGTGAAATTGCTTCTGTGCAATCGATTGCACACAGTAACAGTAGCAAAAACAACATTTTAAAAGGGCAATTTCTTGTTCAAACTTTCCATCAAACACCTTATGATCATGGATCCACTTGAGCACGAAAATTCTATCAAATTATGAGAAAATAACACCATTGAAATCACAAAATAATGCTCAAAGAATCAATCCCAAAGATCACCAAGAGATCACATTGTGAAAGATGAATTATCCAACTTACCAAAGGTAGATCTAGAGAATTATCAAAACAACTTCAAGAATTTGCTTCAATTCAACCACAAGAATCAATTGACCAAGCTTGGATGTAGAGAATTGATGGAGAAAAAGTGTTTGGATGAAGGTTTAGCTCAAAGATTAGTAAGCTTCAATGCAAAGCTTACTAACTTTTTGAAAATGGAGCTTTGAGTGAATTTGGTAGATGGAGAGAATTGAGAGATTTTTTAGCAAGGTGGATTTGGCTATCCAAAGCTTGAAATTTGAATGAAATGAGGGCTCTATTTATAGAGTTTTAGGATTGGGATTAGTGGTAATTTGGTAATTGATTCTTGGAGCCAAAATTTGAATTAATGATAATTCTTTCAAATAATAGAGCCAAAATTTGAATTAATGATAATTCTTCTTAAAAATGAAAAATTGGCACTAAAATTTGAATTAATGATACATCTTTCAAAAATGAAGAAAAAATGGCGCCAAAATTTGACAATTTTAAAATGCTGATTTTTTTTTTCAAATTTCACGCTGTGCAAATCGATTTGCACAGTGTATTTTTCCAAAAATTGCGCAAAATTCACTTTGTGCAATCGATTGCACTCTAGGAGAAATCGATTGTACAGTGAAAAAAATGAAAAAAATTTAATTCTTTTTCTTTGCAAAATAGAGATTTTAGGGAAATAATACCGGAAAACCTTATTTGCCATATGCTTCGACTCGGTACCTACAAAACACAAATATGCAAAGACAAAGACAAATATATTTTTTTTTGTATTTTGATTAGAAGTCAGTCAACAACACAAGAGAAAACTTAAAGATAGGATGCAAATGTGATGAATGAAGATATTTATTAATGATTGTTACTGAATGACAAAATATGGTATGAAAGTGCGACTGAAAAAGTTAGGGGCAAAATTTAGGGTACAACACTTTGTATGAGGCAACTAGCTCATCAAAGGTTAGTTCTCCATCACTAGAATCTTCATCAGACACATATTTGACTGTCAATGCTTTACCATACTTTGCAGATTCCTCTTCAAGATCACTCTCATAATCCTCTTCAGACCAAGTAACAGATAGATTCTTCTTCTGTTTTTTAATATATGTAGGACATTCAGCTCTAATGTGACCAAAACCTTCACATCCATGACACTGTATTCCTTTCCCTTGAGTGGATTTTTCTTCAGCCCTTTTTCTTCCAAACTCATTTGACTTAAGGATTTCAGATGAGATGTTCTTGACATTTGATCTTGGTTTCCTACCATCCTTTTTATCACTTTGTTAAACTGTCTTCCAAGCATAACTAAGGCATTTGATACTCCTTCATCAGTATCTAGATCACAGTCCTTCTTTTCATCTTCAGTATTGGTAACAAAAGCTATGCTTTTGTTCTTCTTTTCAGATATTTCATTGATGCTTAATTCAAATGTCTAAAGTGACCCAACAAGTTCATCCACTTTCATCTTGTCAATGTCTTGTGCTTCTTCTATGGTAGTCACTTTCATATCAAATCTCTTGGGAAGAGACCTGAGCATATTTCTCACCAATTTGTCTTCTAGAATTTTTTCTCCTAGAGCACTGGCAGCATTAGCAATCTCAAGAATGTTCATATGGAAGTACTTTCATCATCCTTCATTCTCAGATTTTCAAATCTGGTGGTGATCAACTGAATGTGCCTTCATGGTGAGATTGAAGAATCCCCCAGGCATACTTAGATACTTCACATGTGTTTACTAATCTAAAAATGTTCTTGTCAATTCCATTGAGTATATCATTCAAGGCTTTAGAATTTCCAAGAGGAATTTCATCCTCTTCTTTAGACCAATCTTCTTCTGGATTTAACTCAGAAGTAGGTTCTCCATTTTCTCCCAATTTGACAGGGTGTTTCCATCCTTTTAAGACAGCTTTCCAAGCCCTGCTATCCAGAGACTTTAGAAAGGCCACCATACGTGGTTTCCAATAGTCATAATTGCTTCCATCTAGAAGGACTTCAATCATTCAATACTTAAAATCTTATGAATGATCCATAACTAATAACTCAAATTACAACTCTAGTATTAAACCAATACGTAGATTGTATCACAATTAAAAAGACTTAGACTTCTAAAACAGAAAGAATATATTCTTCTTTTAAAAGTCGCAGCTTGATGAATAAGGATGCAAGTCCTTATAAAGGTGCAACAATGGGCTTGGGAGGAAAGACAAATATTCAAATCCCTTGAATGTTTCCATGAAAACAGGCCAAGATATAATCCATAAGGATAATGAAAATAGAAAAATGTTCCTCCATATTTTTCGTAAACTATGAGTCACAAATCCTGAATGATGGCGCGCATAAAAACAGGAAACGGATATGAAGTCACGTTCAGATCAGGAGGCAGATGTCAAGACATCTACTTTGACATCATTCAAAACTAGTTTGCTTCCAATGTCAAGACATTTAGCAAAATATTATCAAGTCAGTGTTTTACCAAAATTGTTGCCAACAAAAACTTACATAAACAAATCAATAGAATGCACAGATGAATCAATAACTAACAGTGTAAATGATGTGAATTGCAGATTTCTTTGGCGCTCTCGACCCCAAGTTCAACATCCTAGATGAGAATGGATAAGAGAAAACCAAGGAATGGTTCTCGAAGAAAATCAAACCGTCAATCAGGCACAACTAATTGCATAAAAAACTGGCAATGTCAAACAGCAGCGAAGGATTGAACAAACCATGGTCGAACAAGTAATACCAAAGGAAGAACCAGTTCCAAGGATAGCCATGATGAATCGAAATCAGGATGCAGACAAATTTATTCAATAAGTTCGACAAGATGAATATTGAGGGTAGAATAATCTGGAAGCCATGGTCGAAAGGATAATGGCTCTAAATGGGATAAATATAGGCATTCAAAGGCTAAACTATACATCCCCTTTGTCTGAATATGATTTACAGACAGAGTTATCCAGGGGTTGGAAAGTCCCAAATTTCATAAATTTCTATGGTGATATCAGCGAATCTATTGTCGAACACATATCCAAGTATCTTATCGAGGCTGGGGACATAACAAATAATGAAAATCTAAAAATAAAACATTTCCCTAGTTCGCTAACTAAAAATTCTTTCACATGGTTCACTACACTCCCAGCAGAGTCCATCTATGATTGGACACGCTTAGAGAGATTATTTCATGAGCAGTTTTATATGGGACAATCAAAGATTAGTCTCGAAGAATTTTCTAGTATCAAAAGGAAGTTTACAGAGCCAATTGATGATTATTTGAACATGTTCTGCTTATTGAAGGCAAGATGCTTTACACAGGTACCTGAACATGAGTTGGTAGAAATGGCCATAGGAAGGTTAGATTATTCCATTGAAAAGAAGTTAGAGACCCAAAATTTAAGGGACATGTCCTAATTAGCAGATAGAGTTCGACAAGTCGAACGATTGAAGGCTGAAAAGGATAGGGCAAATAATAAAAATAAAAAGGGTGGCGTATGTCGAAGCCGAAGAAGACGAGCAAGAGTTTTATAGTGTTCCTATAGGTTTTGAAGAGAGAAAAGTGGACTTGGCTGAATTAAAGTAACCCCCCCACGCATTATCCTTATAAACCCTTAGCCCCTTCGCATAGGAAGAACCCTGTCGAACCTGAGAAAATGATAAGTTCCCTAAGAAAACATACACCTTCGACGTAACGAAGTGTGACAAATTTTTTGATGTATTGGTAAAGGATGGCCAGATGATTGTGCCACCTGGTGCCAAAATTCCTCTGTTGGAACAACAAAAGAAAGGATGTTTTTGGAAATATCATAATTTTTTAGGGCAAAAAACCTCACAATGTTTTCTTTTCACGGATTTGATTTAGAATGCGATCAACAACAGAACATTGAAGTTTGGCGAGAAAGCCAAAATGAAAGTTGATTCTGACCCCCTGCAGACAGCAACAACTTATTATGTTGAGCCTTCCGACATCAATATGGTGGAAGTCACTAAGGGCCCCATTTACGAACAACCTGGGGCTGAAATCACCGATGGTTTCTCTATAGGTATCAAAAATAAGGAGGCTACTGAAGGCCTCGCCAAAGCTGTCGAAGATGCTGAAATAACTAGGGCTATTAAAGGCCTTAGGGTAAAGTTCCAGGAGGTAAGGATCACTGAAAATCCTAACCTTGAAGTAAATATGGTCAAAATGAATCAACATGCTGAAAGGAATGAGACAAAAAGGATGTTTGACAGAAGGAGGAATAGATGAAGAAGGTGTGTCCAAGATCTGACGAAAGCCTTTTGGACTTTCTTTTTTGCTGTAAGAGGAAACATTCTGAAGCCTCAATATGCCCAAGGTGTAGCTCTGTGTATGATCGAAAGGTTATAAAAGACTATGAGGGGTTTCAAGTTTCTCAAAAGAGGGGAAACTGGATAAATAATAGAAGCAGTTTCGTGTTCGGCAAAAGAGGAGTCCCTAGGAGGCCTGATATCCCCTATCTCAAGGAAAATAAAAGGGTAACCTTCAAAACCTCTGCAAATTCCCCAACAGATAGATGGGTGAAACCATCAGATAATTGAGGACATGGGAAAAACAAATGGAAAAGTTTTGAGTTTGGAAGAGGCTATTCCATTGCTTACAGGAAAGAGTTTCAGGTATGAAAACAAAAAGCTTATCAATCTGTGAATTACAAAGGAAAAAATCCAATGACTAGGCCTCAGTGGAAGAAACATCAAAGGATAAAGAAATCTCAAAGGGAGATGGCGAAAAAGGAGATTTGTGAGTCAAGTACCAATCAACTCCTTCCTAAGGAGAAAAGTGAGGAAAAGAAACTAGTGGGGAAAAATCTATTCTCCCCAAAGAAAGAAAAGATCACCCCGAAAGGGAAAGATGGCTCAATCGAAGATGATGACGATCACTGATGATTTCGAATCAGAAGATGAGATATATCTGGGTTTAAATTGTAACATGGTCTCAGTGCTCCCCTATGAGTATAATGAGGTAATAGAGGCCGACGAAGACGAGACAGTCGATGAAACTAAAATGGCCCGATATAGGCTAGTTTTCTAATATGTCATGAATAATGGGGCCATCGAAGAGCTAGACGCATTCTTCGAGCGGCCAAATGCTAGAATGAAAAACAACTTAAAACCCTTGTTTATTATGGGAAATATGGAAAATACGATGGTGAACAAAATCCTGGTGGATGGTGGCGCAACTGTGAACCTGATGCCTCAATGCATGATGCGTAAAATCGGGATGTTTGACACAGATATGAAACTACATAATATGGTCATATGCAACTACGAAGGAAAAGTAGGTCATACTCTGGGTGTGATCCAAGTGGATCTCACCATAGGATCCATAATAAGACCCACCATGTTTATGGTGATAGATTCGAAGGCTAATTACAACCTCCCATTGGGTCGTGAATGGATACATGGCATATGAGCAGTACCATCATCCCTCCACTAAAGGGTGAAAATCTGGAGAGAAGACGAGATTGTGGAAAATATTGAGGCAGATCAAAGCTACTACCTGGTAGAGATCAACAATGTCGATAGAAACAAATTCGACATAAACCTTGCAAATATAGGCCCATGTGCTCCAACAAATGTGGCTTATTCTCCAACTAGCAATGCACTATACTTCCTGAACCTACACCCAACTCATGGTTTTCAATGGGATAGGGAGACAATGGGCGAAGAAAATGAAGTAGAAGGAGTACCTGGACTTCGACCAACTGGTTGGAGTGACAAAGATATTGATAATGTCTGAGTCGAAGTACTTCGAAAATATTTTGGCCTATATGGATGAAAACAAAATGAAAACGGCCTTGGAGGCTGAAGTAAAATATATGGGTTTTGATGCGGTGTATTCGCAAGTGTACGAATAGCGTCAGAGTAATATAAAAGATTATTGATCAACAGAGACC
Source organism: Vicia faba (assembly GCA_948472305.1). Lineage (NCBI taxonomy): Eukaryota > Viridiplantae > Streptophyta > Magnoliopsida > Fabales > Fabaceae > Vicia > Vicia faba. The sequence goes on along the minus strand of OX451741.1, from coordinate 1,363,088,051 downwards.
AATCGTCAATCTATTGTTTCCTATTGTTACGGTGTTTAGCTAACTCAATATTAAACAGGGAATTGAGCATGTAAGAAAGTAAAGTGCGGCGAAATAAACTTCAGATATAAAAGCAGGGTCAAATGTAATTCACATAGTCAGATGATATTCGCAATGCTTCGGAATAGAACTAATTATAGGGAAATATTTTCTACTAAAGAAAAGAACCAATTTAACAGGAACTGTCGCTTTCACGTAATCAGAACCGAGTTTACTCTCTAATCAGACCTTCTTATCATCACTTATAAAAAGGCGCGCATTGCGTTAAAGTAATAAACCTATTTTTAAGAAATAAAGTACTTGACCAAGTTGAAAAGTATTTTGATCTGGAATTTCTAATAAAAAGGGGACCTAACTTTAACCCTATAAACGCGTCCGAAAATAGTTTCAAAATTGATTTATTTGATAATAAAAATCCCTAACTAACCGGACAAAGCGCTTTCGCTTCCTTTGACCAGTTAGAACTAACCGAGTTTAACAAAGGGTTGGACGGCTTTTGATCTTACCCAACAACAATAAAGCACAAAAAACTCGTATTAAAAACCAAAATAGCCCATAAGCATTTCTATTGACACATTATTTGGAATATCGATCTAGCTAGATTCCTTACATTCTAGCCCAGTAAGGTTCAGCCTGACATGGGAATGTAAACAAACATGTTAAAATAAATCGTGCGAGAAAGTAAATAATTTAAAGTGCGGTGCGGGAAATAAACAAAGTAAAAGCAGTGCAGAAAATAAACAAAGTTAAAGCAGGTGCGGGAAATAAAGAAAGTAAAAGCAATGTAGAAAATAAACAAAGTAAAAGCAGGTGCGGGAAATAAACAAAGTAAAAGAAGTGTGGAAAATAGACAAACTAAAAGCAGGTGCGAGAAATATAAATAGAAACCTTCTCCAAACGGGGAGGTTTTAAATCTGGTACAAACTGGAAGTAAAATGCGACTGGAAATAAATAGCAGTTGAAAATAAATATGGCAGGATAAACTTCTGCCGAAGTGCTCCAAACTCGATTACAGACTCAATCTACGAACTCGATCATAGACTCAATCAACAGTGCAATAATTCCCTGATGTGAAGAATTATCACTTTACAATGGTAAAATTATATGGCTTAAGTTCGCAACTATGGTTGGATCAAGTTTGCAACTAAGCTTGGGTGAATTGAAATGAAATCAAGAACTTCTATTTATAGAGGATGAAGAATGCAGGAAATCACAGGAATACGCCCCAACTCCTTTTTTTTTTGGGGGGGGGGACATCTTCCAAAGGTGGCGCCCGCCATGGAGGCCATGGCACCCGCCATGAGTGTAAATGAAAGGAAGTGGGGAACGTGGCAGTTGAGGTCAGCAGGAGGTGGTCCACGTCATGGCCTACCCTATGGCTGGCACCATGGTGGACGCCATGAGTGCAAATTTGACCTATAATCCTGTTTTTCAGCCTGTTTTTCTTCATTTCTTTAGGGGAGCTCTGGATAATTGAAATACCTGAAAAGGAAACAAAAGATAGGCATAATACGAGAAAACAATAATAAAAAACCTAAATAACATGTGAAATCAAAGTCAAAAACAAGTGTAAAGTAAGTGTTATCAAATTCTCTCACACTTAAACCTTTGCTTGTCCTCAAGCAAAAACTCTAAATAGATTAAGAAGAAAAATAGTGTTAGTGAAAAAGTTGGGTTGCAAGGGGCCTCTGGAATTAAAACAAAGATGTATTGATAGGTACTGACTGATTCAAACCAAGGATATCGTAGTGACACTCTTATGTAAAACGGACATAAGCTTCATTCTTTTATGAACCAATCCATATCATGCCACTATTCTTAGGCCTATATTTTCCTTTTTTCAAATCCTTTTTCATTCAGGCACAATCACATTAAGCCCGTTATTCGTACATGCTCATAGTAAAGTGACCGAGTAGTGATTTTGATCATAAAACGCAGGGCTCTGGTACAAAAAGTTGGTGTAACCCCTTTTATTGACCCATTTATAGTTGCGGGGGATTGGATCGTAATCCGCCCTACCAAGTTCAGCACCAGATACCTCTGAACCAACTAAAGATGGGTAAAAAAAATTTTCTTTTTCTTTTTCTTCTTGTTTTGCTTTTGCTTTTGCTTTATTTTTCAACATACAACTTTTGTTGAGTTAAATGACTTTGTGAGGGTCACCTATCCCGGGGTTGTAATTTATAATAAGAATATAGCATATATATAATTCACTTCTCTTCGGTCCCCTACGTAGCGCATGCTTAGACCGGAGCTGACTGCTAGGATAAACTATTCAAGGATTTAAGAATGAACATTTTAAGGCCACGACATAGGGGGTATCGGGATCAAATTCCTAAATTTACGAAGCTTAAGGTGTAAAAACGATGCCGATGCTCCAAAAGGGCTTTCCCAAGTCATACTACATCCTATCTCAATCAGGTCTTATAGCCTAACTAAGTTCAAAACACAGTGTTTTTCTTAGAAAAAAATTTCGGTAAGGCTCAAGAAATGGGGGAGTGGACATACACTAGACCATACAGATATAGATGACTCGTCAAACACATGTATTATTTTGAAAAGAAAGCAAATAAAGAAGTAAAATAACGAGAAGGAAAATGCAGGAAAGGAAAAATAAAGCGAGAAAAATAAAGCGAGTAAATCTCCTCCCACACTTAAATCGAACATTGTCCCCAATGTCACGAAATAAGATAAGGAAAGAGTCACCTGGTAAAGTACTAAGGCTGGCTGGGTCCCTCGCCATCCTGCGGTGAATGTCTAGGATAACAGGATCGGCTGCGATGACGACTGCTCTGAGAAGCCTCAAACTGGTCGAACCTGGCGGACAAGGCAATCTGTGAACTCTGAATTTCGCGAAGGTTGCCTAAAAGGGAACCTTGAGTGGCATCCATGAGGGTGGAGTTCCTCTGAAACTGGGCTTGTTGCCTATGTTGCTCGCGGGATATCACCAATTGAGATTCCATAAGACTTTGAAAAGAGCAGTCCGTCTGCTGTCGTGACGCCTCCGTAAAACTCATGTTATCTGCCGACTGCTGTTGGATGGCATAAAGTAAACCATCTCTTCTCTTCTCCTGGGCTAGCTGGTCATGCCACATCTCTTCAGTGATATAGAAGCCAGGAGCCGTACCTAAAAAAGTGTTAGAAGTAGAAGGTGGAGTGTGTGCGGGTGAAGCATGGTGGGGGGACACAGGTGGGGCATGAGGTTCATCCCTCTGCTTGTATTCTTCATCAGTCTCATGTATGTCCCCAATTGGAAAATTATGAGGTAATGGACCCATAAAAGGTGGAGCATCTAGATTGTAGGTCCAACTCCTTGCAATTTGTTCATCAGTACGTCTAGTGCAAGGCAGAATGACTGATGGGATAGCGACACCCCGAACCATAAGTTCGAAGCCACCCGCTCTCCTCACCTTGCATAATTTCATATCTTTTATAAATTTCAAATTAATTATGCGGGGAGGCAGGGGTGCTAGGGTAGCTATATCAGCTTCGAGGTGCAGAGCTCTAGCAATAGATGAAACTAGTCCTCCAAAAGTTGTGGTCCCCGTGTGTCTCAAGACAACAATCATGTGAGCAATCATAAACGGGACTGAATTAATTCTTCTATTAGTGAGACTACCTTGTAAAAATAGAAGTTCTCTAGCATTTGCCTTGTTTGGATTATCCCGGCCAAAAATAGTACATGCAAGCATATATCGAAAAATTCGAATAGTCGGGTTATGGATCAATGATGCTAAAATTCCTTCAAAAGAATTTATAGAAGAGTTTGACAATTAACGCCTAAAGGAAAATGCATCAGTGGACCATTCAGAATCTAAAGGGGTCTCACAAATAGCTCCATCACCATGAGGAATACTCAATATAGCTGCTAGTTCGTCGGTGCTATATTCATATTCAACATTAAACAAATGGAATTTAACCGTACCGACGGTACTAGTAGTGTCAGGGTGAACTAAATAAATTAGGGAACTTAAGAATTCTTGAGTTAGCCTCTCAAAGGTGGGCTCATTTCTAGTAAAAATTTCGTGCAATCCTAGGATGTCAGCTAAATAAAAAAACTATGATAAAGTCCTAAAGTATACAAACAGTCTTCATCGACATACCTGGTTGAGACAATTTCTCGTCCTTGCAATTTTTCAAGGATTTTACATTATCGGTCTCCGGGTTTACCTTCACGAAGAACGTATCCGTTGAACTCCATTGTTGCTCCTTTGAAAGAAAATTGAAAAAAATGGGTTTCAAAATGGGTGTTGGAGATTGGGAGGAGGAAGTTTGAATTTTTATGAAGGTTAGAAAAATGGATGTTGGAGTGGTTAATGGGGTAATAGGTGGTTCATAAAATGAGAGTTTTTTGGTGGTTTTTGGGTTGAAAATGGAGAAAGTGGGAGGTTTTTGAAAATCTGCCCGTTATAGTCCCAGACCCCATGGAGGGCGCCATGGTCTTGGTGGCGGGCGCCATGCTTGGAATTTGGGTTGGGCTCAAATTTCTTTGTTTTGTTGGTTTGGGCTTCTTATTCCAATTTCTTCACGTAGGTGCAAACAACAATTCTTCATTTGGTGCTTCCAAGGATTGGTGTATTGAATTTTTTTTCTTTTATGTTTATAACTTGAAAATAATAAACTCATAAAAATAAAATAAACAATTAATTAAAGAGAAAAAAATGATAAAATAGAAATATACTTAATTATGGTAAGTCATGAAAAATAAAAATAAAAAGAAAGTAGAATGCAAGAGTTAGGCATAAAAATAGATAAGTCTGAAAAAGGAAACAACATGATAAAAGAAACAACAAAATAACAAAATAGTGCAGATACGAATCAAGATCATCAAGGAGTAGTAGGGTCCTTGGTCGACTTAGAACCATGATCTGCAGCTAACTTACTACGAAGATCATCAATTTCCTGCTGTAGGAGGTCTGCCTCAGTAGAGTTAGTAGCATCGGAAACCATAACCTGAAGAGAGAGGTCTTCAACTGTCTGACGAAGTTGGGCTACCTCTCTACGCAGCTCAGCAACTTGTGCATAGATGTCGGGTTGCTGCAAAGAGAAATTATTAGAGAATACAGTGGTCCTTTCTGGCGATGGACATGGATGATACTCAGGTACTGGAGGTGATTTTCGCTCGTCCATGGTCTCTCCAAGACCTTATAAGGCATATGTCCAATTGGCAGGGTTATGGACATTGGTCATCATGGGATCATGCAAGGTAAAATAGTGAACAGTTTCATTATCAATCAGGAGTCTATACTGGTTGAGATTAAAGTAGACTTTTCTCATCAGCCCACGATCCAAATAGAAATCAATGTCCATTATAGTATATCCACAATAGGAGGTAAGGTGAGATAACTTAATTGTATGACCCAAAGCAGAAGCAATCTGAGTCACTGTCCCTCCCACATGGAGGATACCTTCAGCAGACTTAGAAGTCATCATGAGATTCCACAGCAGAAAATTTACACAGGCTACAGGGAGAGACTGGGTCACACAGTAGAGGAAAAATATCTCCTCCTCGCTAACATGGGTATCAGTGTCGGCCTTCCCTAGGAAAGTGTGATCAATAACCATCTGAAAACAACTGAAAGCGGGTTTGTAAATAATAGGGGATGGCTGAGTGGAAGGACCAAGGCTCCCTCCAGCAGTAATATCTCTCAAGAATTTCTCTATTTCCCTAGTCATGAAATAGACAACTGGTAGCTCAGGTATAACATCGGGTATGGTCTGGAAGCCTAACAAGTCGCCAAACTCCCTCTGGGTAAAATAATATTCTATCCCGAATAGTCTGAAAGTGAGATATCTATCCTGGCCATTATAGGGCTCAAGCTCGAATGAACTGAGGAATTATAAGGTGAGGTTCATGTAGGTCACATTTAGGTCATTTGCATACTCGTCCCACTTTAGTTGGTTGCATAGATACTTGATACTGGCTTCAAAGCCAAGAGCTTCCATGCAAATCTGGTCTGGATATCTGGTCGGTGCCATGGGTCGCTGTGAAAGAAACGCATAGCATTGTCTCTGAGTGTCATCTCGGAAGGAAACATGCATGTCATCAAAATGCTACATCCTGAAAAATGTAGTTAGCAAAGACGGCTAGCAGGTGATGCCTGAAATCATAAATTTTGCAACTGTTAGTATGAAGATAAAAATAAAATTTGATAAAGTAAAAAGTAAATAAATGCAAAAAATAAAAATAAACCCATGGGTTGCCTCCCATGCAGCGCTTGTTTAACGTCGTTAGCTTGGCGAGTAAACTTCATATATCAGAAATTGGTACTAGTGGATCAATCAGAGTGTGGCTGGAGTAGTTGGTGGGAATGTCACCTCCTTCGTAGTGCTTCAACATCTGCACATTGATGATGAATGGGCTACAAGAATTGTTCTTGATCTCGATTGCTCCAGATCTTAGGATTCTAGAGACCTCAAAAGGACCAGTCCATCTTGAACGTAGCTTGCCAAGAAAAAGTCGCAACCTGGAATTGAAAAGGAGAACAAGGTCGCCTATATTGAAATCTTTCTTTATAATTCTTTTTTCATGCCAAGTTTTGGTTTTTTCTTTATATATTATAGCAAGGATGCGCTTTTCACCAGCAGTCAAATATTCCAAATTCGAGGTCTTAATTAGACATGGCAATATAACCCATACCCGCGGGTACCTGCCCGAACCCGCCCTGAATTTGACGGGGAAAACCCGCTTTGACTGGGTTTGGGTTTGGGTTCGGGTTTGGGTTTTCCTCGATTTTAAAATATGGGGATGGGGCAGGTAATGGGGAGTGTAGTACCCACCCCGAACCCGTCCCCGAACCTGCCCCGTTTATTATTATTATTATTATTATTATTATTATTATTATTATTATTATTATTATTATTATTATTATTATTATTATTATTATTATTATTTTAACCCTTCCACTTCTCAATGTCAATCTCATTACATTTACGTTGGATTACCTATAGGCTTATTCAATTAAAAGACTTTTAGAAATCCAAAAACAAGCTTTTATGGTTCAGTAATGATTTATATCTCTTTCACTTTTCTAAAAGTCTCATTATTGAACTTGTTTTACCATTTCATTTTCAATTGGAAGGAATTCATTATCATTATCGATACCATCTCACTCGGATGGCTCACCATCTTGACGTCCTCAATTCCTCATCAATATTATTTTTGTTGTAAGTTTTGTTCTTCTTATTTTCTTATTTTTACTTCTAAATCTTGAATATTTATTGTGGTCGTAGAAGAATGTGATTATAGTAAGCAAAATTATTCTAAGAAAAATCTTTATTGTAGTATGAATACAAGTCTCATATTCCAGGATATGAAAGATATGTTTCATTTTAAACTACTTTTTCTCCATTGTTCTCATATTCCAAGACTATGTGTAGAGCTTGTCATACTCCATTTTCGATCACATGTGCTATGTGTGGTCTCTATTTATTTATAAAAAAACCCAGATTAATCACATATCAGTGTACCATGCAAGCCGAGGAATACAATGTTGGTGGATTGATATACTAGTTTTCAAGCAGAGGAAATGCAAGCCGAGTTAAATTTCAAAACAGCATATACTAGTTTTCATTTTTCTGTTTTGAAATCAATCCTAACAAACAATTTTCAAAAACAAGTAAGCCAAACAAAGTTTTCATTTTTAAGCTTGTCTCATATTTATTAGTATATTTAAAATTAAATTTTTTAAAAACATGAGCACATATGAATTATGAGCCTCCAATATCTGTTTTATATGTTATTCACCGTCTGTATTTTATATGTTGCAACAGGAGATAAACATGGAAAATGTTGGTAACATCGATCCACTTATTTCATAAGATAGTGCACACCAATTAACTCCCGGTATGAAAGAAAGTTTCAACTCTTTGCTTAATGGACTGACACCACCGTAGGAAACAATTGAAACACCTAATGATGAGACAAATGATAGAATAGATACAGGTGATAATATAGAGGCATTGGCAGAAACAAAGAAGGGAATACATAGGAGTAAGGCTTGGGATCATTTTATAAAGGTGAAAGTTAATGGAGAGGATAAGGCTCAATGTAAATATTGCAAGAAATTTCTTGGTGGAAAATAGAGCAATGGAACGAAACACTTGCTTCAACATATGGAGACATGCATTCATCGCAAAATTCATGAGAACAAGACTACAAAAGGACAAACATTTCTCATGCCAAATAACTTGCAAGGAAAGAAAGAATTGGGAGTTGGTAATTATAATGCTGAAAAATCAAGGAAAGAGCTTGCACGTGCAATAATTATGCATGAGTATCCACTTTCAATTGTATATCATATTGGTTTTCAATGATTTGTTGCTTCTCTACAACCATTGTTTCATGTTCCTTGTAGAAATACTATTAGGAAGGAGATATTTAAAGTGTACGAGATTGAGAAGACAATAACTTCAAAGTCATTAGATAGTCTTCAAGCAAGAGTGGCGATTACTTCAAACATGTGGACTTCAAGCAATCAAAAAAAGGGATATATGGCTGTTACTGCACATTATATTGATAGATCTTGGAATTTGTAGAGTTGCATCTTGAGGTAATTACAATTTTTTATGTCTAGTTTAAGCATAAATATAATATGTTAGCTTCGTTTATTTCATATTTTGAATTTTATTAATATGCTAGGTTCATTTATATTCCTGCTCCTCATTCAAGTGATAGACTTTATGCTACTTTAGTTAAGTGTTTAATGGACTGGAATATCGATACAAAATTGTCAACTATCACTTTAGATAATTGTAGCACAAATGATGCTGTGATGGAAAAAATTAAGGAGAAGTTGTATTTAAGTACTTTGTTGAGGGATGGATCTTTACTTCATATGCGTTGTTGCGCACACATATTAAATTTGATAGTAAAGGATGTTTTAGAAGTAGTGAAAGATGGAATAGAAAAGATTCGGGATAGTGTAGCTTATTGGACTGTAACTCCTAAAAGAAAAGAAAAATTTGAGGAGACAACTAAGCAATTGCGAATTTCTTGCACTAAAACATTAAGTTTAGATTGTCCGACTAGATGGAATTCCACCTATAAAATGCTTGACATTGCTATTTTGTATGAGGATGTATTTAGTCGTTTAAGGCTACGTGACACTCGATACACTTGTGTTCCAACTAGTTCACAATGGAAATTTGCAAAAGATATTTGTGAAAGATTGGAGTTGTTCAATAAAATCACTAAAATCATTTCTGGCACTAAGTATCCCACTGCCAACATGTTTTTTCCTGAGATTTGTAAGATTAAATTGGAAATATCTGATTGGATTAACTCTTCCAATTTATCGATCAAATAAATGGCTAACAAGATGTTGCAAAAATTTGATAAATATTGGAGTGTCACCCATGACATAATGGGAATTGCTAGTGTTTTGGATCCTAGATACAAAATGGAGTTACTTGAATACTATTATGAAAAATTGTATGAACAAGACTCTTTTGAGCAAGTTAAGAGGATTCAACAACTATGTTATGACTTAATTACTGATTATCAATTGAAGTTGAACCAAGAGAATTGTGGTGACTCACCAATGTTGGAATCTAGTCGGATGGATAATGATGGTTTAGATGATTAAGATGCATATGTTCGGAAGAAAAAAAAAGATAGAACTTCATATGTTAAAACAGAATTGGATCATTATTTAGAAGAGGAAGTTTTACCACGAAGTCCTGATTTTGATATTCTATTGTGGTGGAAGTTAAATGGCATCAAATATCCAACACTCCAAGCAATTGCAAAAGATATTTTAGCAATTCCTATTTCTACAGTAGCTTCAGAATCTGCATTCAGCACTAGCGGTCATATTTTAAGCCCACATCATAGTCGACTTCATTTGACAACTTTAGAGGCTTTAATGTGTGCTAGAAGCTGGTTATGGAGTACTGAAAATAGTGGTATGCTTTTATATTATTTTGTCAATTTTTATATATTATGAAATGACATATAACTTTATATTTATTAATTTATTACTATTCATATTTTTAGGTGGTATGAGTTCTAAGTTAAGCAATGACTACACAACTTTACTCGATGAAATAGAGCCTGATGAAGAAGGTAAAAGTTTCCTTTGATTTATTTATTTTTATTTTCTAATATGAAGTGACTAATGTGGATTGTTAGTAACCAATTTTTTATTAGAATATAAGAGTAACCAAGTTTTGAATTTTATTCTTATTTATTATTAATGTTTGTATTGTAATTTGTATTTTTTATATAGGTGAGCTATTAACTAGTGGTGTTATTTCCCTCTTTGAAGACAGAGAATAGCATTTAGAAAGAAGACAATATTGGTGTTGGCCACTTATATATTTTTGTTAGAAATTTCCATAGACAATGATATTGAATACTTTTAGTTATATGGTTGTTTTGTTGGTATTTTGGAATGTAGAATGTGGTTGTTTTGTTGGTATTTTGGAATGTAGAATGTGGTTGTTTTGTTGGTATTTTGGAATATAGAATACTTTTTACTATGTGTTTGTTTGGATGGTAGTTTGGAATATGAATTTGTAATTTTTTATTTAGTTTTTATATTTTGGATTATTTGGTTTTGTTAATTTGAAATATTAATTGTATGGTTACTGAACTAATACTTTCATTTGTATTTTTTATTATTTGAAATATATGTTTGAAATTCTTTAAGATTGTATTTTACTTTTGTAATTTAAGCTCATATTTGTTAGAATTGGGGCGGGTTTTGGGTTCGGGGAAATTTTTGGGTTCGGGGAAGGATTTGGGTTAAGGCAAGTTTTGGATTTGGGTTTGGGCCGGGGATCCCCGAACCCATTTGGGACGGGTTTGGGGTTCAATTATTCATCCCCGACGGGGATCGGGGCTGGGAATGTGGATTTATCTGGGATTCGGGTTTGGGGTTGGGGAATATAAAAATCGTCCCCGCCCCGCCCCATTGCCATGCCTAGTCTTAATGTCCCAATAGGCTTTATGCTCTAACTCGAAGGGTAAATGACAAGATTTTCCATAGACTAATTGGTAAGGGGTTATTCCAATAGGGGTTTTAAAAGTTGTTTTGTAGGCCCATAGTGCTTCATGTAGCTTCTGAGACTAATCTTTTCTGGAAATTGAAACGGTTTTTTCTAAGATTTGTTTAATCTCCCTGTTAGACACTTTTACTTGGTCGTTAGTCTGTGGATGATAAGGTGTTGCTACTCTGTGCTTTACTCCATACTTACTCAAGAGATTATCAAAGATTCTGGATATGAAATGTGATCCTCCATCACTTATAACGAGATGGGGTGTTCCAAACCTCAGAAAAATGATATTCTTAAATAACTTGACTACCACTCTTGTGTTGTTTGTGGGTGATGCAATAGCCTCAGTCCATTTAGACATGTAGTCCACAGCTACCAAAATGTACCTATTTCCCATTGAAGGTGGAAATGGTCCCATAAAGTATATACCCCAAACATCAAAGAGTTCAACTTCCTGGATATTCCTCATTGGCATCTTGTCACGTCTTTATATGTTCCTGGTGCATTGGCATCGGTCACACTTGACAATGTAAGCATGAACATCGCGCCATAAAGTTGGCCAATAGAGGCCTGCTTGAAGAATCTTGGCGTGCGTTTTAGATATACTTGCATGTCCACCATATAAGGTGCAGAATGACAGTGTCTGATGATGTCTTATATTTCCTCTTCTGGGACGCAACGCTTGAAAATATTATCTATTCCTCTCTTGAATAGGAGTGGTTTATCCCAGTAGAAATGTTTAACATCTTTGAAGAACTTCTTTTTCTGTTGGTAATTTAGATCAGGGGGTATGATATTTGCAGCTAGGTAGTTTACAAAATCAGCGTACCAAGGTATGCTCTTCATTACTGAAAATTTTTCAAAATCTTTATCTATGTAAGGCTCGAAATCATCAGTCTTAGCTATAAGTCTGTCATAGGTGAAATCATCATTTATAGGCAATAAGTCAGGTTTTAAGTGTTCTAATCTAGAGAGGTGGTCAGCGACAAAATTCTATGTGCCTTTCTTATCCTTAATGTCTAGATCAAACTCTTGGAGTAACAACATCCATCTAAGTAATCTAGGTTTAACATCCTTTTTATTTAATAGATAACGTATGGCAGCATGATTAGTGTAAACAATGATCTTTTCTCAAACTAGGTAGGACCTAAACTTATCTATCGCAAAAACTACTGCCAGTAATTCTTTCTCTATTATTACATAGTTGAGCTGGGTGGTATCTAGGGTTCTACTAGCATAATATATAACATGTAATTTCTTGTCTTTTCGTTGTCCTAGAACAACACCAACTGCATAATCGCTAGCATCACACATGATTTCAAAAGGTTGTGTCCAATCTGGGGGTTGCATGATCGAGGCTGAAATCAGTGCTTGTTTCAAAAATTTAAAAGCTTTGAGACATTTCTCGTCAAAAACAAATTCAACTTCCTTCATTATAATATTAGTCAAAGGTTTTGTTATTTTAGAGAAGTCTTTTATAAAACGCCGATAAAAACCAGCATGTCCAAGAAAACTTCTAATCTCCCTAATGATTTTATGTGGGCTGAGGTTTTCTATAACTTCAATTTTAGCTCTATCGACCTCAATGCCTCTTTCGGAGACAATGTATCCTAATACTAAACCTTCATTAACCATAAAATGGCATTTTCCCAGTTTAGCACTAGGTTCACCTCTACGCATCTTTCAAGGATTTTTTCGAGGTTGGAGAGACAATCTTTATAATTGAATCCACACACCGAGAAATCGTCCATGAAAACTTCCATTATTCCATCTAGGTAATCTGCAAATATATACATCATACAACGTTGAAAAGTGGCAGGGGCATTAGAGTCCGAAGGGCATTCGTCTATAGGCGAATGTTCCATAAGGACAGGTGAAGGTTGTTCTCTCTTGATCCTCAGGGTGAATAGGTATTTGGAAAAATCATGAGTATCTATCTAGATAACAAAAGTGCGAGTGTCTGGCTAGACGTTTGAGCATTTGATCTATAAATGGAAGACAAAAATGATCCTTCCTGGTTGCTTTATTTAATTTTCTTTAATTTATACACATACGCCAACCTCCTTCTGTTTGTTTAGTAATATGCTCACCTTTCTCATTTTCTATGACTGTGATGCCTCCTTTCTTTGGCACCACATGCCCAGGGCTCACCCAATTACTATCTGATATTTGGTAAATTATAACAGCCTCTAGTAACTTAAGAACTTCTCTTTTAACAACATCGCTCATTATAGGGTTTATTCTTCTTTGATGTTCTCTTGAGGGTTTTGAGTTTTCCTCTAATAAGATCTGGTGCATGCACATCGATGGATTTATTCCTTTTAAATCAGAGATGTTATACCCTAAAGTTGAGGGGTATTTTCATAATATCTCTAAGAGTTGAGTTGTCTCGTCTTGACTTAAAATAGCGTTAACTATAACAGGACGATTCATCTCTTTATCTAAGAATTCGTATCTGAGGTTCTTGGGAAGTTACTCCAGTTCTAAAGATGGTTTCAAAGGGCAAGGCATGGGATCGGGAGTAAGCGATAAACATTCATAAAGGTCGTCATCGATGTAAGGTTCTAAACTTTTAAACCCATCGTCCTCTATAATGGGGGTCGAAGGTAACTTGATATTTTTGTTAGATTCCTCTCGCTTAAGTTCCAATATACACTCGTCAATGACGTCGATGGCATAACAGTCATCTCCTATGACTGATGCTATTAAGAACTTTGGAAGAATAAATTCTATCTTTTCATCACCCACCTAAAATGTTAATTTTCCTTTCTTAACGTCAATTATGGCTCCGGCTATTGATATGAATGGTCTACCTAAGAGGATTGGGATTTCTTCGTCTTCTTTAATATCCATAACCACGAAATCAGTTGGGATATATAGTTGACCGGTCTTAACTGGCATGTCTTCAAGTATGCCTATAGGATACTTAACTCATCTATCATCCAACTGGGAAGACATTTTAGTCGGTTGCAATTCTCCTAAGTTTAACCTTCTACAAACTGCTAAAGGCATAAGGCTGACGCTAGCTCCTAGATCTAAGAAGGCTTTGTCAATAGTATGATTTCCTAAGATACAAGGAATGGAAAAACTTTGTGGATCCTTTTCTTTCTTGGCAAGTTTATTTTCTGAAATAAAATTGCATTCGATAGGTTTGGGATCATCAAGTCTACGCTTGTTGGTCAGGATGTCTTTTAGGAATTTAGCATAAGATGGTATCTGAGTGATGGCTTCAGTGAAAGGAATCTCTACATGGAGTTTTTCTATAACTTTAACGAATCTCTGGTATTGATTGTCATGTTTGGTTTGTTTAAGTCTTTGCGGAAATAAGACTGGGGATTTGTACGAGGGTGGTGATTTATTAGTTTTATCTTTTAATTCTGGTTCTTTTTGCTTTTCGAGTTCCTCTGGTTCCTCCACTTGGTCTGTAGGAAAAACATTTGTCTTAGGTTGTGAGGGTGTACTCATGGCTGGATTCTTGGGTCCATCGTAAGTAGTCCCACTTTGTAAGGAAATGGCATTAGCTTTCCCTTTAGGATTTGGTTGAGGTTGTCCAGGGAATTGTCCTCCAGGTGTAGTTTGTGGGGCTTGTGTTTGGGCTATCTGCGAGATCTGGGTTTCAAGCATCTTGTTATGCGTAATTATCTGATCAACCTTAGTTCCTAATTGCGTGATTAGTTCGTTTACGTGAATATTCTAATTTAGGAACTCTTTGTTTTGCTGGGTTTGAGCTGGAATGAAATTTTCCATGATTTTCTCAAGGTTTGGTTTGGGTGCCACAACTTGCATAGGTTGATTTGGTCTTTGGGCTTGGAAACCTGTAGGTCTCGGAGGTGCAGAGTTTTGTATTGGGCTATTGTTTTTATAATAAAAGTTTGGGTGATTCCTCCATCCAGGGTTGTAAGTGTTTGAAAATAGGTTTCCTTGGGTGTAGTTTACTTGGTCTGATCAAGGCTCATTCAACAAGTTACATTCCGCAGGTTGATGTCCTTGGGTCCCACATAGTTCACATTCTGAAGCTACTGCGGCTATAGTATTAGGGTTTTGAGACATGTTTTGAAATTTTAAGGCAAGAGCGTCCATTTTAACTTGTATCATGTCTAGAGAACTTATCTCATGTTTTCCTCCTTGGGTCTCATTTTTCTCTACCGTAGCTCGTTATGTTCCCCATTGGTAATGGTTTTGGGCCATGTCCTCAATGAGAGTGCAGGCTTCTAGGTAAGGTTTATTCATCAATGTGCCACCAGCGGCAGTATTGACAGACATCTTTGTGTTGTAATGGAGTCCATTATAGAAGGTGTGGATGATTAGCCATTGTTCTAGGCCATGGTGTGGACAGGCTCTTAACAGGTCCTTATATCTCTCCCATGCTTCAAAAAGTGATTCTCCCAGGTTTTGGTTAAATCTAGTAATTTGATTTCTAAGATCAGCAGTTTTGCTGGGCGAAAAATATCTTGCGAGAAATACTCTCCTAAGGTCTTCCCAGGTTGTTATTGAATTGGGTGGAAGGGAATCCAACCAATCTCGTGCTTTATCTCTGAGGGAAAAAGGGAATAATCTTATTCGTATTGCCTCAGGTGAAGCATCATTGCATTTTAAAGTGTCTGCTAATTATATAAAAGTTTTTAAGTGTTGATTCAGGTTCTCAGTAGCGAGACCACCGAATTTGTTTTGTTGCACCAATTGTAGCAATGAGGGTTTAAGTTCGAAATTATTTGTGGTTATAGCTGAGTTTACGATACTTGAACTAGGTTCTTCATCTGACGGTTGGGCAAATTCCTTAAGGGGTCTTTGGTTATGATTCTCGGCCATAGCTTTTCTAATTCTATGGAGAAAATGGATGTAACGTTAAGGTTCTGCTAAAGGATTGAATAAGGTTCCGGTGATGCGAGATCTTCGCATTAACCGGACTGTAAAACTTAGTCTAGACGGTGTGACTATAAGGTGTGAAATTTGACGAAATTGATCCCTGAAAATGGCACCAAAAACTTGATGCGGTGTATTCGCAAGTGTACGAATCGCGTCAGAGTAGTATAAAAGATTATCGATCCACAGAGACCAATCGTCAATCTATTGTTTCCTATTGTTATGGTGCTTAGATAAGTCAATATTAAACAGGGAATTGAACATGCAAGAAAGTAAAGTGCGGCGAAATAAACTTCAGATATAAAAGCAGGGTCGAATGTAATTCACATAGTCAGATGATATTCGCAATGCTTCGTAATAGAACTACTTATAGGGAAATATTTTCTACTAAAGAAAAGAAACAATTTAATAGGAATTGTCGCTTTCGCGTAATCAGAACCGAGTTTACTCTCTAATCAGACCTTCTTATCGCCACTTATAAAAAGGCGCGCATTGCGTTAAAGTAATAAAACTATTTTTAAGAAATAAAGTACTTGACCAAGTTGAAAAGTATTTTGATCTGGAATTTATAATAAAAAGGGGACCTAACTTTAACCCTATAAACGCGTTCGAAAATAGTTTCAAAATTGATTTCTTTGATAATAAAAATCCCTAACTATCCGGACAAAGCGCTTTTGCTTCCTTTGACCAGTTAGAACTAACTGAGTTTAACAAAGGGTTAGACGGATTTCGATCTTACCCAACAACAATAAAGCACAGAAAAGTCGTATTAAAAACCAAAATAGCCCATAAGCATTTCTATTGACACATTATTTGGAATATCGATCTAACTAGATTCCTTACATTCTAGCCCAGTAAGGTTCAGCCTGACATGGGAATGTAAACAGACATGTTAAAATAAATCGTGTGAGAAAGTAAATAATTTAAAGTGTGGTGTGGGAAATAAACAAAGTAAAAGCAGTGCAGAAAATAAACAAAGTAAAATCAGGTGCGGGAAATAAACAAAGTGAAAGCAGTGCAGAAAATAAACAAGGTAAAAGCAGGTGCGGGAAATAAACAAAGTAAAAGCAGTGCGTAAAATAGACAAAGTAAAAGCAGGTGCGGGAAATATAAATAGAAACCTGCTCCAAACGGGGAGGTTTTAAATCTGGTACAAGCTGGAAGTAAAATGCGACTGGAAATAAACAGTAGTTGAAACTAAATGTGGCAGGATAAACTTATGCCGAAGTGCTCCAAACTCGATTACAGACTCAATCTACAAACTCGATCACATACTCAATCAACAGTGCAATAATTCCCCGATGTGAAGAATTATCGCTTTACAATGGTGAAATTATATGGCTTAAGTTTGAAACTATGGTTGGATCGAGTTTGCAACTAAGCTTGAGTAAATTGAAATGAAATCAGGAACTTCTATTTATAGAGGATGAAGAATGCAGGAAATCACAGGAATGCCCCCAACTCCTTTTGGGGGAGGGGGGGGGGGGGGAGGGGGGAAACATCGTCCAAAGGTGGCGCCCACCATGAGTGTAAATGAAAGAAAGTGGGGAACGTGGCAGTTGAGGTCAGCATGAGGTGGTCCACGTCATGGCCTATCCTATGGTTGGCGCCATGGTGGACGACATGAGTGCAAATTTGACCTAAACTCCTATTTTTCAGCCTGTTTTCCTTCATTTCTTTAGGGGAGCTCTGGATAATTGAAATACCTAAAAAGGAAACAAGAGATAGGCATAATACGAGAAAACAATAATAAAAAACCTAAATAACATGTGAAGTCAGAGTCAAAAACAAGTGTAAAGCAAGTGTTATCAGGTTTCGAAGCAATTGACAAAGAAAATCACATACAGGGACCTGTGATTCATTTCAAAACCGAGCCCCCAGACGAAAATAATACCCTTGAGGGACAAAACTAGAGGCTGGATGTGATTTATGACAAATAATCTTTGGGATTTGAGAAGGATCCAACAACGCCAAGTGCAAAGATGATGGTGCAAGATCCACTCAAAGAAGTAGATTTGGGCGATGGGTCTACCAAAAGACCCACGTATATCACGGAAAAGTTCAACCCAGAAACAAAGAGCTAAGTGATCTAACTGCTAAAGACATACAAGGATTGCTTCACCTGGGACTATAACGAAATTCCAGGGTTGAGCAGAGAATTGGAAGAATTGAAACTGCCTATAACGGATGGCAAGAAGCCAATCAAGCAGACTCCCAGAAGATTCATGCCCAGAAATTCTCACGAAGATCAAGGAGGAGATCGAAATACTCCTCAAGTGAAAATTCATCAGGACCACAAGGTATGTCGAATGGATTGCTAATGTAGTACATGTTATTAAAAATAATGGATCCCTAAGGGTTTGCATTGATTTTCAAGATTTAAATTATGCAACCCCTAAGGATGAATATCCAATTCCTATGGCAGACATGTTAATTGATTCATATACATACTTCTAGTACCTTAGTATTCTTGATGGATACTCTAGTTATAATTAGATATTCATCATTGAGGAAGATGTGCCCAAAACAACCTTTCTATATCCATGGGTATTAGGCACTTATAAATGAGTGGTTATGCCTTTCAGTTTAAAAAAACACCGGGGCAACCTACCAAAGGGAAATGAATTCTATTTTCCATGACTTCATTGAGACTTTCATGCAAGTTTACATAGATTACATAGTGGTAAAATCTGTTACAGATGAAAGTCATTTGGATCATCTTTGACAGCCATTTGAAATAACTAGGAAACATGGGTTGAAGATGAATCCCCTTAAGTGTGTCTTTTTTGTGTAGGCAGACGGTTTTCTGGGCATTGTGGTCTATAAGAAGGGCATAAAATCAATCAAAACAAGACAAATTCCATTATGGAAGCGAAAGCACCATCAAAAAAGAAAGAGTTGCAATCTCTGCTTGGGAAAATAAACTTCTTAAGAAGGTTTATTTAATACTTTAGTGGATGCACTCAGGCCTTCTCTCCCCTTCTAAGCCTAAAACAAGGAGGCTTCAAATGGAGGAAATAACATCAAGAGGCATTCGACAGAATCAAGCAATATCTTGTTTAACCTCCACTACTGGTGCCCCCTTGTAGAAATAAGTGTATGGGGCTGCATATTTCTGCATCAGATGTAACAATATGTAGCATGCTCGCACAAGATGATGAGAATGGTGTCAAAAGAGTCGTATACTACCTTAGTCGAAATAGAGCCTTGGAAGTTATTCTTTGATGGTTATACTCATAAGGATGGAACTGGTGTTGGATTTTAGATTATTTCTCCGGACAAAATTCTAACAAAATTCATGTATAGAATCGATGGTCCCCCTTTTTTTTATTAACGAAGCATAATACGAAGCCTTGATAGTAGGACTTGAAGCTTTGTTGGAATTGGGGGCAACAAGGGTCGAAATAAGAGAAGATTCTGAATTGGTAGTTAAGCAACTTACTAAGGAGTACTAGTTCATAAAGGAAAATTTGATAATGTACTTTATCATTGCAAATAGGTTGCTTCAGAAATTCAAATATATGGATATTAAACACATTCCCATACTGAAAAATCAAGAGGCCAATGACTTAACACAAATAGCCTCAGGATACAAATTATCAAAGGAAAAATTGGAGGATTTGATAGAAGTACGAGGAAGAGTAATAATTACCAAACTTTCCCCTTCAGATATGGAAAACTCAAGTTTAGGGGTATGATAATAAATAAAGTTTCGAAGTTCTAGCCATTGACATCTTGGTAGATATGGATTAAAGGAGTCCAATAGTAGATTACTTAAACAATCCTTCAACAAATGCAGAAAGAAATATCAAGTATCGTGCACTAAGTTATATATTGATGGGTAACACATTATTCAAGAAAACACCAAAAGAAGTCTTACTCAAATGCTTTGGAGAGAGCGAGGCATACTTGGCATTGTCAAATGTGCATAGTGGTGCATGTGGACTACATCAAGCAGGTCATAAGATGAAGTGGCTTTGATTTTGATATGGCAAGTATTGGCCCAATATTACTTTATCAATATTAGTGCGATTCATATTTGTGATTTCTAATTGACGAGCTTTAGCCTTAGATATTCTATCTTGCAATTGCTGGATCTACTCCTTCCAAAAGGATATGGAGCGAGTATGGACATCAGACTCTTCTTTTGCTGCTTTAAGATCCTTCTCCATTTGTTCAGTGTTTGTAGAGGTTTCAAGTGCTTTCACTCATTCAGCTGCTTGTGTGGCTTGTTTCTCCTAAAGCTTGGACCCACCATCTTGTTCCCTATTACAATCAACACTAACCTGATCAATTAAACTGGTTATGTCAATGAGGACTTCAGCTTCTTCAGAAGGGCATGTAACTATGTTGATTTGATTATTCAAGTTCCTCATCCTATAACATGTAGTGGCATTCGTCTTCAAGGTATCGAATAAATTAACTTCAAATATTTTTCCTTTACTTTTTGAAGAAGTTGTTCAAATGTTCCCACATTTGAATCTCCACTGGAAGCAGTCGAAAGCCTGGAGTTACTTTTTTCTGAAGGTGACCCTCTCTTAGTCATCATTAGCTTGACATACTCAAGAGGACTGATTTTCTTCAAATTTTCCAACTCTTCTTGAGAAAGTTGTGGCTGAACATTGTTATCATCTCGCTGAGTGGTGGAAGTAGTGTTGCCCTTCAAACTAGGATGAACATTAGCATCTTCTTCCTCTTCGTCATGGAAGTATTGGGCAATGTCATCATATAGATGATCCTCTTTATCAATAAATTCTCAGTGGACTTCACCCTTTTTGGAGAAGAATCATTAGGGCTATCATTGTCTTGAGCTTCATCAACAAGAGTTTTTCCAGTCTCAATTGGACGTTCCTCATGATCACCTTCAGATGAAGGAGAATCTTCTTTCTCAGGATGCACAGTAGTGTCAAATTGGTTCACGTCTATAGAAGATCATTTGTTAGAGTCTTGGTTAAGAGACAAAGAGTGGTATGAAGCAATGCCACTGCTTGGAGGGTTTTCATACTGAATTGGAGATTCAGTTGGAACTAGTTAAAGATCCTGCAAAAAAGAAGAGTGTAAGATAATTCAAATAAAGACAATGAGTTTTCAAAGAAAGATATATGATAATATTTTACTTCTAGTCCTTCGAATCCAAGACTTGAGTCGTCACTCTCAATCATCTCCAAAACAATGTTGCTAGATGGTTGGGAACTCTTCTTTCTTTTGGGGAAGGGGGCAGTATTT
This sequence comes from Vicia faba, assembly GCA_948472305.1. Taxonomy (NCBI): domain Eukaryota; kingdom Viridiplantae; phylum Streptophyta; class Magnoliopsida; order Fabales; family Fabaceae; genus Vicia; species Vicia faba. The sequence goes on along the minus strand of OX451741.1, from coordinate 1,363,066,925 downwards.
CAATTGTTACATTTTTGGGTGGTTGAGAAGAAGTTGCATCAAAAACTTTTGCTTTCTTCTTATTTATCTTCTTGATTTTTGAAGGAGTAGGGAAGGCATCTCCATCATCTTCAGAAATGTGTGGAGTTTCAATAGTGGATTTTCTTTTCTTTGGAGTAAGAGGCAGTTTTCAGCCATCCTATAAAGAGCAAAGGAATTAGCAGAAATGACACAATAAAATAAGAAAGCATAAATACCAAATTATACCAGAGTTATTGTCTAAGATTTTTCAAGATTTGGAATGGCATCCTTCAATGAAGAAGTGTCTTGTTTAGGTGCACTCATTGATCCTGTCTTTGAAGTAAGTTTTTCTTTCTTCATTGGTTTCTTTTCAACAGCTAAAAGATAATTGAAAGATAATATACATTAGTATCAATTGAGAAAGAAAAATGATAAAGATGATCGAAGGGATCAATATATCCTTTTGTTCCACACTTTCACTTTTTGGAGAAAGTATTGTAACATGATTTAGATTGAAGTGAAGGAAGTCTTTGAAATTGTCCAATGTATGCTTAGTCGAAACCATTCTTTCAGCATTTTTTTTATAAAGTTCTGATAATTCCCACATACGAACCATTCTGGATAAGGAGGGTAAAATGCCAGGACAAAATTAGCACTGGGTAATTTTGGGAATTTTGGTGGTTCAGGTTTGAAAGCTAAGTCATACCTATTTTATGGTATGAAACATGGGGTAATATTTAAATACAGAAGAATTTTAGTAAATTTATCTCTCAATGTTTTCACTGCATTATATATGGTTTCACTAAGATCATTCGAATTATAAATAGTTTCAAAGTATTTTTGGAACGCCTGGATTTCTTTGATGCGAGTCTTCTTACCTTTCATGATATGATCCTGCACAGAGGAAAAAGCTTTTGTCAATTTCCGAGCAAGGATGGTTGCATCGAACATGTTGTTGGAGTAATGTTTCCTCCACCAACTATCGAAGGCTTTGGTGCAATAAAAGGAGAGTTGGAAAAGAATGAGTTTGAATTCATCAAATATGGAATAGCGTTGCACATGTTCTTCTCTTTCAAGAACAATGAAATGAACTCCTTGAAAGCAAACAACGCTCTTTCTTTCGAAAAGAGGTTCAGGAATTAATTGACAAAGTCTAAATTATTGAGCGACAAAATTGGGTTGGTAAGAGAGTAAGATGTTGTGGCTCTTAACAGGCATGGGTCTTGTGGTGATCAACCTTGGATGTAGGAAAACTCACTAGATGGATAAAGTTTTTGCTTCTTGAAGTGGCTAAATTTCAGAGAGAGAGCTTATAAAGCATTCAGGGCCATGGGTTCTCTGAGCCAAAGGAGCCATTGAAGGATTAAAGTTTTGACGTTTTACAAACATCATAACATAAGTTGTAAAACATTCCTCTAAGTCCTTTCCCTCATCATTCGGGGTCAATCGATCCAATCTCATTCCCTTAATAGTTTGATTATGGATTTCTGGGTTTGTTTTATCTATTTGTCCAGAGGTGGAAAGCAAGGTTTCAAAGGTGGCGTTAAGCCACAGTTAAAGAAGCCAATATGGGCTAGCTAAGAGCAAATTGGTCCATGCTTCATAAACTTTCAGGTTTCTGGTAGCTTCCCCTAAACACTCGTGAAGTCCATCTAGTATTAATTCACTAAGGCAAATGTTTCGAGCATAGTGAAATTGGTTGGGTAAGGTTAAGAATCTCTTAGATACTTGCAAAGATTTGCTGCATAAAACGCATCGAGATAGCCACAGTGCAAGGAAAGCTATATGTTCCACATCTGATACTTCTTCTCCTCCAGCATGGTAATGTGCAATATATTTTGTGAAGCCAGCCTAGTCAACGTGAAAGTCAATAGTGTTTTATATTTGCTCAGTGGGATCAAAGTTTTCTCCAGTGGGTCGAAGCCCAGTTATAGCAGCAACATCTAAAAGAGTGGGAGTAACCATTCCACAAGGAAGATGAAAAGTGTTATAAGTGGTGTCCCAGAAGTTCAAAGAAGCTATTAGCATGTGTTAGCAATAGCTTGGTCCAACTTTTGATAGTTGAATTAGGTCGAAAATGCCCTTGTCTTTCAAGACTTGGGATTTCTTCTGTCGACTTTAGCCAGCCAATTGAGACATGGCTTGCTATCCTTTCCTGGACATGATCTAAAAGGCCTAAAGGATTCAGTCATATAATATAAATGAAATGGGTTTTCAGCCTTTACAGTTTCTGAGGGAGTTTTCCCCTGAGTAATTTCTGTAGATGGTTCTTTACGGTTTTGATCAACCTTTTCATCTGCATTTTTGGGGGAACTAGGTTTTCTAGATATGGGTTTGGTTAAACGATAAGTGGGAAAAAATACGTCAGTTTTCTCTAAATCATCAACATTAACTAAAGGACCCATATATTCTAAGTTTCTACTAGCAAGGGTGAAGGGAATAATTAACTGGGATGCATAGATAACACATTATTCTGCATAAAGTGTGTGCATTGGAACAAATTCCTTATTTCCAATCAAAGTGGGTTTTAATATGTGACCATCAGGAACGATAGCAACATCTTTGTTTTTTTTAATTCTTGAGCATATTTGTTGCCTTTCTTGGAGGGTGCCATTATTGAAAGAAAGTTTGAGGATTGATTGATTTTGGAAAGAAGGAAAATGAAGAAAATCACAGGTTTTTGAAGAGTTTTTGAGAGCAGAAAAGTGTTGACTTGAAGAAGAAGAAGTATTTATAATAAAAGGTGGCAAAGAGCAGTTCGTTTTTTATTTTGACAATGAAAGATAGTGGGGTACGTGTCGGTGGCTGATAAGTTGACAAGATGGTTACATTTTGGGAAAGCCACGATTTATACCTACTTTATTGTAGCAATGATGAAAATATGAACTAAGCACATCTCGATGAGATGTTTGGAAAGATGGTAATCATGAAAATGACGCCACGGTAGTAATAGTCATCACGAGGAGACTTTTGCGTCGAAATTGAGACTTTGTAAAAAATGTCCATTTCTTCAAATGTTGCGAAATAAAATTTTTTGGGGGGCAATTTGTTGGCTGGAATTTCGATGGTACATAATATGGGAGAAATAAAGGGATATCAAAGAAAGTTTAATTTTACAAAGGAAATGTGAAGGTTGTTACATATGGTTTTCGACTGGCTGACCAAATAAGGGTTAAGAATTAGCGAAGCTTATCATTATGGAATGTATAAGACTTAAAGATATTTTAAGTTTCGAGTTCAAATGATTCAACAGATCATATTATAGTGTTTGGCGCTTTGAAACAAAGAAGTATTTTAATTCAAATGCTTTGTTCTTTTCCAGAAGGACGCGTGGAAGCCTGGGGGTTCAAGGAAGCATGCAACGTCGAACGTGGCACTTCTGTAGTGAAAGACCATTATGGTTGAAGTAGTATAAATTAGAATCTTAATTTTAGATTTTAGTGTGTTCATTTTTGTACAAATTACTCATAAAACTCGAAGTACAAGTGTTTATAGAAAAGATTCAATTGAGAATATACGTATGAATCACCGTATTTTACTTAATTGTCAATTTATTTTTACCAAAATTCTTCTTATTCCTTTTACTTTTAAGTCGAAGTGTTTTTATTTTCCTGTATTTACTTTACACATAATTTCTATCCTTCACACATTAACCATAACCTTTGAAAAGATGAGCATTTGAAAGACATAAACAAACAAAACATAACGCTTGTCCTAGAATCAATCTAGTCGATCCTTTAAGTTACAATAATTTCTAAAATTCGGAAGACTAGCGGTTGTTTACCAATTTTCACGGTAAAAACCTACATAAAAACCAATGTACAAATCTTGATCCTTGTGCCATTTTCTGCCTCTTTTTGGGATAGTGTTTGCACCAAAAAGGGTATCATTGTTATGAACTTATTACTCGATGCATATATGTTACTATGGATGTCACATTCTTGGAATTTAACCACTTCTAGTCCTCCACATCATCCAAATTTTCCCTTCAAGGGGAGACACTAGAATAATAGTATAATTGGTTGACATTTGACTGAATCAAGGATATTGATACACCATCAACTGAAGCATCAAATTATTCTTGTAAAACTTAAACATATGTTATAGGAACTGAAGTAGAGGTATACCCTCCTGAAGTTGAAGTATATGAATTTCTCCTCTCTCCAATACCCAATGATCCATGTCCTGAGAATATCAATGAGATAAGCTCTCCTATCTCTCTTAATAATAATAATGTTGATATCTCTGTTAACTATGAACTACCTCACATGCATAATCGGGGAAAACACTGAACGATACTCCCTTGAAGAAGAGGATCATAGATAGATGTATCCAAATGTTAATTATGTCTCAATGAAGGACTTGTGTGAACCCCTTAAGAAGTTTGCAACATAGTTATTTTCACACATTGTACCTAGCAAGGTTGAAGAGGCCATTGAAGACCCTAGATGGGTTCAAGTTATGAAGAAATGAAGGCATTAGACAAGAATGAAACATAGACTCTTGTTACTCTTGTTCCTTTACCAAAAGGAAAGAAACCAGTAGGGTGCAAGTGGGTTTTCTATAATAAGTAACAAGATGATATGTCTATTGAAAGGTACAAAAAAAGGCTAGTAGATAAAGGCTTTACACCGACGTATGACATAGACTATCAAGAAACTTTTTTACCTTTGGCTAAGTTGAGTACTGTCAGAGTTCTTTTATCCCTTGCATCATTTAGACGTAAAAAATTCCTTTCTCCTTGGACACTTAAAATAAGAAATATATATGGATGTCTTTCCAGGATACATCACAAATCATGAGACGAAGGTGGTGTGTAAATTTATACTTATTTTGTACGACTTGAAGCAATTTCCTAGAGCAAGGTTTGAGAGATTAAACTTGGAAATGAAAAAATATGGCTTCCAACAAAGTAACATAAATCATACTTTATTCTTGAAACATCGCCAGGGTAAGGTCACAACTTTTATTGTATATGTAGACGATATGATTATTACATGAGATAACTCTGAAGAAATAGAAAAACTTCAAAAACATCTAGCAACAGAATTTGAGATGAAAAATCTAGGTGGACTCAAATATTTTCTAGTTATTGAGGTTGCTAGGTCGGAGAAAGACATCTTTTTATCTCAACAAAATTATATCCTAGACCATTTTTTCCAGAGGTTAGGCTACTAGAATGTAAGCATGTAGTTACTTTGATTGTCCAAAATTACCAACTTGAAGAATATCTAGACCAAGTGTCAACGAACAAAGGAATGTACTAGAGATTAGTTGGAAAAAAATTTCTTATGTCATACAGGACTTGACATAACATATGCGCTAAGTGTAGTAAGCAAAATTATGTGTAACCTGAGTAAAGATCACATGGACGCAATAATTTGAATCACGGTGTACTTGAAGTCCTTGCCAGAAAAAAGGTTGATGTTAAAAAAAAATCATGTACGAGTTGATGGCTACACAAACGCCGACTGGGTAGAGGATACCACCAAAAGAAAATCCATCTAAGACTATTTTATCTTTGTTGGAGGAAATTTAATTACATGGAAAAGTAAGAAACATAATAATGTAAAACTATCAAGTGCTGAAGCATAATTTCGAGGGATGGCTAAGGCTCTTTGTGAGTATCTCTGACTCTAAAGATTGTTAATTGAAATTAAATTTGCTTTGAATAGTGTGATAAACCTTTTTTTTGTGTGACAACAAGTCTGCAATTGAAATTGCTCATAATCTGGTTTAATATGATCAAACAAAACATATGGAAGTAGATTGACACCTTATCAAGCAAAATTTAGAGACAAAGATAATTCAGTTTTAGTTTGTTAAATATCAAGATCAATTAGCAGTTATACTCACAAAAATTGCATGTAGCAGAGACTTCTACAACACACTTAACAAGTTGGGCATTCAAGATTTCTATGCACCAACTTGAGAGGGAATTTTAATGTGATACACACACACACACACACACACACACACACACACACACACACACACATATATATATATATATATATATATATATATATATATATATATATATATATATATATATATATATATATATATATATATATATATATATATATATATATATATATATATATATATATATATATATATATATATATATATATATATATATATATATATATATATATATATATATATATATATAATCTATTTCTCTCTTGTAAAAAATATACAAAAATAATATGAAAAATACCGTATTTGTTTGACAAATAATATAAGCAACCGGCCCAACGTACACATATGTCATTTATATCTTCCTATGTGAATGGTACTTCATTATTAAACACTTATAATTTGAACAAAATTTAAATTAGGATAACACAACAATAACAACAACATTTAACTTTTAATTCTCACAACAACAACATAAATATTTAACTAGTTAACAACAACAGGTCCTCGCCAAAAGAACAACAATAGGTCCTCGCCAAAAGAAACTCAAGCAACATCCGGGGGACTTGCCCTAGGAAAAAATATTCAAACAAGGCGACATGAAAGACAAACATTGAACAAAATTATCCAATTAAAGCATTAAGTTCTACAAATCTTGAGGTACTCGCCTCTAGCAATGTATGAGGGAATGAAACTGTCAACGTCTCTAGGGGCTAAGAGGCGAAAGGAATCTTTTCCAGCTCATGGAACAATATAAAACCATTGAGTATTATCACTAAAGAGACCCCAAATGAGGATGTTGCAAGAAAACCTCTAACGGGAGAACAATGCATATTGTACGAAAACAAAGATTTAAGAGTGGTAAAGAGGGATTCAACCATTTAAGTATCGCCTTAGAAACTCAACTGTATGGCTATTGTCCAGAAACAAACCGTCTTGAGCATTGAACCATATATCCCTCCAAAGTGGCTCTTGTTGTGGATACATGAGAACTCGCAAAACACTTAAACTAAATCATTTTACCCTATTATAAGATCTCGTGCTTAAGGGACTGGTGTTGTACCCCAAAATTTTCCCTCCCATATTTCTCAAAACATTTCAAGAAAGATCCTCAAGTTGTTCAAGGAAGTCCAAGGGTTGACTAGACAAACCCTCTCCTAAGGCAGTCTACCTCAAATTAGGGTTTCATGTTGCATCAAGATACTTGAGTCCAAGGGATTCCAAATTCTCACCAATGTCCTAATATGTTCTCAAGATCATCCATGTCAAGTTTCAAGCCTTGCAGAGGAAGTTTGCTCAGTCAATTGCTCGAGAGCCCACAAATCGACTGTGCTAGGGCAAAAGTCAATTGTGGCCCACATACAGTCAAACTTCAAGATGTTTGGTCAAAATACTCATTTTGAAGTATATTTCATCATTTGATCAAGGATTGCTCATAATTCATCAAGAATCAAAAGTTGCTAAATTAAGGTTTTGTAGGAAAAGTCAAATCAACTTTGACCAAGCATAACTTTCTCATACTTTATGAGAAATGGCCCATCCAAAGCTCATTTTGAAGAGGATGACATTCTATACAATCCATCTTCAGCTCCCAAGTTCAAAATATGCACTCATAAGAAGTTATGAATTTTGACATTATAGGTCATTTTGAAAAGTCAACAAAAATACCTTTTTTGTCAAAGCTTCATACATGAGAATGGAATATCAAATTGAGATGAGACAAAAAGGGTTGATTAGAGGACATCTAAAGATTTCTAAAAAGTCCAATAACACCTTCAAAGAGTCAAAATTGAGGAAATTATGCATTGGTGAAGTTGACATTTTTTGCAAAATTGCCAAAACTCAACTATCCCTAAAACTTCAATTTTTACCAAATGGGCCCAATCTTTTTCACTTGTTTTGAGTTGGCAACATGGTCCACGAGCCCTAGACTTTTCCACTTGTCATTATCTTATTTATATTATTTATTTTTATTTTTATTTGAATTAAATCATTTTAAATCAAAACAAATCATATAAAATCCAAAACATTGAAATTCAAAGATTTTTTACATGATTCAGGTCTTAATATCCAGCTAGCATCAAATCAAATTCGTGTAAAGGCATGGTGTGGACAAAAAGACTGAATTAGGCCATTTTTGGAAAGGTTTTCAAAGTGTATCAAATCAAAATCAAAAGCATTGATGGAAGGAGATTGTGATCATTCTTCCAACCCTAATTCACTCCTCAATACATAAGGAGTGTGTGCAGACCAAAAGAGGCTAGAGAAAGAGGCGTGTGATCAAGAACACAAACTTGAAAAAACAAGAAAAAGTGGTGAATCGAATTCGTACTTAGAGGCCAATTCAAGACTCTTGGACTATCCCAATCGTTTCCTGAGGTCATCAACAAGCAAAAGCAATCAAAAGCAAGCATTTCCAGGCCCTATATCGCACTGTAAGTCATCCACGACATCCATGTATTCTTGAATTTGGTTTGCATGATTTAGACATTTTTAGCATGAATTAACCATATATTGTTGATCCATAGAACATTTGCAAGCTTTCTGCATCGTTTAATTCCATTTATATGTCTTGTACAAGATTTCACCATTACTAGGGTTTCTTGCTTCGATTTGGGATTTTCGTTTACAGGAAAAATTGGGCCATGAAAGGGCCACCATTGTGTTCAACAAGGCCAGACGAATCCATCCATGGCCTTGGTTTTCATTTATCACGCTTGTGTTGAGTTTTGAGATTTTCAGGACTTGTAGCTATGGACAAACGTCTATAGGTAAAAGTTTGGAACTTTTACCAACAGATCCAAGGAGGAAGATGACCAGCTGTCAAATAACCATTGGCTTGTTCAAATTTTCGCGCGCTGAATTTATATATGTTCCCTTTTAATATTTGATTATTGTTTTGTATTATTATTACAACTAACACAAATGGCCCAGTGGTAGCCAGGCTGGCGTTAAGGCGTTGAGGAAGCTTGAGGTCAGGGGTTCGACCCCTGCCTTCAACGTTTGTATTTTTCTTAATTTCTTCCTACAGATATCACGCGTACACAAGCCAGGGGACTACCATGCTCCCTCAAGATCCAAGCATACAGGCTTCCTAGAAACCAGATCTGATGGCCATGATGTGGTGACCATGGTATGCCACAGTCAAGGCAATGCGCTAGATCCAAAAAGTCAAACGTGGACACCCTTGGGCTTGGGCCAGATTGCTTCTCACACCCTCCAATTACTTTTCAGGCCCATTCTCTCTTTCTATTTTCTTTTATATTTTATTTTATTTCATTTAATTTATTTTATTTTATTTACTAACCAATCAATTATTTTTCTTTTTATAAAAAAAAATCACAAAAAATAATACTTTCCACAAATTAGGTTTAGACTTTATTTTTTTATCAAAAAAAAATTAAATTAATTTGATTAGATTTTAATTTTAGGTAAACTTTAATTCTTTTTGTAAATAATTAAAATTAATTAGAATAGTTAGGTTTTTATTTCTTAATTAATTAAATTTTCTTTTTCTTAAAAAAATAACCAAAAACCACAAAATAGGCCATGTAATTATTTTTATTAATTAATTTAATTAACTAATTAATTATGTAATTAATTTTAGGACCTAATTATTTTTAAAAAAACAAATTTTCTTTTTGATTAGGCTAGAAGGCTCAAAATCCTAATTTCTTCCCGATCTTAATTTCAATCGTGCGCGCTTTATTGTTTTATTGTTACCCTATTATTGTAACTGCTCACAAGGTGTAATAGTTAATTAGGACTTTTACCTTTTCATTTATCGCTTTATTTTTAAAGGGTTTGTTTTTGGCTATGTAAATACTTGAAGCCTTGTAATAGCGTAGTTTAATTTCCACACTTTTAAATTCCGCAAAATATAAACTGTTAGATGTATGATTAGGGTTACATGATAAGAATGTATGTAAAACTTTAAAACGGTTAGATAACCCTAAAATGTGCAAAGATGAATAATCTGAAATTGAATCACTCGCACATGCGCACTCCTAGGGTACACTCCCACTTGGTTGCCTTCGGTAAACGGTCATTGAGTATAGGATGCTTTAGTGGTCGTCCTTTTGTCCAAAGATCAAAGTTGCCACGGAAAGGTTGCCTCGGATATTGTTGCCTTGGATAATTGATCTAAGACATTAGGGTTACTACTAAGATGTCCCAACATTGCTTTAGTGACCGTACGTCCCTTTCGAATTGACCCTCAAAACTCCAACGACGGTGCTACCTACTCACTAATAGTGGGATAGCGCTGTCTAAAGGAAACGAACATAGAACGATTCTTTTTTCGAGTAGGTAGATTAGTTCTCAAGTACTTGCTCAATCCAAAAAAAAAAATTTCACACTTACACTCCTTTACAAACAAAGTTTTCAAAAACAATTCATTACACTCTTGAAGACAGAAGCAAGAGTTAAATCGAAGTAAAACAAAAACTTTTCAAAGCACACAAACACACAAAGAAGCAATTTTGAAAATGATGAGCAAGTACCTAAGAGCCCGTAGATAACTACGGATAGAAAGGGTGCTAATACATTCCCTTTCTATAATCTACCCCCCCGTACTCAGAAGTATCTCGAAAAAGGAATTTTTCTGTGCTTTTTTCCTTTCCTTATTGGATAAAATAAAAGTCGATGGAGACTCTTTCTTACCGCGACATTTTGCAAACACAAACGCAAAACGCAAACCAACATTCCTAAAAAACAGTCCCGGTTCTGGCCACCGTATCACAGAACTGGCGACTCTGCTGGGGAGTTAATAAGTGGGTGTACCTTAGGATTAGTTCATCATATTGTTTTCTAATGTTTGATTTGATTTCTTTATCTTTGTGGGCTTTGTATCAGAGTTACTATAGATCCTAACCTGGATCTGGGGGATACCTTTTAGGTAAGTAGCAATAGACTGTGAGGGAACTGTACGGTGTAGACCGATACGGTTGAAGCAGTAGCTACGTTGATGTGGCACATTAGTTGGTACCGATATCCCTTGTGGAGGAACAAGGAGAGTATGGGGCGTCTATATGGTTCATTAAGCATCAACTGACCTTAGAACCTATAATTGACCAACTTGGCCATAGAAAGTAGCAGGATGCTACACTCATTGAGACCATACTCTCGTGATGGTTCCGGCGGCAAGAAAAGATTGAGTGAGCTGAAGCTATGACCGATGGAGGATGTTCAGTAATATTGAGAACCTCTAGAACCCGGTTACTATTATTAGGACAGGTTGAATCAACTAAACTGCAAGAGGGTAGTACCTAAACTCCATGCCAGCCTGAAATTTAAGGGCTATAGTGTGACTTGTTTGCCCTTACCATGTTTGCTATCTATGATACCTGTTGTGTGTTTTTATCATGACATCATGCATCATGACATCGCATGCATATTTCATTAGACTAACCATGTCAAAGACCGAGGGGATTCATCTTTGTTCTGTTTTGCAGATCATGGCTTCTATGTGCAAAAATACCATTCGGGTCAACTTCGTGCAAATCCCTGCTCAGCTCAGAGAGTTGGTTTTAAAGGTTCCTGATACTTCTTCCTTTGTTAGAAGACATGGTCATCTCCTTAGCCTGGTCACTTCCAAGTTGGATGAGCAAATGATGAGTGTGTTGTTCCAGTTCTTTGACCCATTGCATCACTATTTCACCTTCCCGGACTATCAGCTGGTCCCTACTTTGGAGGAGTTTTCTGATTTACTTGGCATATCTATTCTAGAGTAGACACCCTTTACAGGTTTGGAGATAGCTCCTAGGCCAGAGGATATTGCTTCAGCCCTACATCTAAAAATGGCTGATGTAGTATCTAACTGGGAGATTTGGGGTGGGGTTAAAGGTTTCTTGGCTAAGTTTTTGATTGATCAAGCTCAACAGTTCTGGGATAGTTTGGACTTTCAAGCATTTGAAGACATCCTGGATCTCCTCATCTACGGCTTGGTTCTATTCCCGAATCCAGATTCTTTCGTCGATGTGAACACAGTCAAGATCTTCATGTCTCGTAACCCGATGCCTACTCTTCTAGGTGATATTATGCATGCTCTTTATACCCGTACTGTTCGGAGAAGGGGAACTCTCATGTGCTATACACCGCTGCTGGCGAGGTGGTTTATTTCTCACCTCCCCAAATCTGTATTGAAGAATGAGGAAGGCGTAGGTTAGGCTTACAGAATCATGTCCCTTGCTCATACGGACATCCTTTGGAGTTCTAAAGATATGGAAAGGGTAGCTGTCATTGATCGGTGTGGGGAATACCCCAATATGTTCCATTGCTTGGAATTAGAGGAGGAATAACCTATAATCCTTGTTTGGCCTTACGACAGTTTGGATGAGCTCGAAGGGACGATCCTCATGAGCTGCTACTTACAGGCATTGTCTTTGACTTCAAGGGGGATGTTGAGGGACATCGCCGCAGGTTTATACGGGCCTGGGACAGGGTGAACAGGTCCGACCCCCATGAGTTAGGAATGAAGACTTCTCTCCCGATGCAACCGTATCTCCAGTGGGTTCGAGCCCGTGCTCAAAAGCTGGGGATGCCATATGAAGCTGTTTTGCTGGTAATTATAGAGCATACTAATGAAGAAGGGGTTCCTTATATAGTCCTCCATCCTTATATGCCTACTGATTTGGGGGCATTGAAGAGATCTTGGATCCAGTTAAAAGAAGAAAGGGATACCTACAGAGAGAAGTATCATGAGCAGGAGAGGAAGATCCTGAAGCTTACAAGGCAGCTTGAGAATGAGAGGAAAATCAACGATTATGTCAGCACGAAAGGAAAACGACCATGGGAGTTCTGATGACTTTTATTGTTTCTAGTTTAGATTTGCTTTTTAGTATTTCTTTTGTAACGCCTTAAAGGCATTTGTTAAACATTGTTTCAAGTTTTAATCTAATAAAGTGTGTTTTATTTTGGTTTACAAATTTGAATCTCCCTAAGTCTTTGAAATCATTTCATACGTATTCCATTACCATGCACCTCATTACAAGCACCCTTACAGGTTTCTTATCTTCTTCGCTGTTTATTTCAGCACAACATGTCTTCTGAAACACCTACTGATCAAGCTATTAAGACTCTTCAATCTTAGAATGCTCAGTCCCAGGAGATATTCTTGAACTTGGCCAAGAGTCAACAAGATTTGAATACTCTTATCTTGAAGGACAAGAAGAAGAAGAAGAAGAAGAAGAAGAAGAAGGTGGTCCTCCTGAACATGGGTCACAGATTTAGGAACAGGTTGAGACAGGAAGTTGATTTGTCTCATTCATCTGGAGGAGGAGAGAATCAAGAGGAAAGGAAGGGTCCTAGCCCTGTGGTTTCTGACAATGACACTGATTTTGATGAAGACCAGTACCCTCCTGCTGAGGATAGGTATAAGCAACTTGAAGACCTTCTAAGTGCCATGGAGATTCAGAAGGTTCTCGGTTTGGATTTTGGAGATTTAGGGCTGGCATCTGGGGTGGTGATCCCACACAAGTTTAATGCTCCTGTCTTTGCTAAGTATGACTGAGTATCTTGTCCAAAGCTACACCTCCGCTCATACGTCAGAAAGATTCAACCATATACTGCTGATAGAAACCTCTGGGTTCATTTCTTTCAAGATAGTTTGCCAGGGACTCAACTTGAATGGTTCTATCAATTGGAAGGAGCTAATGTCCGCAACTGGGAGGACCTTGCTGCTGCCTTTTACAAGCAATACCAATATAATGCCGACCTTGCTCCTACGCGTACTCAACTTCAGGGTATGTCTATGGGTGCGAGTGAAGATTTTAAGGACTACACTCAGAAGTGGAGAGATCTGGCGGGAAGAGTACAACCCCCTCTGTCTGATAGGGAGTTGGTGGATATGTTTCTTGGGACTTTATCAGGTCCATATTTCAATCATTTGATCGATAGTTCATCGTCTGGGTTCACTGAATTGATAATGAGTGGGGAGAGAGTAGAGGCTGGTATTAGAAGTGGCAAGATACAGAAAGGTGCTTCGTCAAGTACAGAGAAGAAGCCTTTCAAGAAGGAATCTAGTGCAGTTTATAGCTCGAGGAGCCAAAATCGACCTGAGCACCGTCAAGCAGTGAATGCGGTGGTAATATCAAGACCTATGGTTGCCCCACAACGCAACAGTCAGCAAAGAGTAGAGAGACCATAAAGACAGTATACTCTGCTCAGTATGACTTTATCTCAAATTCTGCCGCAATTGTTGAAGACAAACCTGGTGACTCTGAGGGAAGCTCCAAAGAATCCCAACACCACCTCTCCGCTGTATAATCCAAACGCCCGTTGCGCTTATCACTCTGATAGCCCAGGGCATGATACCAATAACTGCTGGGCCTTGAGGAATAAGGTGCAAATTTGATTGAAGCTAAAGAATTTGAGTTTGACGCACCAAAAAAGCCTAATGGCATGACTGCCCCTATGCCCAAGCATGGAGTGAATGTTGTGGATGATGATTCGTTTGTGACCTTTGTGGAAGACATTTCTACTCCGTTGTTGACCGTTAAGAAGAACTTATTATTGGCCGGTTTATTTTCGGGCTGTGGTGAAGGTTGCCACCTATGTTCCATCCTACCTGCTGGTTGCCATTTATTGAAGTCAGGTGTTCAACGCCTGATGGATAACAAAGAAATCTTGTTCGAGAAAACTTTGGTTTCGTTGATTTCTGTTGAAGATGTTTCCATAATCACCATTTCCGCCAATCATTCCAAGGCTTCCTCGAGAAAGCCTGTTAGGATTACATCTGTTCTGAGAGTTGCTCCATTGATCATTACTATTCCTGGACCTATCCCTTACACGTCGGATAAGGCTGTCCCGTGGCACTATGGGGCCGATGTGTATTATCATGGGATTAAACAAGACTTGAAGGATGAAGAGGCTGATACTGATGTCAACAATATTGTCGGGTCTAGCAAGGTGACCCGAAGCGGAAGACTCTTATCCCCTGAGATTTCTCCTCCGACTGTTCGAAATCCTGTTGTCATTCCATCTGACAGTACGTCACTACTGTTTTAATTCTCACTCCAGTTATTACTCATGTCGCCGAGTCATTTGACACTCGGGGAAAAGAAATTATAGGTGGGCCTGCCTTGATGGAGGCACCTAAAAAAGTCATTGTTGAAACCTCTAGGCAGGAGATATATGAAATTTTGAAAATTATCAAGAAAAGCGACTACAACGTAGTCGAACAGCTGGGGAAAACCCCCGTCGAAGATCTCCATGTTATATTTATTGTTGTGCTCAGAAGCTCATGCTAAGGCTTTAATTGCTTTCCTTAAAACTGCGCATGTGCTGCAGGAAACATCTACTGATCAATTTAAAGACTGTGTGGCTAGTTTGACCGCTGACAACAGGTTGGGTTTCTCCGACGCAAATCTGAATGCCAAAGGAAGGAATCACAATGACGCACTGCACGTCTTGATTGAGTGCAGGGGCACTACTTTGGCCCACGTGCTGGTGGATACTGGGTCTTCCTTAAATGTTTTACCCAAGAAAGCATTAGATCGGTTGGATTGTGAAGGGTTGGTTCTGAAGCCAAGTAATATTGTGGTTAGGGCCTTTGACGGGTCAAAGAGGATGGTACATGGAGAGGTGGATGTCCCTGTTAAGGTTGGTTCCCAGAATTTTGCGTCTACGTTCTATGTGATGGACATTCGACCATCTTATTCTTATTTGTTGCGTCGCCAGTGGATTCATAAAGCTGGGGCAGTAACTTCTACGCTCCATCAGATGTTGAAATATCCAGTGAAGGGGAAGATTGTTACGGTACAAGGTGAGGAGGAATACATGGTAAGTCATCTTAATTCCTTCCGGTATGTGGAGATGGACGGGGAGTTCATTGAAACCCCGTTCCAGAACTTTGAAGAAGTCCCCCAGACTCTGGCGTCGACTGGAATTATTGCTGACGAACCTCCAATGAAGATGGCTTCCCTCATGGATGCTAGGGCTATTGTTAAAAAAGGTGCGTGTGAAAATTGGGGCCAACTCCCTGACTTTTCACACAAGACTGACAAATTTGGTTTGGGTTTTACTGTAGAAGCTCAAAGGGCTTTTCGGCGTGCGCGGATTGGAAGACCTCCCTTGCGTATCAGTAATCCAGGAGTGAATGCAATTGAAGATGATGTTGAAGAGTCTGATATCGACAACTGGATTTATCCGACTATCGGCGGTGGCTTGAACAATTGGACGGTGAAGGACTTCGTGCCCGTTTCTTTTATTACACAGTAATAGACTTTTGTTTTGAGACTTATAACAGACAATTTGAAACTTTTACGGCCCGATGCCTTTCCCGAGACACCGTGGGCTTTGTTTGTGAGGGCTTAATATGTGTCATTTCCATATATCATCAATAAAGCATTGGACGTTTTCTTGCATTAAAAATTTTGCGCTCCTTGTTTTTATTTTCTATCTTGCACTTTATCAAAACAGCTATTTGTCTTACACACACTCACATATCATAATACAGGTCTACATCCACTCTGGATCCCACTGATAATGACTCTGCTACTGCTAGTTATGACTTCGAAAGTCTGATCAACCAAGCCAAGGATGAAGGTGAGGATGATTGTGAGGTTCCTGGGGAACTTGCTAGACAGTTACTTCAGGAAGAGAGGGCCATACAGCCGCATGAAGAGCCAGTGGAAACAGTAAATCTTGGTACCGAGGAAGACAAGAAAGAGGTCAAGATCGGTGCAAATCTTGAGCCTAGTGTCAAGCAACGGTTGATACAAATGCTGCGTGATTATGTTGAGATCTTCGCCTGGTCTTACGAAGATATGCCTGGGTTGGATACCGATATTGTGGTTCACCGCCTGCCAACCAAAGAAGATTGTCCTCCAGTAAAACAGAAAGTTCGCCGAATGCGCCCCGAGATGTCTGAGAAAATCAAGGCTGAGGTTATGAAACAGTTTGATGCCGGTTTTCTAGCAGTTACTTCTTACCCACAGTGGGTTGCCAATGTGGTTCTGGTGCCGAAGAAAGATGGTAAGGTCCGTATGTGTGTAGACTATAGAGATTTGAACAAGGCCAGTCCCAAAGATGATTTCCCTCTGCCTCATATCGATGTTCTGGTTGACAACACTGTACAACATAAGGTCTTCTCTTTTATGGATGGTTTTTCCGGTTACAATCAGATTAAGATGGCTCCCGAGGATATGGAAAAGACAACTTTCGTTACGCAATGGGGTACCTTTTGCTACAAAGTCATGCCGTTCGGATTGAAGAATGCTGGGGCAACATATCAGTGCGCCATGGTCGCTTTGTTCCACGACATGATTCATCATGAGATTGAGGTATACGTTGACGACATGATTGCAAGGTCCCAGACTGAGGAAGAACACCTCGACCATCTTCAGAAGTTGTTCGACAGGTTGAAGTTGTATAAGTTGAGGTTAAACCCAAACAAGTGCACCTTCGGGGTGAGGTCTGGTAAGCTGCTGGGTTTCGTCGTTAGTGATAAAGGTATTCAAGTGGATCCCGTAAAGGTGAAGGCTATACAGGAGATGCCAGCTCCCCGAACAGAAAAATAAGTTAGAGGCTTTTTGGGACGGTTGAACTACATTTCCCGATTCATTTCACATCTGACTGCTACTTGTGAGCCAATCTTCAAGTTACTGAAGAAACATCAAGTGGTAAAGTGGAACGATGAATGTCAGGCCGCGTTCGAATGGATCAAAGAATATCTCCAAGATCCGCCTATTCTGATGCCTCCAGTTGAAGGAAGACCTTTGATATTATACTCGATAGTACTCGATAATTCAATGGGGTGCGTGCTGGGGCAGCATGACGAGTCTGGCCGAAAAGAGCATGCTATTTATTACCTTAGCAAAAAGTTTACCGACTGCGAGACTCGATACTCGTTGCTTGAGAAAACTTGTTGCGCTTTGGCATGGTCTGCTCGCCGGCTAAGACAGTATATGCTGACCCACACTACTCTATTGATATCAAAGATGGACCCAATCAAGTATATCTTCGAAAAGCCTGCCTTGTCCGGAAGAATAGCAAGATGGCAGATGATCTTGACTGAGTATGACATTTAATACATGACCCAGAAAGCAATCAAGGGAAGTGTATTGGCAGATCATTTGGCACATCAGGAAGTGGATGATTATCAGTCTATGAACTTTGAATTCCCGGATGAAAACATCATGTTGGTGACCGACTGTGAAGAACCTGGACCGGACGAAGGACCTGAGGAGGGATCCCGATGGTCTATGTACTTTTACGGAGCTTCAAACGCTTTGGGTAATGGCATTGGCGCCGTGATCATATCTCCAGAAGGCTGTCATACTCCGTTTACCGCCCGATTATGTTTTAACTGCACCAACAATATGGCGGAGTATGAAGCGTGCACCATGGGTCTCCGTGCAGCTATTGACCTAAGGATTAAGTTCTTGAGTGTATTCGGAGATTCCGCTCTCGTGATCAGTCAGATTAAAGGCGAGTGGGATACGAAACACCCAAATCTTGTTCCTTACAAGGAGTATGTACTGACATTGCTTCCACACTTTGAGGAGATAATCTTTGAACACTTCCCAAGAGAGGAGAATCAGTTGGCGGACGCGCTAGCTACGATGTCTTCTATGTTCAAGGTCAGGTGGGACAATGAGACTCCCCAGATTACCATCGAGAGGTTGGATGAACCCGCACATTGCTGTGACATCGAGACTGAATAGGTAATAGATAAACCCTGGTTCCATGAAGTAAATAGGTATCTTGAGGCTCAGGAATACCCCGAGGGTGCATCTGTTAATGATAAGAAGTTTTTGAGAAGATTCGCGGCAAAGTTCTTCATCAGCAATGGTATTCTTTACAAGCGTAACCATGATTCAATCTTACTGCGATATGTGGATAAGAACGAGGCAGAAAGAATCATGGCAGAGTTACATGAAGGTACTTTCAGAACTCATTCCAGTGGACACACCATGGAGAAGAAAATCCTACGGGCAGGATATTATTGGTCTACTATAGAAGCCGATTATTATCAGCATTCTCGGACCTGTCATAAGTGCCAACTCTATGCTGATAAGGTGCACATACCTCCAGTTCCCTTGAACGTTTTGACGGCACCTTGGCCTTTTGCAATGTGGGGCATCAATATGATTGGCGAGATCAGACCTACTGTGTCTAAGGGGCATCGTTTCATCCTGGTAGCTATTGATTACTTTAGGAAGTGGGTTGAAGCAGCTTCCTTTGCTACAGTCACCAAGAACGTCGTGGCACGGTTTATTCGGCATAATCTGATATGTCGATATGGTGTACCAGAGAGGATCATTACGGACAATGGTACAAATCTCAATAATACAAAGATCACCGAGCTCTACAAGTAGTTCAAGATACAACATCACAACTCTTCTCCTTACTGGCCGAAGATGAATGAGGCTGTTGAAGCGGCTAATAAGAACATCAAGAAGATTATGCAGAAGATGACGGTGACATACAAAGATTGGCATGAGATGTTACCATTTGATCTTCATGGGTACCGTACCTCAGCACGGACATCGACAGGGGCAACACCCTATTCCTTGGTGTATGGTATGGAGGCAGTTTTGCCCATTGAAGTCCAGATACCCTCTCTTCGGATTATGAAGGATGCAGGTTTGAGCGAAGACAACTGGTTTCAGACCCGGCTTGACCAGCTGAACTTAATCGACGAGAAAAGACTTACTGCTATTTGTCATGGTCAGACGTATCAAAAGCGAATGATCAGGGCATTTAACAAGAAAGTTAAACGACAAGAATATCAAGTTGGGGATTTGGTCATCAAACGCATCATATTACCGCAAGGTGATCCCAGGGGCAAATGGACCCCTACGTACGAAGGGCCATTTGTGGTTAAGAACATTTTCTCGGGAGGAGCTATGATTCTAAACACCATAAATGGTGACGACTTTCCTCACCCCGTCAATGCAGACATAGTGAAAAAATACTACGCATAATCAAAGACCTGCTAGGTTGACCGGCCTGGGAAAAAATAAGGGCTTCCCGGTGAACCAAAAGGGTTCGGGCAAAAATAAGGGATGAAAATGAAAAAAACTGTACACCCGACAAGTCGAAAACCTGAAAAGGCGGCTTGGGAAAAAAGGGTATCCCGGTGGACTGAAAACCCGAAAGGGAGGTCCAGGAAAAAATTAGGGATCAAAGTGTAACACTATGTCTCATTGGATCATCTTGCAACCAGACTTCGGTATCGCCTATCAAGCTCGGACGACACTAATCAATCTGATCTACCTTCAACCAAGTAGCAAAGTGATGAGATGCTCGAGGATATAAAGGCAATAGCTGAGCTGGAACCCAGTGGGATTGTTCACATAGCTGTTTTTCTTTATTTTTCACAAATTGTATAAATTCTATTTTTCGGCGGAGTTCTCTTACTAGGACGTCAGCCTCTTGTACAAAAACGCCTATTTATAGGCCGACTTCAAAATAAATACAATTCATTTTCACAAAGAAATTCCAAGTTGTTTTCTTTTTTCTGTTTTGTTTTGTAAGAACGTCCAATGTTCATTTTTGATATATGCATTTGACATTAATTGTCGTTCATAAATATTTACATGCGAAACAAAGACGATTACTCGTAATATCAGAAACATGGGCAAACAAAAAATGTCCAGACCTTACAGTTGCTCTATTTGCCAGGTATATGAATAAACCTAGCTGAAGAATATGACTATGGTACATTCACTCCCTGCGGAGTAAGAAAAGGATAGTAGTATCAACTCTCCCCAGCTGAGGCTCGCAACCGCGAATGAATCGGTAAGAGTATCCCCAAGCAGAGTTTACCTATCACCAACACTGGAAGATTATCCCCAGCGAAGTCTAGAAGACCATCCCCAGCGGAGTCTAGAAGACCATCCCCAGTAGAGTCTGGAAGATTATCCCCAGTGGAATTCACCACTAAAAGATTATCCCCAGCAGAGTTCATCTCTTTCACAAACAAGAAATTCATCCCCAACAGAGTTTATTATCTCCAGCAACGGTAATTCATCCACAGCCGAGGGTTACTTCTCCAAGATCAGCAAATCCTCAGCAGAGCATTTCTTCCCACAGAGTCATTCTCTCACCAGTTTATTCTCCAGCAGAGTTATTCTCCCGCCAAGTTATTCTCAGATCGTCTTCGGTCGTTATCCCCAGAGAAGTTATATTCTCCAACAGAACTATTCTCCCAATCATCTTCAGTCGTTATCCACAGCGAATGAAACTCTTTATATTCTCCAGCAGCAATCCGATATTTATTTTCCCTCAACTAGAGAACATCATAAAAACATTGCACATCCATACATCATGACATGCATACGCATCATACATCACAATCTCATTATTTTGAGAACATCATTGCCTGATACATATCATACATTACATACAGCTAACCTTTACCTTTCAGGAAAGATACAATCAAATTCTCATAAACACAAGTTATGAAGCCCGGGTACGACCGAATAGTATCTTGATTTCTACAGCACATTGTGAAGCCCGGATTACGATCGAATAACAGTATCAGACTACCGCAGAACCTGGATTACGACCAGATAGTGGTATCTCTTAAAGAAAGCTATGAAGCCTGGATTCAACCGGATAGTAGTTTAATCCCCAGCAAGTTGTGAAGCCCGGATTACAACCGGATAATAGCTCAACAAGTTATTGTGAAGCCTGAATTACAACCAGATAGCAATACAAGACCATGAAGCCTGGATTACAACCAGATAATGGTAGAAGACGTTGTGAAGCCTGGATTACGACCAGATAGCAGCCAAAGACACCGCGAAGTCTGGATTACGACCAGATAGTGGTATATCTTTAATACAAGTTATGAAGCCCGGATTCAACCGGATAGTATCTTTATTCCTCCGAACCCCATGAAGCCTGGATTTCGACCAGATAATGGTATGATACATCGTGAAGCCTGGATTATAACCAGATAGCGGTAAGGGACACTATGAAGCTTGGATTTCGACCAAATAGCAGTTTACTCGGCCAATTACTGTGAAGCCCGAATTCGACCGGATATTGGTAGGCCCAACAGTCAAACGGAAGCCCGAATGCGACCAGATAACCACTTGATTTCTTCTGAAGCCTGGATTTCGACCAGATAAGAAGTGAAGTATTATGAAGACTGTATTACGACCATATAGCAGTACAGAACCCCATGAAGCCTGGATTCGACCAGATAATGGTATAGCACATCGTGAAGTCTGGATTACGACCAGATAACAGTATGAGACACTGTGAAGTTCGGATTACGACCAAATAGCAGTTTACATGGACAATTACTAAGAAGCCCGGAGTCGACCGGATATTAGTGTGCCCCAAAATTCAAGTTGAAGCCCGGATGCGATCGGATAACATTTGAATTCCTTCTGAAGCCTAGATTACGACCAAATAAGAATCGAGAAATTGCGAAGCCTGGATTACAACTGGATAGCAAGTTTAATCTCATTTCTCCAGTAAGTCACTGTAAAGCCTGGATTACGACCAAATAGCAATCGGTCTTATCACTATGAATCCTGGATTACGACCAGATAATAGTTCACTCTCACCTCTTCAACAAAGATGATTCCTCAGTAGAATAACAGACGACCGAAGTTCCTAAAATTTAACAAAGATGATTCCCCAGTAGAATAACGGACGACCGAAGCTCCTAAAGTTCTATTTCTCTCAAGACAGAGATCAGCATTCCCCAGCGGACTCTTCCTCAACAACAGGAATACAAGCTCTTGCTAAAGAATCCCTTGGGCGATAGACACTCCTTCGGATGGCATCTTTAAGCCCATTCCCCATTGGAAATTTCCAAATGGCATATGTAAGCCCATTCCCGATATCACACGACACATACCACTTCATGCGAGTGAAAATTTTTAGACACTCTAGTGTTCAATCCTCTTCCACCTTCGGATCACGAAAGGCACGAAAGCCAATCTACATCCTCAGGTTTAAGAAGATTGAACAGGGGCAGCTGTTGTACCCTAAAATTTTCCCTCCCATATTTCTCAAAACATTTCAAGAAAGATCCTCAAGTTGTTCAAGGAAGTCCAAGGGTTGACCAGACAAACCCTCTCCTAAGGCAGTCTACCTCAAATTAGGGTTTCATGTTGCATCATGATACTTGAGTCCAAGGGATTCCAAATGCTCACCAATGTCCCAATATGTTCTCAAGATCATCCATGTCAAGTTTCAAGCCTTGTAGAAGAAGTTTGCTCAGTCAATTGCTCGAGAGCCCAAAAATCGACTGTGCTAGGGAAAAAGTAAATTGTGGCCCACATACAGTCAAACTTCAAGATTTTTGGCCAACATCCTTATTTTGAATTATATTTCATCATTTGATCAAGGATTGCTCATAATTCATCAAGAATCAAAAGTTGCTAAATTGGGGTTTTGTAGGAAAAGTCAACTCAACTTTGACCAAGCATAACTTTCTCATACTTTATGAGAAATGACCCATGCAAAGCTCATTTTGAAGAGGATGCCATGCTCTACAATCCATCTTCAGCTCCCAAGTTCAAAATATGCACTCACAAGAAGTTATGAATTTTGACATTATAGGTCATTTTGAAAAGTCAACAAAAACACCTTTTTTTGTAAAAGCTTCATACATGAGCATGGAATATCAAATTGAGATGAGACCAAAAGGGTTTACTATAAGACATCTCAAGCTTTCTAAAAAGTCCAAGAACACCTTCAAAGAGTCAAAATTGAGGAAATTATGCATTGTTGAAGTTGACCTTTTTTGCAAAATTGCCAAAAGTCAACTATGCCTAAAACTTCAATTTTTGCCAAATGGGCCCAATCTTTTTCACTTGTTTTGAGTTGGCAACATGGTCCACGAGCCCTAGCCTTTTCCACTTGTCATTATCTTATTTTTATTTTTTATTTTTATTTTCATTTGAATTAAATCATTTTAAATCAAAACAAATCATATAAAATCCAAAACATTGAAATTCAAATTTTTTTACATGATTCGGGTCTTAATATCCAGCTAGCATCAAATCAAATTCGTGTAAAGGCATGGTGTGGACAAAAAGATTGAATTAGGCCATTTTTGGAAAGGTTTTCAAAGTGTATCAAATCAAAATCAAAAGCATTGATGGAAGGAGATTGTGATCATTCTTCCAACCCTAATTCACTCCTCAATACATAAGGAGTGTGTGCAGACCAAAAGAGGCTAGAGAAAGAGGCGTGTGATCAAGAACACAAACATGAAAAAACAAGAAAAAGTGGTGAATCGAATTCGTACTTAGAGGCCAATTCAAGTCTCTTGGACTATCCCAATCGTTTCCTGAGGTCATCAGCAAGCAAAAGCAATCAAAAGCAAGCATTTCCAGGCCCTATATCGCGTTGTAAGTCATCCACGACATCCATGTATTATTGAATTCAGTTTGCATGATTTAGACATTGTTAGCATGAATTAATCATATATTATTGATCCATAGAACATTTGCAAGCTTTCTGCATCGTTTAATTTCATTTATATGTCTTGTACAAGATTTCACCATTACTAGGGTTTCTTGCTTCGATTTGGGATTTTCGTTTACAGGAAAAATTGGGCCATGAAAGGGCCACCATTATGTTCAGCAAAGCCAGACGAATCCATCCATGGCCTTGGTTTTCATTTATCACGCTTGTGTTGAGTTTTGAGATTTGCAGGACTTGTAGCTACGGACAAGCGTCTGTAGGTAAAAGTTTGGAACTTTTACCAACAGATCCAAGGAGGAAGATGACCAGCTGTCAAATAACCATTGGCTTGTTCAAATTTTCGCGCGCTGAATTGATATATGTTCCCTTTTAATATTTGATTATTGTTTTGTATTATTATTACAACTAACACAAATGGCCCAGTGGTAGCCAGGCTGGCGTTAAGGCGTTGAGGAAGCTTGAGGTCAGGGGTTCGACCCCTTCCTTCAACGTTTGTATTTTTCTTAATTTCTTCCTACAGATCTCACGCGTACACAAGTCAGGGGACTACCATGCTCCCTCAAGATCTAACCATACAGGCGTCCTTGAAACCAGATCTGATGGCCGTAATGTGGTGACCATGGTATGCCTCAGTCAAGGCAATGCGCTAGATCCAAAAAGTCAAACGTGGACACCCTTGGGCTTGGGCCAGATTGCTTCTCACACCCTCCAATTACTTTTCAGGCCCATTCTCTCTTTCTATTTTCTTTTATATTTTATTTTATTTCATTTAATTTATTTTATTTTATTTACTAACCAATCAATTATTTTTCTTTTTATAAAAAAAAATCACAAAAAATAATACTTTCCACAAATTAGGTTTAGACTTTATTTTTTATTTAAAAAAATTAAATTAATTTGATTAGATTTTAATTTTAGGTAAACTTTAATTCTTTTTGTAAATAATTAAAATTAATTAGAATAGTTAGGTTTTTATTTCTTAATTAATTATATTTTCTTTTTCTTAAAAAAAACCAAAAACCACAAAATAGACCATGTAATTATTTTTATTAATTAATTTAATTAACTAATTAATTATGTAATTAATTTTAGGACCTAATTCTTTTTAAAAAAATAATTAAAAACAACAAAACACAAATTTTCTTTTTGATTACGCTAGAAGGGTCAAAACCCTAATTTCTTCCCGGTCTTAATTTCAATCGCGCGCGCTTTATTGTTTTATTGTTACCCTATTATTGTAACTGCTCACAAGGTGTAATAGTTAATTAGGACTTTTACCTCTTCATTTATCGCTTTATTTTTAAAGGGTTTGTTTTTGGCTATGTAAATACCCGAAGCCTTGTAATAGCGTAGTTTAATTTCCGCACTTTTAAAATCTGCAAAACATAAACTGTTAGATGTATGATTTGGTTTGCATGATAAGAATGTATGTAAAACTTTAAAACGGTTAGATAACCCTAAAATGTGCAAAGATAAATAATCTGAAATTGAATCACTCGCACATGCGTACTCCTAGGGTACACTCCCACTTGGTTGCCTTCGGTAAACGATCATTGAGTATAGGATGCTTTAGTGGTCGTCCTTTTGTCCAAAGATCAAAGTTGCATCGGAAAAGTTGCCTCGGATATTGTTGCCTCGGATAATTGATCTAAGACATTAGGGTTACTACTAAGACGTCCTAACATTGCTTTAGTGACCGTACGTCCCTTTCAAATTGACCCTCAAAACTCCAACGACGGTGCTACCTACTCACTAATAGTGGGATAGTGTTGTCTAAAGGAAACGAACATAAAACGATTCTTTTTTCGAGTAGGTAGATTAGTTCTCAAGTACTTGCTTAATCCAAACAAATTTTTTCACACTTACACTCCTTTACAAACAAAGTTTTCAAAAATACTTCATTACACTCTTGAAGACAGAAGCAAGAGTTAAATCAAAGTAAAACAAAAGCTTTTCAAAGCACACAAACACACAAAGAAGTAATTTTGAAAATGATGAGCAAGTACCTAAGAGTCCGTAGATAACTACGGATAGAAAGGGTGCTAATACCTCCTCTTTCTATAATCTACCCCCCGTACTCAGAAATATCTCGAAAAAGGAATTTTTCTGTGCTTTTTTCCTTTCCATATTGGATAAAATAAAAGTCGGTAGCGACTCTTGCTTACCGCGACATTTTACGAACACAAACGCAAAACGGAAACCAGCATTCCTAAAAAACAGTCCCGGTTCTGGCCACCGTATCACAACTGGATATTGAGATAATTTTACTGGATCTTAAGAAGGAAGGCCCAGGGGTACATGACACAAGCTCATTGCCTTAACACTAGTCGGATGCCCAACGTGTGGTGATATGCTTCCTTACATGAGGCATGAAGCCGCCCAACACATGGTGATAAGTCGTTCGAATTTGGGTGTTAGGCCGCCTATTTAGACTTGGACGGCTAGAACTAACTCCCACAACCTATTTGCTCAATAAACGTGGGTGATGATGTGTCTTAGGGGTGACTGATTAGAGAGAGAGTTAATGCGGAAACCATCTCCTCCATAATTCAAGGGAGAACGAATTTCCTCCTTTCCACGTTTCAAATAAGAGAGATAAGGTAATTATTCTTTAGCCTAGACACAAGAAGCCTTCTATATATACCACATTTCCAAAAAAGGAGAGAGACATCCAATCTCTCATGCAAAAACCAAATACAAAATTCTCCACAACCATATGTGACTGAGATCTCACCACTCAATAAACACGTAACCCTTAAGACATTTCTACACAACAAAAGGTGTCTCTCATTGTACTTTTATGAGTACAATAATGCTTTTTTAACAAAACAGTATAAACCTCCATAGGCCTAACAAATGCTAATGTGATAGTTATGATTGATGTAAAATTCCCATGTGTTCCTAATAATTTAGAATGTGATATCAAATTTAGTTGAACTAGAACTAGCTATTTTATTCACGTATATTGTAAACAAATTGTAACAAATTAATCATTGTACAAACCTTAAAAAAATCATTATACTAAAATGAAGCTACCTAGAAATTAACTGTTTGTACAAATGCTAACTCATTTCCCATGAACAGAAAGTAACTCACGAATAATAAATAATTAGATAAACATTGTTGATCAATTAATAAACTCTTTCGAATATTTATTTTATTATTTATAAATCTTTAAATTATATAATAACTGAAAATAAATTCCAATTATTTAAATTTAAGATAATAAATAATTAATAAACATCGTCTGATCAATTAATAAACTTAGCGTTCAAAAATAAACAGCTCTCGACTTGAAAAAGTTATGAATTTTTAAATCAATAGATCAAAACGCTTGCAATGTAATGATGCAGATGGGAGATGGTATCTTAGGTCAAAATTTGGGGTACAACATCTTCTCCGCAACTAATTGGTAATAACTTACACCTTGTTAAACTTTCTAAAGCGATTCATCATATTCATTTTTAATTGTGATTCTATTATCATCATTTTCATCAAAATTAGTTCGCATATCCGATCTTTCCAATACGTAAAGTTTAGACGATCAGATTCAGGGTTGTCACTCTCTGATAAAAATAATTTTACAAAACGCGCAAATTTTTAAAGGGATCTATTCAACCCCCTCTTCTAGATCCGTCACATCGTCTAACAAATTTATACTCATTTTGTACGACTTGAAGCAATTTCCTAGAGCAAGGTTTGAGAGATTAAACTTGGAAATGAAAAAATATGGCTTCCAACAAAGCAAAACAAATCATACTTTATTCTTGAAACATCGCCAGAGTAAGGTCACAACTTTTATTGTATATGTAGACGATATGATTATTAGATGAGATAACTCTGAAGAAATAGAAAAACTTCAAAAACATCTAGCAACAGAATTTGAGATGAAAAATCTAGGTGGACTCAAATATTTTCTAGTTATTGAGGTTGCTAGGTCGGAGAAAGACATATTTTTATCTCAATAAAATTATATCCTAGACCTTTTTTTTCCAGAGGTTAGGCTACTAGAATGTAAGCATGTAGTTACTTTGATTGTCCAAAATTACCAACTTGAAGAAGATCTAGACCAAGTGTCAACGAACAAAGGAATGTACTAGAGATTAGTTGGAAATTTTTTTTCTTATGTCATATAGGACTTGACATAACATATGCGCTAAGTATAGTAAGCAAAATTATGCGTAACCTGAGTAAAGATCCCATGGACGCAATAATTTGAATCACGCGGTACTTGAAGTCCTTGCCAGAAAAAGGCTTGATGTTAAAAAAAATTATCATGTACAAGTTGATGGCTATACAAACGCTGACTGAGTAGAGGATATCACCAAAAGAAAATCCATCTAAGACTATTTTATCTTTGTTGGAGGAAATTTAATTACATGGAAAAGTAAGAAACATAATAATGTAAAATTATCAAGTGCTGAAGCATAATTTCAAGGGGTGGCTAAGGCTCTTTGTGAGCATCTCTGACTCTAAAGATTGTTAATTGAAATTGAATTTGCTTTGAATAATGTGATGAACCTTTTTTTTTTGTGTGACAACAAGTCTGCAATTGAAATTGCTCATAATCTGGTTTAATATGATCAAACAAAACATATGGAAGTAGATTGACACCTTATCAAGCAAAATTTAGAGACAAAGATAATTCAATTTTAGTTTGTTAAATATGAAGATCAATTAGAAGTTATAATCACAAAAGTTGCATGTAGCAGAGACTTCTACAACACACTTAACAAGTTGGGCATTCAAAATCTCTACGCACCAACTTGAGAGGTAATTTTAATGTGACACACACACACATAAAAAAATACCGTATTTGTTTGACAAATAATATAAGCAACCGGCCCAACGTACACATATGTCATTTATATCTTCCTATGTGAATGATAACTCATTATTAAACACTTATAATTTGAACAAAATTTAAATTAGGATAACACAACAATAACAACAACATTTAACTTTTAATTCTCACAACAACAACATAAATATTTAACTAGCTAACAACAACATATCCTCGCTAAAAGAACAACAATAGGTCCTCGCCAAAAGAAACTCAAGCAACACCCGAGGGACTTGCCCTAGGAAAAAAATATTCAGACGAGGCGGCATGAAAGACAAACATTGAACAAAATTATCCAATTAAAGCATCAAGTTCTACAAATCTTGAGGGACTCGCCTCAAGCAATGTATGAGGGAATGAAATCGTCAACGTCTCTAGAGGCTAAGCAACGAAAGGAATCTTTTCCAGCTCATGGAACAATATAAAACCATTGAGTATTATCACTAAAGAGACCCCAAACGAGGATGTTGCAAGAAAACCTCTAACGGGACAACAATGCATATTGTACGAAAACAAAGACTTAAGAGTGGTAAAGAGGGATTCAACCATTTAAGTCTCGCCTTAGAAACTCAACTGTATGGCTATTGGCCAGAAACAAATCGTCTTGAGCATTGAACCATATATCCCTCCAAAGTGGCTCTTGTTGTGGATACATGAGAACTCACAAAACACTTAAACTAAATCATTTTACCCTATTATAAGACCTCGTGCTTAAGGGACTGGGTATTAAGATAATTTTACTGGATCTTAAGAAGGAAGGCCCAGGGGTACATGACACAAGCTCATTGCCTTAACACTAATCGGAAGCCCAACGTGTGGTGATATGCTGCCTTACATGAGGCATGAAGTCGCCCAACACATGGTGATAGGTCGTTCGAATTTGGGTGATAGGCCGTCTATTTGGACTTGGATCGCTCGAACTAACTCCCACAACCTATTTGCTCAATAAACATGGGTGATGATGTGTGTTAGGGGTGGCTATGATTAGAGAGTTAATGCGGAAACCATCTCCTCCATAATTCAAGGGAGAACGAATTTCCTCCTTTCCACGTTTCTAATAAGAGAGATAAGGTAATTATTCTTTAGCCTAAACACAAGAAGCCTTCTATATATATCGCATTCCCAAAAAAGGAGAGAGACATCCAATCTCTCATGCAAAAACCAAATACAAAATTCTCCACAACCATATGTGACTGAGATCTCACCACTCAATAAACACGTAACCTTTAAGACATTTCTCCACAACAAAAGGTGTCTCTCATTGTACTTTTATGAGTACTATAATGCTTTTTTAACAAAACAGTATAAACCTCCATAGGCCTAACAAATGCTAATGTGATAGTTATGATTGATGTAAAATTCCCATGTGTTCCTAATAATTTAGAATGTGATATCAAATTTAGTTGAACTAGAACTAGCTATTTTATTCACGTATATTGTAAACAAATTGTAACAAATTAATCATTGTACAAACCTTAAAAAAATCATTATACTAAAATGAAGCTACCTAGAAATTAACTGTTTGTACAAATGCTAACTCATTTCCCATGAACAGAAAGTAACTCACGAGCAACATCCTTCAATTCAACAACACTTCCATTGCATTTTGATAACAACTCAACTGCTTGTTGCTTTGTTAATCTAATAGTCACTCTAATTCCCTCTTTTTCTACTAAACCATCATTACTATTACATCTTCTCTTCTCAACTTCTTCATTGTTTTCTTCTCCCAAAATGGTTGGTTCTGAATCAACAAACCGAACCTTTTTCTTCACTGTCTTGCACGTAGGTTTCTTTTTAGGTAACTCATATTTGTATACAACTTTTGTTTGCTCTACTTTTACCCTTTTATGTGATGTTTTAGTTTTAAAGCAAGCTAAGATGGTGCTTATCATTTTCACTCCCTAAATATACTTCTGAGTTGTGTGATCAAAGAAAAGGATGAAAAAAGTTATATGACAAGAATGGTTTATATATACTAATCGTTTGGTTGAACGCGAAGTGTCAATTGGGGAACATAAAAATAATAATATTGATTTTGTTAGTCAAGTCATACATTTTTGTCTTTTTGCTAAGTAAAGAAAAAAAGTACACTTCAAATTTTTATTTTATCTCTTTGAAAGATGAAACCACAACTCCTAAGAATAGAAAGTGATGCGAAGAATGAGTAAAACAACGCGGTTTGCATGGAATTTCACTAAAGGCTTAGCTTTTTGTTTTAATAAAATGTTAATAAATGTTTGTTTTCCAATCACAATTTAGATAATATTGGCAAAAATATTTGATTGGTGAAATGAAAATTTAAATTTGTGATTACTCATTTATTTATATTTATAGTGCCTCATTAGTCTTTCGTAATACTCGATCTCATCCTCTAAATTTTTAGGTTTAACTTTTTAGTGTTACTCTTGTTTGCAGCTCCAAATTTTACAACAAATTCATTTATGTGCGGTAGTTTTATAACTTCATCAAGTAGGTCTATATTGTTCTGCTTGTTGAATCTAACGCAAACTCAATTGCCAAGTCCCCTCGGATTGATTGTTGTTGTAACTTATTTGTTGGTGTAAGTTTTATATGTCAATAATTTTATTAGAATATGGTATTTTTATCAAATTATCTATTAAAAATAATAAGATATTTTTTTATTATGTTTGTTTTTCTAAAATAATAAAGTTTTTAGAATAATTAGTTTATTTAATGAAACATTAAGTATGACGTAATCATGAGATATCATTAAACATAAGAATAATATTCTTAAAGTATTTGTAGTCAAGTTTTATTGTAAACTGGGTTAGCATTAAAACATGAAGACTATTATGTGGATAAAGGGGTGATTTGATAAAAAATTATCAAGTCTTCACATATCTATAAATATTAAGTAATATTTATATAAGATTGACATGTCATGAGAATACTGTTAGAAGTAATTCATATTCAGGAGTATTGATGTTAGTCAAAAGCAGAAGCTTATGAGGTTGCGTCCTAGAAGTATTTTTACCTTCTAGGGTTCTGGTTTGTTTTGTTAGCTTGTTTTAGCAGTGCCTACGTGGCATAGTTTGCTTACGTGTCATTTTGAGTTTGTGTATTTAAACAATTTTGTAATTAGGTTTCATCAATGCAGTGAATCGAGTTTCTCTCACCAAAAATTTGTTACAATTGTTTTCTCTCTTCTCTTTCTCTCTCTTCTTCCATCTTCATTTTCATCTTCAACCTTGTGCTCTAACAAATGCTACATAGAATATTATGAAAGTATCATAAGTTATTCTCATGGTGCTAATGGTGTATACCACCCTTTGACCTCAAACCATTATGGACCCTATATATGAAGTCGATTATTTTATTTTCATTCAAATGTTATCCATAACAGAATGATCGTAAATATGATTGAAGGGTACTCCACAAATCATGCTTAGAGACGTGAGCGACCTAGATCCTACGTAGTATGATAAGTGTCTAAGAGACCAATATTGAATTGGACAAGGGTGGAATGCTATATGAGTTGTGTTCAATATAAAAATGAGGGTAAGAGGGTAATTGTAAGCATAAACTTTATCACATAAAAATTTTGTGAGATCACTTGAGATTTTTGTCACATGGATAACAATGATGTGTTTCTAGATACCATTCACTATTTATAATATTAAATCTATGTGTACTAGTCAAAAAGTGCAAGTGTGCATGTCCCATTGTAAGGGTGGAGATACTCAGAGGCCTTAGTAGGTTTATAAAACGTTTTGGTAGTGAGGGCTTTCCCACGGCGATGGGAAGCCCGATATGGAGGTGTTTTAAGGGGATTTATGATACCCACTCACGTGACGTGGGAGGTTATGCTGATGTGCGGTGATGCTTAGTAGCAAGCGTGTAACCGTCAACGTTAGTGTACTTAGATTGCAATGAATGTGGAGCTTTTTAGGGTGAAGAGAATGATTATTACTTAAGGTCTGCCTATCTCCTTGAGAGGAGATTTATTTATAGAGGTATATAGGACCTAGGGTTTCCTCATAAAGGGCCACCATCCACTTAGTCAATAGTGGGGAGTTGAACCTTATTTCCAAGGGAGTCATGGGTCAGTTAATGACCTTGACTTTCTCTCTACCCAAAAATGTCTCATCCCATATTTTCTCAAGCAGGGGCGGGGGAATACTATAGACAAGGAGATACCTCCCATCAGGAGATCTTTCATCATCTCCTCTAATAGGACGATCTAAAGGCATCTCCCTAGGAGATGCCTTTTGTCAAATATAACATTACATATTCCCTCAGGCACAAGTCCTTTGATATAAGGCAAAGTGTTTTCTCACTTATTGCTAATGGGAGTATCCCGAGAAGGAATGCCTCCCATAATAAGGTTTTATTGATCTCGGGAGATCTAAATCTTCTAGATAGACATGTGCATATCCCGATTGATGAGACCATCAGTCCCTCAAGTGATGATTTAATTTGGTCGGGAGAATCTGAGTCTTCTAGACGAGATGGTATGTAGTCTGATTGATGAGATTATAAGTCCCTTAGGCAAGGCGTTTAACGTGATTGGGCGAGACTTTCATCGAGCCCTCGGGAAAAACTTGTTATCGAGTCTCTTAGGCAAGATATTTGTCACACCTCTTAGTCGTGTGTCATATCCCAAATTTGCCCCGTCAAATTCAATGATCATTTTTATTGATATTTCAATATTATTACTACATTTCTAAAATTATTGATTCAATTTGCTTATTTTGGGTCTTATTTTAATGGGGGTTTAAATTCATAAGAGGGGGTGTATGTTTCAAAAGGGCCATTAAAATCTGATGGCCCATTAAGGTTGTTTTTCTTTTTCCATATAAGTCAGGCTGACCCATTACGTTTTTTAGGCCCGTTTATAAATAGAAGGGGGTTTGTTAAATTAAGTCTTGGTTCGTTGGCCCATTACGTTCAAGCCCATTTTAAGTGAGCAGAGGCGCATTATACAATATAGAGATGTGGTGTTTTGGGCCATCAAAATCTGATGGCCCATTAAGGGTTAACGTATTTTTAGTAGGGGAAATGGATGTGATTTTTTTTTGGTCTGATCATTTGGGCTTCTCAAAGAAATTATTTGTGCATTTTTTTAAAATTATTTTTAGAGGCCCATATTTCATTTTTTTTGGAAGCCCACTTTGATGCTTGAAGACAATATTTATTCAAATTAATTTGCATTTTTATTTTATGTTACTATTATTATTTTGTTATTAAACCTAATTAACTAATTGTATCTATTAATTATTAATTTATTATTAATCTTATATTATCATGTTAAGTAACATTGACTAAGTCAACTAAAAGGGTGGAAACCCTAATGCATCAGCAGCGACGCTATTCTTCTTCGCTGAAACAACCCAAGCCCAAGAACATATGTTGTACATATCAATCAAATTTGTATCAAATCTCAAACAAACAAACAAAATCAAATCAAAGGAGTTTTATTCTTGAATACAGACACAAAATTGTCAAATTTTTACAAACAATTTGTAAACGAAATCAAATCAACTCTTATTTCAATCAAATTACAAACAAATCCGTTACATAATGAATTACAATCTTTTCTAGCTTAAATCTACCCTAATCTTCTCTAATTTCTAAATCAATCTAAGTTTGTAACGGCTAAATCAACAAAATTTCCTAAATCAATCTAATTCTAAAAAATATATAAAGAACCCTAATTCTAAAAATATGGGGACGGAGAAAATTAAGCAAAGAAAAGAAGGAGAAGAAGCTGAATATTATTCCAGGCCTTCATCGTCCTCGAAGTACTTCTTTCGCTTAGATCTAGGGTTTCTAAACAGAAACCCTAAGATCTCTGTTCCTCAGTCGTGCGTCTCCGCCATCATTCTATGAACCTGTGATAAAGCAAATAAGAAAGAGAGAGATTAGACGAATCAGAGAAAATAGAAGAGGAGTAAAATGAGAATCACGACATCGAATCTAACGTTCGAACACTCAGCTTAAGAGTTTTTTATTTGTGTTTCTTGTCGTGATTTGGGTTTAGGGTTAGGGTTGCCTCCGCTTCAAGTTGCTTCCACATGAGGGGGGTTCGAGGCTTTAGGGTTTGTTTGTGGTTGTTGTAAGATAAAGAGAAGCGAGAGAACGAGAAGAAGAGAGAAAAAGGTTGAGAGAAAATGAAAAGAAAGTGAAAGAAATAATAAGATATACTTCCTCTGCTTGTAATCTATATCAGGGACACATGGCCAACATCTGGCCAGGTGATCCCGTGCACTCTTGTGTACACCCTCACACTCTCCACCCTCTGATCTTGATCAAATGAACACAACCTCACACATGCACCATAAGCGCGTACACGATCCCACACGAAGGCCAAACAGACCCCCCCCCCCCCCCTCCGGAAATTGTTTTGGGTCGAGCCCAATTATCTCCACCCTTTGTTTGTTATTTTATGCTAAACAAAACCAAAATGCACCCCCCTTCCTTATGGACCCAAGACCAAGTGTTGGGCTTCAGTCCTAAATCCTTACACCCCCTAATTTTACTACCACGTTTAAACATGCACCCCTCGCGCAACTGGGCCCAAATCCATTATCTGGATTTAGGGCCCTGATCACACCCCTGGTTTTTGCTACCCAAACTAAATTTACACCCCCTCGTTTATTCAATTTATTTTTTTTTTATAATAATTTATTATCAAATTATCATTTTTACATTAAATTACATTTTTGCATTTTTTTTAAATTTTTAGCAAATGATATTGGATTAATATTAAAAATATCTAATATATTTTTAATAAATTATAATAGTCATTTATCAATTCAAATCTTTTTTTTTAAATACTAACTTTCTTTAATTGCATTAAATATTTTTTCTCATGCATTAAAATATTTTTTACATATTGCATAATATACTTGAAAACATCTAACCAATCAAACACTAACTTAGTTTTTTACTAATATAATTCAAACTTATTTATTTTCAAAAAGGATTATGGAAACTTCTTTTATCGACTACGAACTACGTCTACAAATTACGTTAATCACACACGCAGACTTAGTTCAAGGAGAATTCGAGATGTTTCTATAATCCATAAAAAACACCAACCAACAACTACGAACTATGAATTGAGACTCTGATTCCTCATAAGAGGATACATAGGCATACAACTTAAAATTATGGTGAGTTCCCCTAATTAAAAATTAAAACCCTATTCCTAAACCTTTAACCTAAACCCTAGTATCCTTGTGAACAAGGTAGATGAGGGGTGCCTAACACCTTCCCTTCGTCTAAAGCGAGTCAACAACTTATAATCTCTGAGAAAATTAGGGTTATTTGTTATATTACCTTCCTTAGTATAAAAATTAATGATGACGACTCTATAATATTAATCGGTTAATACAGCGTGATCCTTGAGTTTTGTCTCACATGAGGAGACATTAAGTCTCTTATACGACGATTTAATTTAGTCTAGAGAATCTAAGTCTTCTAGATAGGATGTGTTATACCCCAAAATTTTCCCTCTCATTTATCAAGTTTTTTCTCACAAGATCTCCTTTGGTTCAAGACTGCACAAGGGTTGATAAGCTCAAGACACCTCCTTAAGCATTGATGACTGAAATTAGGGTTTGAGATTGCACAAGTATAATTGAACTCTTAATGCCTCATATTACTTTCATGGATCACTATGGACCCCCAATATTGCTCATGTCAATTTTCAAGTCCTGGATCACATTTTTGCTCAGTCAATTGATCAGTTGACCTAAAAATCAGCTGTATCGGGGAAAAAGTCAACGGTGGTCAATTTATAGTCAAACTTC
Organism: Vicia faba; assembly: GCA_948472305.1. Taxonomy (NCBI): domain Eukaryota; kingdom Viridiplantae; phylum Streptophyta; class Magnoliopsida; order Fabales; family Fabaceae; genus Vicia; species Vicia faba. The sequence goes on along the minus strand of OX451741.1, from coordinate 1,363,029,980 downwards.
ATAAATTTTGATCCATATCAACACTGTCAACTCCTATATGTCATTTGATCAAGTTTAGACCAAAATTCCTCAAGAAATTCGATCAGATCGTCAAAAGGGCAAAATGGTCAAAATTAGGGTTTTGATTGAGAAAAGGCAATTTCTGATTTTTGACCTAGAAAATGGTTAATTGGTTTGAGACATGATCTCAAGGTTTCAGTTGAATAATTTTGACCTAATGACATGACTCAAAACATTGCTCAAGTTCATTTGATTGATAGTTGATTTTCAGTCAACTGATCAAAAGTCGACTACACACTGAAAAGTCAAACTTTGACTTTTTGGTCAAAATCAAGTGTCAAAGATCACAATTCATCAAAACATGTCAAAATATGAAACTTGTTCATCAAGAAATCAAAAAGTCAAAATTTCATTTTGAAAAGTCAAAGTTTTCAAACATAGGAATTTTTGTGTTGAAAACTTCATATTTTTTCACAACTTTGAGCCAATTTTTCACCATGATGCAAGATGATTCAAAGGAAACTTTCAACATAAAAGTTGTAGATCCCAATGAGATATAAAACATTTCTTTACACAACTTCTCCTATAAATGCATGGATTTAAATTTATGATTTTGTGAATATATGTTCATGAGACTTGGAAACTTAGTAATATATATGCTCAAACTAGAAAGAAACGTGAAATGTGCGAGAGAGCGGCCAAGACCAGAAGAGAAAAGATAAATATGTCAAGAAATCCATAATTGCTGCCATTACGGTCGTCACGCCCTTGCCACGACCGTAAGACGCTTCAGACGCGCGTTACGCTCGTCACGCCCCTGCCACGACCGTAATGCGCTATTTCATGCAAACTGCGTGTAACGCAGCAGCCACGCCCGTAACAAGCTTATAAGTGGTAAATTTTGAACGTGGTCAAGCAACAGAACATGGTCAAGTAACAGCATGCACGTACACCTTGTTTTCCTCCAACTTCTAAGACCACCTCCTCCTTATTTTTCTGAGTAAGCCAAGAATCTAGGAACAAAAATGTAATTCCAACCGTATTTTATTCTATATAAATAGCTTAGACTTGGAAAGAAAGAGGGGGGAGTTAAGTTCACAAAAACCTTGCGGAAGCTCTGCCGATTTTAATCTCGATTCTATTTTCGCACTTCGTTCAATTTTAATTTCCATTCCGACGTTCCAATCTTGTCGGCTTGTGGAAGAAGGATCTAGGATATTATTACTTTTCAGGTTTTTATTGTATTTGATATAATTGTAATTTTATTTATGTTAAATTTCTATTCTTTAATTATAATGCATGTGTTGTTATTGTTTTCCGATTTTATTTCCTGCTTTTTAGTTCCGAGTATTATGAGTAGCTAAATACCTGTAGTCGGGGTGTGATGAAATAACCGGATGGATTTATGTATTTCTAAGCTAAAACCTCAATTAACTTAATTTCTGGCCGTGACTTTTTATAATTAAAAATTAAGCTTTTTGTTACGAAAGTAAGAAAAGTGAAATAGGGAGAAATCAAGACCACGAGAGTGTGAGGTTTTAACCGGATAGCTAAAGTTAGGCATTCGATTTAAATACAGCGAGAGCGCTTTAAAACAGATTAGATTTATTTAGTTTTCAAAAAGATGCTTTCTAAACACTTATGGGCTAGCGAGAGCAGACATTTGGCTTTAGGAGTATGATCCGAGGTAAGACCACGAGAGTGTGAATCAAGGGTTTTTAAACTGATAAATACTACAGAACAATTTAAGTTGAATACTTTTATATGCTTAGGTACAATTTAATTCGCTTAGGTTCAAAACATTACACTCCGGCCACTTTAATATTATAATTCTTTTAGTTGAATTTAGTTTCCCCTTTTGTTTTAAACTCCTAAAAAACCCAAACGTGACAATTTCCGCCTTAGCTAAACTAACCTGTTTAAAACACTAGAGTGATTACGAAGTCCCTGTGGGTTCGACATCCTTTTATTACTACCGCGATAGACTGTGCACTTGCATTTAAGATACTGTTAGACACATTAGGTCAATCGCACATCATTTACTCGGCCAATTACAATGAAGCCCGAATTCGATCGGATATTGGTAGGCCCAACAGTCAAACGGAAGCCCGAATGCGACCAGATTACCACTTGATTTCTTCTGAAGCCTGGATTTAGACCAGATAAGAAGTGAAGTATTCTGAAGACTGTATTACGACCATATAGTAGTACAGAACCCCATGAAGCCTGGATTCAACCAGATAATGGTATAGCATATCGTGAAGCCTGGATTACGACCAGATAACGGTATGAGACATTGTGAAGTTAGGATTACGACCAAATAGCAGTTTACATGGACAACTACTAAGAAGCCCTGAGTCGACCGGATATTAGTGTGCCCCAAAATTCAAGTTGAAGCCCGGATGCGATCGGATAACATTTGAATTCCTTCTGAAGCCTGGATTACGACCAGATAAGAATCGAGAAATTGCGAAGCCTGGATTACAACCGGATAGCAAGTTTAATCTCATTTCTCCAGTAAGTCACTGTAAATCCTGGATTACGACCAAATAGCAATCGGTCTTATCACTATGAATCCTAGATTACGACCAGATAATAGTTCACTTTCACCTCTTCAACAGAGATGATTCCTCAGTAGAATAACAGACGACTGAAGTTCCTAAAATTCAACAGAGATGATTCCCCAGTAGAATAACAGACGACCGAAGCTCCTAAAGTTCTATTTCTCTCAGGACAGAGATCAACATTCCCCAGCGGAATCTTCCTCAACAACAGGAATCCAAGCTCTTGCTAAAGAATCCCTTGGGCGATCGACACTCCTTCAGATGGCATCTTTAAGCCCATTCCCCATTGGAAATTTCCAAATGGCATCTGTAAGCCCATTCCCGATATCACACGATAGATACCACTTCATGCGAGTGCAAATTTTTAGGCACTCTAGTGTTCAATCCTCTTCCACCTTCGGATCACGAAAGGCACGAAAGCCAATCTACATCCTCAGGTTTAAGAAGATTGAACAGGGGCAGCTGTTGTACCCCAAAATTTTCCCTCCCATATTTCTCAAAACATTTCAAGAAAGATCCTCAAGTTGTTCAAGGAAGTCCAAGGGTTGACCAGACAAACCCTCTCCTAAGGCAGTCTACCTCAAATTAGGGTTTCAAGTTGCATCATGATACTTGAGTCCAAGGGATTACAAATGCTCACCAATGTCCTAATATGTTCTCAAGATCATCCATGTCAAGTTTCAAGCCTTGTAGAGGAAGTTTGCTCAGTCAATTGCTCGAGAGCCCAAAAATCGACCGTGCTAGGGAAAAAGTCAATTGTGGCCCACATACAGTCAAACTTAAAGATTTTTGGCCAACATCCTCATTTTGAATTATATTTCATCATTTGATCAAGGATTGCTCATAATTCATCAAGAATCAAAAGTTGTTAAATTAGGGTTTTGTAGGAAAAGTCAACTCAACTTTGACCAAGCATAACTTTCTCATACTTTATGAGAAATGACCCATGCAAAGCTCATTTTGAAGAGGATGCCATGCTCTACAATCCATATTCAGCTCCCAAGTTCAAAATATGCACTCACAAGAAGTTATGAATTTTGACATTATAGGTCATTTTGAAAAGTCAACAAAAACACCTTTTTTGTAAAAGCTTCATACATGAGCATGGAATATCAAAATGAGATGAGACCAAAAGGGTTTATAATAGGACATCTCAAGATTTATAAAAAGTCCAAGAAAACCTTCAAAGAGTCAAAATTGAGGAAATTATGCATTGCTGAAGTTGACCTTTTTTGCAAAATTGCCAAAAGTCAACTATGCCTAAAACTTCAATTTTTGCCAAATGGGCCCAATCTTTTTCACTTGTTTTGAGTTGGCAACATGGTCCATGAGCCCTAGCCTTTGCTACTTGTCATTATCTTATTTTTATTTTTTATTTTTATTTTTATTTGAATTAAATCATTTTAAATCAAAACAAATCATATAAAATCCAAAACATTGAAATTCAAAGATTTTTTACATGATTCAGGTCTTAATATCCAGCTAGCATCAAATCAAATTCGTGTAAAGGAATGGTGTGGACAAAAAGATTGAATTAGGCCGTTTTTGGAAAGGTTTTCAAAGTGTATCAAATCAAAATCAAAATCATTGATGGAAGGATATTGTGATCATTCTTCCAACCCTAATTCACTCCTCAATACATAAGGAGTGTGTGCAGACCAAAAGAGGCTAGAGAAAGAGGCGTGTGATCAAGAACACAAACTTGAAAAAACAAGAAAAAGTGGTGAATCGAATTCATACTTAGAGGCCAATTCAAGACTCTTGGACTATCCCAATCGTTTTCTGAGGTCATCAGCAAGCAAAAGCAATCAAAAGCAAGCATTTCCAGGCCCTATATCGCGCTGTAAGTCATCCACGACATCCATGTATCCTTGAATTCGGTTTGCATGATTTAGACCTTGTTAGCATGAATTAACCATATATTATTTATCCATAGAACATTTGCAAGCTTTTTGCATCGTTTAATTTCATTTATATGTCCTGTACAAGATTTCACCATTACTAGGGTTTCTTGCTTCGATTTGGGATTTTCGTTTACAGGAAAAATTGGGCCATGAAAGTGCCACCATTATATTCAGCAAGGCCAGACGAATCCAGCCATGGCCTTGGTTTTCATTTATCACGCTTGTGTTGAGTTTTGAAATTTGCAGGACTTGTAGCTACGGACAAACGTCTGTAGGTAAAAGTTTGGAACTTTTACCAACAGATCCAAGGAGGAAGATGACCAGCTGTCAAATAACCATTGGCTTGTTCAAATTTTCGCGCGCTGAATTGATACATGTGCCCTTTTAATATTTGATTATTGTTTTGTATTATTATTACAACTAACACAAATGGCCCAGTGGTAGCCAGGATGGCGTTAAGGCGTTGAGGAAGCTTGAGGTCAGGGGTTCGACCCCTGCCTTCAACGTTTGTATTTTTCTTAATTTCTTCCTACAGATCTCACGCGTACACAAGCCAGGGGACTACCATGCTCCCTCAAGATCTAACCATACAGGCGTCTTAGAAACTAGATCTGATGGCCATGATGTGGTGACCATGGTATGCCTCAGTCAAGGCAATGCGCTAGATCCAAAAAGTCAAACGTGGACACCCTTGGGCTTGGGCCAGATTGCTTCTCACACCCTCCAATTACTTTTCAGGCCCATTCTCTCTTTCTATTTTCTTTTATATTTTATTTTATTTCATTTAATTTATTTTATTTTATTTTATTTACTAACCAATCAATTATTTTTCTTTTTATAAAAAAAAATCACAAAAAATAATACTTTCCACAAATTAGGTTTAGACTTTATTTTTTTATTAAAAAAAATTAAATTAATTTGATTAGATTTTAATTTTAGGTAAACTTTAATTCTTTTTGTAAATAATTAAAATTAATTAGAATAGTTAGGTTTTTATTTCTTAATTAATTATATTTTCTTTTTCTTAAAAAAAAACCAAAAACCCCAAAATAGACCATGTAATTATTTTTATTAATTAATTTAATTAACTAATTAATTATGTAATTAATTTTAGGACCTAATTCTTTTTTAAAAAAATAATTAAAAACAACAAAAAACAATTTTTCTTTTTGATTACGCTAGAAGGGTCAAAACCCTAATTTCTTCCCGGTCTTAATTTCAATCGCGCGCGCTTTATTGTTTTATTGTTACCCTATTATTGTAACTGCTCACAAGGTGTAATAGTTAATTAGGACTTTTACCTTTTCATTTGTCGCTTTATTTTTAAAGGGTTTGTTTTTGGCTATGTAAATACCCGAAGCCTTGTAATAGCGTAGTTTAATTTCCGCACTTTTAAATTCTGCAAAATATAAACTGTTAGATGTATGATTAGGGTTGCATGATAAGAATGTATGTAAAACTTTAAAACAGTTAGATAACCCTAAAATGTGCAAAGATAAATAATCTGAAATTGAATCACTCGCACATGCGCACTCTTAGGGTACACTCCTACTTGGTTGCCTTCGGTAAACGGTCATTGAGTATAGGATGCTTTAGTGGTCGTCCTTTGGTCCAAATATCAAAGTTGCATCAGAAATGTTGCCTCAGATAATTGATCTAAGACATTAGGGTTACTACTAAGACGTCTTAACATTGCTTTAGTGACCGTACGTCCCTTTCAAATTGACCCTCAAAACTCCAACGACGGTGCTACCTACTCACTAATAGTGGGATAGTGCTGTCTAAAGGAAACAAACATAGAACGATTCTTTTTTCGAGTAGGTAGATTAGTTCTCAAGTACTTGCTTAATCCAAACAAATTTTTTCACACTTACACTCCTTTACAAACAAAGTTTTCAAAAATACTTCATTACACTCTTGAAGACAGAAGCAAGAGTTAAATCGAAGTAAAACAAAAACTTTTCAAAGCACACAAACAAACAAAGAAGTAATTTTGAAAATGATGAGCAAGTACCTAAGAGTCCTTAGATAACTACGGATAGAAAGGGTGCTAATACCTTCCCTTTCTATAATCTACCCCCCGTAGTCAGAAATATCTCGAAAAAGGTATTTTTCTGTGCTTTTTTCCTTTCCTTATTGGATAAAATAAAAGTCGGTGGCGACTCTTGCTTACCGCGACATTTTACGAACACAAACGCAAAATGCAAACCAGCATTCCTAAAAAACAGTCCCAGTTCTGGCCACCGTATCACAACTGGGTATTGAGATAATTTTACTGGATCTTAAGAAGGAAGGCTCAGGGGTACATGACACAAGCTCATTGCCTTAACACTAGTCGGATGCCCAACGTGTGGTGATATGATGCCTTACAGGAGGCATGAAGTCGCCCAACACATGGTGATAGGTCGTTCGAATTTGGGTGTTAGGCCGCCTATTTGGACTTGGACCACTAGAACTAACTCCCACAACCTATTTGCTCAATAAACGTGGGTGATGATGTGTCTTAGGGGTGACTGATTAGAGAGAGAGTTAATGCGGAAACCATCTCCTCTATAATTCAAGGGAGAACGAATTTCCTCCTTTCCACGTTTCAAATAAGAGAGATAAGGTAATTATTCTTTAGCCTAGACACAAGAAGCCTTCTATATATACCACATTCTCAAAAAAGGAGAGAGACATCAAATCTCTCATGCAAAAACCAAATACAAAATTCTCCACAACCATATGTGACTGAGCTCTCACCACACTCACTAAACACGTAACCCTTAAGACATTTCTACACAACAAAAGGTGTCTCTCATTGTACTTTTATGAGTACAATAATGCTTTTTTAACAAAACAGCATAAACCTCCATAGGCCTAGCAAATGCTAATGTGATAGTTATGATTGATGTAAAATTCCCATGTGTTCCTAATAATTTAGAATGTGATATCAAATTTAGTTGAACTAGGACTAGCTATTTTATTCACGTATATTGTAAGCAAATTGTAATTAACAAATTAATCATTGTACAAACCTTAAAAAAATCATTATACTAAAATGAAGCTACCTAGAACTTAACTGTTTGTACAAATGCTAACTCATTTCCCTTGAACAGAAAGTAACTCACGAGCAACATCCTTCAATTCAACAACACTTCCATTGCATTTTGATAACAACTCAACTGCTTGTTGCTTTGTTAATCTAATAGTCACTCTAATTCCCTCTTTTTCTACTAAACCATCATTACTATTACATCTTCTCTTCTCAACTTCTTCATTGTTTTCTTCTCCCAAAATGGTTGGTTCTGAATCTACAAACCGAACCTTTTTCTTCACTGTCTTGCATGTAGGTTTCTTTTTAGGTAACTCATATTTGTATACAACTTTTGTTTGCTCTACTTTTACCTTTTTATGTGATGTTTTAATTTTAAAGCAAGCTAAGATGGTGCTTATCATTTTCACTCCCTAAATATACTTCTGAGGTGTGTGATCAAAGAAAAGGATGAAAAAAGTTATATGACAAGAATGGTTTATATATACTAATCGTTTGGTTGAACATAAAAATAATAAGAATATTGATTTTGTTAGTCAAGTCATACATTTTTGTCTTTTTGCTAAGTAAAGAAAAAAAGTACACTTCAAATTTTTATTTTATCTCTTTGAAAGATGAAACCACAACTCCTAAGAATAGAAAGTGATGCGAAGAATGAGTAAAACAACGCGGTTTGCATGGAATTTCACTAAAGGCTTAGCTTTTTGTTTTAATAAAATGTTAATAAATGTTTGTTTTCCAATCACAATTTAGATAATATTGGAAAAAATATTTGATTGGTGAAATGAAAATTTAAATTTGTGATTACTCATTTCTTTAAAATTGGTGTAAAAAATGTGGAAGCTGCGATATTCTTGAGTTTAGTTGAATTATTGAATGAAGCTAGTTTTGATATGATCTTTCCGTACTAGTTTTCCTTCCTTGCCTCATTAGTCTTTCGTAATACTTGATCTCATCCTTTAAATTTTTAGGTTTAACTTTTTAGTGTTACTCTTGTTTGCAGCTCCAAGTTTTACAACAAATTCATTTATGTGCGGTAGTTTTTATATAACTTCATCATGTATGTATATATTGTGAATTTTTTTTTTGAATAATCAAGTATTAAAAAAAATTCATAAATAACCGCGTTTCGGAAAAAATTGCGCAAATAATCATGTTGTAGATGACTCCTCAAAGGAGGAGTCATCTCACTTGACGCCTACACCAATTATTTAAGGGGATGCGACATCTCACTTGGCGCCTATGTGCTTAGGGCATGCCCTAAGTCAAGTGAGATGGCGCCTAAGTGTAATTCTAGGGCAAATTTTGCTTCTTTTTTTTTCGGCCCGGTGCGTTGCGTATTGGATACAGGATCAACAAAATTGACTTTTTATTAAAAAAAAATAATTACATGCAAATGTATTACATTAAAAAAACAGATAAAAAAATAGAAAAAAAATAGATAAATCAGTGATCCCCCGGAACCCAGTAATGACCCCCGGTTCCGCATCCCCGTCCTCGCCTTTCCCGTGCTGGGTGTCGTCGCGTTTCCTGCTGTGGCAGGGTCGATGGACCAGCGAAGTCAATGCGTTCTGGATCCATAAAATCAGTCAGATCTCCATATCTAGAAGATCCGCTTTGGTACAGTCGGTTACCCATACCCTCAAAGTTTGGTCGTGTTGGCGGTGGGTGGGGTTCCATGGTGGGTCTGTAGCATTGATCGTCTGAGTACGATGGGTAGAAAGGAAATGGATCTTGGGGTGTTTGGTATTGAGGATGTTGGGTGGTTTGGTGATACTGTGATTGATGGCAGGTTGGGTCGGTTTGTTCGTAATCTTCCGACATTCCCAGATCAGGGCTAAGGCTGGATGTTAAGGGGCCCATATTGGGATATACAGAAGACTGAAATTGTGTGTGGGGTATGCGGGTGTGTTGGTATTGTGATTGGTATTGTGGTTAGGTGTGAGGCATATGGGGGTATTGGTACTGAGGTGGTGATTGTGGTTGGTTGTGGGGCATTTGAGTGTAATTGTGTTATGGTGGGGACTGTGGTTGGATGTTTGTGGTTCTGTTTCTTCTGGGGGGTTAGTGGGAGGTTGATGTGTTTTGGGTTTGTTGTTGGGGAAACGAGGATTGTGCCCATTGTGTGCGTGGGTCAACCAAGTACCTTGGATGAGACACGTGCATTTCAGGGTTACTAACCGACCTGTACCAAGATAAATATTGATCTGTGTGTCGCATATTACCATGATTAAGGAAAACAGGGAATTACAAGACATATCGGTGACGCCTCTGCCACATCTTACACCATTCCGGAGCAAAGTCTTTCCAGTTGGTAAGACCCCACTGGGCGTCGACCCTTTTGAGATGCCATGGGGACAAACAAGTTGGATCACTTGGTATCTCTTGATGCATTCCGAACTGCATCTTCACACGGTCGTTGTGGTGTATCTCCACAACGTTGAACCGAATGATTGCAGTCTTCGCGGTCCAAATTGCTGCATCCTCGGGGTTTGATTCATGGCCCAAACCCAAATATGGTCTCCAGACGAACTGCGAAAAAATTTAAATCAGGTTAACGAAAATGTAATATATAAATAATTTAAATGAAGAAAAGTTTAAAGGTACGACGTACATCATCCGGGCCTAAGTGATCCAACAGATTGCGGTATAGTGCGACATTGAATCTTGGATTCTTGTCGTAACCCATACCCCTCACGCAATACCTAAAGGATATGAAAAACATTTTATTTTTAGCATATATTTTGTGAAGAGATGAATAGTAATAAATGATATAACTTGATGACTTACTTTGTTGCGTACGGGAAAACGAAAGTGTTGTTGTTGACGGGATTTAAGGACTTCATCCTCCACCAATCCCAGGCTTGTAGTAAAAAAGCGCACCCATAAAATGTACATTTTTTATTGACTGCATTTTTGCACAAGGAACTGTATAGGTGGGCTAAAACTGCAGAACCCCAACTATCCGTTTGTCAAATCCGGAAGCCGGTAGGTGGATCGACAATATTCCGATGGAAAAATGGACTAGGTCATACGACAATGGCCAAAGATGAGGGCACATGACAACGAATCTTATTGAATCGATGAATGGGGTATTCAAAGGCATATGAAACCTCCCGATCACTGCTTTGGTAAAATCTACGTATTTTAGGATGGCTGCATTATTTTCCAAAAGAGGTGAAATGTGGAATGCGGTGTTGCAATCTGGACAACTATGGAGTGAAAGCTGCATGAAATACATTAAGGCAGAAAGTGCCAAAGCCAACACTCATATGGTTATACGGTTTGACCGACACAACCACAACTTCATTGTGAAAGAGACAATCGACCACAACGAAGGCCTGCCAAGACAAGAATATAGGGTCATGCTACCTTCTCGTTGGTGCGATTGTGGCAGGTTTCAAGAATTTCGTATGCCTTGCTCTCATGTCATTTCCGCTTGTGCTTATACCCATCAAGACGCGCTGCAACTTCTGTCACACATTTACAAATCTGAAACGTTGCTCAATGTTTACAACAACAGCTTTCCTTTGGTAGCAAAACCAGATTATTGGCCTGCATACGACGGCGAAATAGTGTGGCACAATGACCAAATGCGAAGGAACAAGAAGGGTCGTCCCAAAAGTAAGCGCATCACAATAGAAATGGATGATCTTGACAAGCTGTAAATAAAGTGTGGTTTATGCCGTCAGGTCGGACACAATCGCAAAAAATGTCTGAATCGGGCGTCTGCCTCGACCACATAATAATTGTAATACATAAAATCTTTCCTTAATTATGTTGTAAACATTAGGGTTTTCTGTTAACAGATTTTGCTACAATAAATATTGCGCGTACAAGATAAATACACGATATTTCGTCTACGAAATTACAACTGTTAACACAATTTCATCTGACCCATGCATCATCAACATTACATCGCTGTCTGTTTTGACTTCCTCCAACCATACATTAGGTCTTCCTGTCGCATGTGAGGTTGTTGTTCATCTTTGCTGGATCCTTCGAATTTTCCCCCCTTCGTAATGTCTCCATCTAGCCATCGCGTCAACTCCCGCTTCAGACGCTCCATGGAGTGAATGTGCCAGAATTTCATTTTCATCGCAGGTTTCGTGGCGTAGAAGATAACGTAACCATCTCTGCTAAAAATCATGGGCGATGTCATGACGCAAATAACAGAGTAAAAAATAACAAAACAGTGCGAGAAAGTGTGAGAAACGACGGAGAAACGGACAAATTATTTATAAAACAGCATTTTGCCCTAGTTTTTCCCTAGGAGCCAATTGAGATGGCGCCTCCTCTCACTTTTAAAGTGCATGCGCCATCTCACTTGGCTAAAAGTGAGAGGAGGCGCCAAGTGAGATGGAGCCTAGGGCAAAACTAGGGGTGGAGGCACCAAGTGAGATGGCTCCTCCTTTGGGGAGTCATCTGAAACATGGTTATTTGCGTAAATTTTTCCGAAATGCGGTTATTTGCGAAATATTATTTTAATACTTGGTTATTGTAAAAAAACATCCTATATTGTTCTGCTTGTTGAATCTAACGCAAACTCAATTGCCAAGTGCCCTCGGATTGATGTTGATGTAACTTATTTGTTGGTGTAAGTTCTATATGTCAATAATTTTATTAGAATATGGTTTTTTTAATCAAATTATCTATTAAAAATAATAAGATATTCTTTTTATTCTTTTTCTTTTTTTAAGTAATAAAGTTTTTAGAATAATGTTGGCTCCTAAATTCGACACCCTTGTTTCATTAATGTCAGCCATTGAAGCTGAAGGATGTTTTCGACCAGCGAGGTCCGTCGAAATGCCCATCGAAAAGATGGCAATGTACTTAGAAGATTTCTTCCAAAGGAGAAGTTGGTTGCCTTCGACGTCGAAGGTGTGTCTCGTCGAAGATGCTTCTCGACGAAGGTGTTCGATGGTTCAGAGTGGAACGGTTTGAAATTCAAGCGTTTGGAGGGAAAACAGTTTCCAGCGGTTACCAAGTGCAACGTGCAGAGATCTGAAGCGTCGAACGTTGAGAACGTGCCAAGTGGAATCATCTCGAAGCAGTGTAACTGCCCGACGGTTACTTGGGATGTTTTTAGTATAAATAGTAGTAGTTCACGCAGTTTCTCGCGTGTGTTCACAATTATATACAAAGTCACTCATATAGATTCGAGTACCCAGCGTGTGAGAAAGAATTGTTGAGAATGTATGTGTGAAACACCAACTTTATTAATCAAAGTAATTTACTTTTCCAGAAACTTTACTTGCTTTCTTCTTTACTTTTATGTCGAAGCCCCTTTACTTCAAGCCTTCATTTATTTTACCAAGCCTATTTCTTCATGCAATTTACTTAAAGCCTCTTTATTTTATTGTCATTTAACCATTATCCAATTTAATCAAAACCTCAAAATCAACCTATGTCCTAGGATCAATCTGATCGATCCTGCGAGTAACCAAATAAGTAACCATTTGGAGGATCAGCGGTTGTTTACCAAAAACCACGGTAAACAAATTGGCACACTTGGTGGGACTGTGTGTTGATTGTTGAACATAATCTCATCTTTTTCGAGGAGCGTTGTATGTTATTGAGAAGTGGTAGAATATACACTAACGATAACAATACTGCTAGAAGAAGGGAAGAGATGGCGAATCCGCCAAACAATAACGAAATCCCACAAACAAATGTGGGAGCAACGGTTATCCCGACCGTAAGTGAAGCGATAACCGCTGGTTCGACACCAGCAGTAACGGTCACAGCAACGGGGCCATTACCTCCGTTCACAGGCCCCAGAGTGCCTTTGGGAACTCCCCCACCAAGGGGAAATTTAGGCACAAGGCCTTTTGTTCCCCCAGGATTTATGACAGGCGGTCATAATCGAGAACCACTCTATGGCATGCCAACTTCTGACTTGGCTAGCCTGACGAATGCTGCGTCCACTTTTTCAGACCCTTTAGTGAGTGCCTCTTCGCCACTCCAAGGTTCTGGAGTAGGTATGGCGAATAGAAATAGGACCCAACTCTTAGGAGGAACGTCCCAAGTAGCACATGGCCTTACAAATGCCTCGACAGCAGTCTTGAGGCAACAAATGGACGAAAGCAACCATGATATGGTGCAAATGTTGGCACAAACTTTAAGTACAGTGTTGAACCCTCTAATACAAAACACTACTCAATCGAATCAGCAGATGACAGCGCAAATGACGCGTTTGGCTGATTTCTTTGGAGTACCCCAACCTATTCGACAGCCCCAAAGGGCGCAAATAAGGGGAAACCAGGGTGTGTTCTTAGAGGAAGAAACCACTATCAACCAGGTCCAACAGCCTGTCGAAGAAAACCTTAGGGCACGATTGGAGCAACCTGTCGAGGAACCTAGGGTAATAACCCCAGAGGTAAGGTTAGTTAACAGAAACCAAAATGCTGACGAAGTAGTTCGGCATGTCCAATACCAAAACATGGGTTTGGAAAATAATCTGGCAACCATGATCGAAAGGATCATGACTCAAAATGGGATGAACATGGGCTTTCGAAGGCCCAACTTTACATCCCCGTTGTCAGAATACGTGTTACAAACAGACTTACCTCCTAGATGTAAATTCCCCAAGTTCACTAAGTTCTCTGGGGACACGACAGAATCTACTGTCGAACATGTGGCGAGATACTTGATCGAAGCAGGAGATATTTCGAACAACGAAAACCTGAGGATTAAGTACTTCCCAAGTTCTTTAACAAAGAACGCTTTTACTTGGTTTACAACTCTTCCCCCCAATTTGATCCATCATTGGACCCAGTTGGAAAGATTGTTCCATGAACAATTCTACATGGGGCAAACCAAGATAAGCCTGAAAGAACTGGCCAGTGTAAAGAGACGTTTCACTGAACCTATAGACGAATATCTAAATAGGTTTAGGTTGCTCAAGGCGAGATGTTTTACACAAGTGTCGGAACATGAGTTAGTCGAAATAGCCGCAGGCGGTTTAGATTATTCCATTAGGAAGAAGTTAGACACTCAATACCTGAGAGACATGGCCCAACTGGCCGATAGAGTTCGACAGGTAGAACGCCTCAAAGCTGAAAAAGCAAAGGCAACGAAAACTCACAAGAGAGAGAGGATAGCGTATGTTGAGATGGATGACGAAGATCCAGAATCCTTCGACGATACTATAACTGTCGAAGAAGGAGAAGTCGATTTAGCGGAACTAAAACAAGGGCCCCCATACTCTTGCAAACTGTTAGTCCCCTCAAGTGGGAAAAATCCCATTGGTCCAGAAAGGACCAACGATAGGTTCCCCAAAAAGACTTATAGTTTTGACATTACAAAATGTGATGAGATCTTTGACTTGCTTGTAAAAGATGGCCAAATGATAGTACCCCCAGGGGTAAAAGTGCCTCCTCTTGATCAAAGAAAGAAGAGAGGCTTTTGCAAATATCATAATTTTTTGGGCCATAAAACTTCTCAATGTTTTCTTTTCAGGAATCTTGTGCAAGACGCTATCGAAGAAGGGAGGTTGAAGTTTGCTGACAAAACCCCCATGGCTGTCGACTCAAATCCATTGCAGGCTGAAGCCCACTATGCTGAGCCTTCTGAGGTGAACGTGATCGAGGCAACCAGGAGCCAGTCGAAGAGGCCAGGAATCACAATGGTCGAAGTCTCAAAGGACCACATCAACATGCCAATCTTTGGCAGTTTTTCTGGGAATTTATCCAGAAAGACAATTGAAGCAATTCAGAAAGCGGTCGAAAGCCCAAAGCTGGAGACCGTTGAAGCACAAAAAACTGGACCAAAACCCAGTTCTCACTTGGCCACAGTTCAAGGCCAGACGGAGAATTTGGAGATTCAAATGAAGCAGTTGACTCTTGCCAACAAAGATGCAATGAATGTCAACATGGTCGAACTCTCTGACCCAAAAGCATCAGAGGAGGCCATGAGGCAAGAACAAGCTAACAAGACTGCTTTCCCTCGGGAAACTGAAAATCTGGTAGATTTCCTGCAAAGATGCCAGAAAAAGAAGTCAGAGGTGATGCTGTGTCCAAGATGCAGTTCGATCTTTGACAAAAAAGCTGCTGAGCACATTCAAAGCGTAAGAGCAGCAAATAAGAGAAGGGAAAATGTTGATCTTCGACATGACCCCAGAAGAGCCTCCCAAAGAGGTTCAAACCAAGAAAAGAGGTCATTGACTTTCAGGCCTCCAACCAATGTGCCAGTAGATACCTGGTACAAAACATCTGGTCGAAAGAGGCCAAGTGAGGAGAGATGGCACTCTTTCAACGTGCCAAGGGGTTCATCTTTAACACAAAAGAAAGAGCCTCAAGTTGCTGCACCTAAAGTTGCACAAGTGTCGAGCAACAACAAAGGGAAAAATCCCATGTCTCGATCTCAATGGAGGAGATACCAAAGGAGACGAAAAGCTGAGAGGGAGGCTGCCAATGAACCAAAGGCAGAAACCAGTTCAAATGTTCCTCTAAGGAAGCAAAGGAAACCTCTAGAAAGAGAGCCAGTAACCAACAGGCTAGTTTGGCCTAACCAAGGTGAAATCGAAGACGAAGATGGTTCCGAGTCTGATGATACTTTGGACATAATGGTGAATATAGTCTCAGTGCTGCCCAGAGAATTCAACCGACAGGTGGAGGTCGAAACAAGTGACTGGGAAGTGGAGCAAGAAATGGCCAAACATAGGCCAGTGTGCTATTTCGTCATGGACAATGGCACTACTGAGGAACAAAATGGCTTCTTCGAACCACCTACAGAGGCGATGAAAAATCACCTCAAGCCTTTATTTATAAGGGCTAAACTCGAAGAAACTACAGTGAATAAAATCTTGGTGGATTGTGGGGCAACCATCAACATTATTCCTCACTTTATGCTAAGGAAAGTTGGCAAAAGGGATGTGTATATAAAGTTGGTAAAAATCATGTAACATTATTCCTCATATTGACCACCTTCGACAATCATTCGAAAGAATGAGAGAACATGGTCTGAAGATGAACCCTTTGAAGTGTGCATTCTGTGTGAAAGCTGGAGATTTCTTGGGCTTCGTTGTCCACAAGAAAGGAATCGAAATCAACCAGAACAAGACGAAGGCAATTCTGGAAGCGAAAGCGCCATCGAATAAGAAGGAACTGCAATCTCTGTTAGGCAAGATAAATTTCTTAAGGAGATTCATATCTAACCTAAGTGGGAAAGCTCAAGCCTTTTCGCCCTTACTTCGACTGAATAAAGAGGGGTTCGAATGGGGGAAAGAGCAACAAGAAGCCTTCGACAAAATCAAAGGGTACCTCACTAAGCCACCTATTTTGGTGCCTCCTTGTAGTAATAGGAGTATGAGATTGTACATAGTTGCATCCGACAAAACTTTGGGAAGCATGTTAGCCCAAGAAGATGAGAATGGAGTCGAAAGACCCATTTACTATCTTAGTAGAGTTTTGAACGATGCAGAAACTAGATATAGTGAAGTTGAAAAATTGTGTCTATGTCTGTATTTCTCTTGTACAAAACTCAAGCAATATATAAAACCAGTTGATGTGTATGTTTCGTCTCATTTTGATGTTTTCAAGTACATGTTGTCGAAACCTATCATGCACAGTCGAATTGGCAAGTGGGCACTAGCATTAACTGAATACTCCTTGACCTTTATGCCTCTTAAGGCAGTGAAAGGACAAGTGGTTGCAGACTTTATAGTCGACCACTCAATTCAAGTTGAGGATATTAATTATGTGGAGATAGAACCTTGGAAATTCTACTTCGATGGTTCCAGCCATAAAGATGGAACGGGAGTAGGAGTCTTGATCATTTCTCCAGAAAAAATTCCAACAACATTCAAGTACAAGATATCAGGTTCTTGTTCGAACAATGAGGCTGAGTATGAAGCTCTAATTACTGGCCTTGAAATATTGTTGGAATTGGGGGCAACTCGAGTCGAAATAATGGGAGACTCAGAGTTAGTCATTAAGCAAGTCACAAAAGAATATAAATGCATAAGAGAAAATCTCATTATGTACTTTGTGATAGCAAATCGTTTATTGAAAAAATTTGAAATGGTCAATATTCGACACATACCCAGAGTGGAAAATCAAATAGCCAACGACTTGGCACAAATTTCATCTGGGTACAAGATTTCAAAAACGAGATTACAAAGAGCAATCGAAGTTCGAGAAAAGATAAAAGCAACTTGTCTATCACCAATAGACTTGGAATCGACAAGACTAGGATATGCTGATCAAAGTAACTTCGAAATTTCGTTCATAGATAATTTGTCAGAACAAGATTGGAGGAAGCCCATTGTGGATTATCTTCAAAATCCAGGAGCTTCGACAGAATGAAAAACAAAGTACAGGGCGTTGAGTTATGTACTCATGGGTAATGAGTTATTCAAGAAGACGCCTGAAGGGGTATTGCTAAAATGTTTAAGTGAAACTGAGGCATACATAGCCCTTTCGACTACGCACGCTGGAGCATGTGGGGCTCACCAAGTAGGCCATAAGATGAAATGGTTGTTGTTTCGACAAGGACTATACTGGCCCACTATGCTGAAAGATTGTGTCGAGTTCGCTAAAGGTTGCCAAGAATGTCAAGTCCATACAGGCATCCAACATGTACCAGCAAGCGAACTTCACTCGATAGTGAAACCTTGGCCCTTTAGAGGATGGGCGTTGGACCTCATTGGAGAGATTCGACCAGCATCATCAAAGAGTCAGAAGTATATATTGGTAGGCATTGATTATTTTACTAAGTGGATCGAAGCTATCCCTTTAGTCAATGTAGACCAAGAAAATGTCATTGAATTTATTCAAAAGAACATTATCTTTAGGTATGGAATCCCTGAGACTATAACTACTGATCAAGGATCCGTTTTCACCGGTCGAAAGATGCAGGAATTCGCTCAGGAAACAGGTTTCAAACTCCTAACATCAACGCCTTATTATGCACATGCAAATGGTCAAGTCGAAGCAGCGAACAAAGTAGTGATTGGCTTGATAAAAAAGCATGTTGGGAAGAAGCCAAAAAATTGGCATAAGACGTTAGACCAGATTTTGTGGGCTTGTCGAACGTCCCCAAAAGAAGCCATAGGTACAACACCATATAGGCTAACTTTTGGCCATGACGCAGTGTTGCCAGCAGAAATTTGTCTTCAATCTGCAAGGGTTCAGAGACATTATGATATTCCCTCTGAAATTTATTGGGATATGATGTTAGACGAACTAGTGGATTTAGACGAAGAAAGATTGCGCGCTCTTGACCTACTCAGGCTTCAGAAGAAAAGAGTAGAAGACTCTTATAATAAAAAGGTGAAACCTAAGGTATTTTCGCCTGAAGAACTAGTTTGGAAGGTGATTCTTCCCATGGATCGAAGGGATCGAAGCATGGGAAAATGGTCACCCAAATGGGAAGGACCATTCAGAGTTATCCAGACTTTTTCTGGTGGAGCCTATGAAGTTGAAGAGCTAGGTGAAGATAAAAGGCTCTTGAGAGTAAATGGTAAATATTTGAAAAAGTACAAACATACACTCCAAGAGATAAAAATAAAATAACAAGTAACGACTAAATTAACCATAAAAAATCCAAATTGGAAAATTTTTATAATTTAGCCAAAATGGCAATGTTGTCGAATACATATTACAAAATATGGTTAAAAGGCTGAATCAATTAGAAGGGGATGGAGTCCTTGAGTCGAAGGTATTTTGTTTGCTGCAGCTCCAATCTTTTGTTGCACAAAGCATTCGCCTGCGCAAGCTTGGCAATTTGATCGTCGAAGGATTGAGCTTTCTCAGCAAATTCCAGGCCTTGTGTGATTTCAGCTTGACTTTCGGTGTCTGGAACAGTCGAGAGAAGTTCCTCCTTGCGCTTAGTATTGGCATTTATCTTAGCCTCTATTTCTTCGATTTGCGCCTGGAGGGAAGCATTCTCTCGATCGATGGCATCAACTTCTTCTTGTGTAGATGCTTTTTGCTTCGACAACTCCGCAATTCGAGAAGTTGTCTCCGCTACAGCAGTCCATGCAGAAGAGCTTTTGCCATATAACACTTCAAGCTGGCTGTTAAAGCCCCTTTGTCGGTGATAATCTGCTGAGACTTGATCAATAATGGAGTGTAACTCCATGATAAAGCCTGAAACTTCTGGGGGCACAGCCAACAAGTCTACGACATTCAAAACATCCCTCAAGTATGATGGAGCAGTAGGGTCCCCCTCCAAAGCTTTCATCAAGTCCTTCTTGAAAAACTGAGCCTTAACCTTCGTCAAAGCCTCAT
Source organism: Vicia faba (assembly GCA_948472305.1). Taxonomy (NCBI): domain Eukaryota; kingdom Viridiplantae; phylum Streptophyta; class Magnoliopsida; order Fabales; family Fabaceae; genus Vicia; species Vicia faba. The sequence goes on along the minus strand of OX451741.1, from coordinate 1,363,010,245 downwards.
CGAGAGGAGAAGTTTCAGTGGACTTCCCCGACAGAGTAGGAACCTCCTGACTAGCATCAGACGAACTTTTGCTCTCGATGATGGCGTTCAGATAGCTAACAGGATCAGTTTGCTTCAAGAGTTCTAAGTCCTCTTTCGACCTATGCTTTGTTGAGGTAACAACCTTTGCAACAGCATTTTCTTGGGTTTGAGGCTGTTGAGTAGCATTTGCCTCGACTTGACTCTCTTCGACTCGGACTGCGGAAGTACCAGCGTCATCATGGTTCCCTTCGCCAGCGGTACCTTGATCCTCTTCGCCAGCGTTGCCGTGGTCCCCTTCGTCACGATTCTCTTCCGACAGATCCACCACCTGAATCTCTTTTGGCTGTTGCTCTTCTGTTTGTGGATCTTCTGCTGGTTTTTCTGCTGTCTCAGCATTGGCCTCATTTATTTCAGTATGGGCTTCATCGTTCGCCAAGTCTTTTTCTTGTGGCCTACTGAGGTCAGCAGACTCTAGTGTTTCAGAAGTCCTTGGCGCTGAGCTTTCAGTGGTATCCTGAAAAGAGAAGAAGAAGAATCTTCTAAATTCGAAAGAGACATAGTCGAACGTAGGTATCGACACCTGAGTTACAAAGGGATCAAAGAGATTACCTGTAAAGTAGCTTCAGCCCCAGGGCTGGAATTGTCGCTTTCGACAGGTTTATTGAGAAGAACGTTTAATTCCTCCTCCGTTGGCTCCTCAATGATTACTGGAGGTGGCCTGGGCTTTCTCCCAGCAACCTTTATTCTAATTGTTCGACCCTCAGGAAGAGGAACGTCCTTCTTCAGCTTTCGCCTTTTTAGAGGAGCAGGGGGGGAATCATCTTCTTCGTCGCTCCCGGATTCGACCGTCAGTGCTGGCCGTTTCTTGGGCGAAGGTGCCTAAAAAACCAATTGGAGTTCGATTTAGCAGTTGCATCGAAAGTCAAAAAATTAAAGCCAGAAGAAAATAGTGAAAGTCTGGTTATCGATGCAGAAGGCTTTTTCGAAGGGCCTTCCCCCTGTTGGTTTGTTGTGGTCTTCGCCGGTGCTATAGTCTTCGCCGGTGGTGGAGGTTTTGTTAAGGGGCCTCCTCCCTGTTGGCCTTCTGCAGCCTTCTTGGCTGCAGGCTTTCGAACAACTGAAAGTAGACAAAATGATTAACAGGCCAGCAGTCGAAAGAGAAAGACAAAGTAATTTGGAAGGATGAACTTACATTTCTTTATTTTGTCCAAGACAAGGACAAAAGATTTCTGAAGCTCATCCACGAAGTCCTTCTCGTCGAAAAACTCCTCAGCGTAGTAACTTTTCCACCACTCCTCGAAGGATGGTGAGCAAAGAAAGTTAAGCTGGTAGTCAAACAACGAAAGAATTGTGCGACCAGCATATCTGCTGATATGCTTAGTGGCAGCTTCTTCAGTGTAGTCGTTGCAGAAGTATAACATAGACTTCTCCCTTGGAAAAATTGGAGAAGGTAGTGTTTGAATAATACCAAACTGGCGAGACACCAGGTTTGGTTGATATGCAATCAGACTCAAGTGAGTCTTAGAGCTCCTGAATCGAAGGGGCATTATTCTTGGTGTGAGGAATGCCTCCCACATTGTTGTATGTTCGTCAACCTGAGGACCACTCGACGTCCTAGGATGTGGCCTTGTGAACCACTCTGGGCCAACCTTCCATCGAGCAAACGGAGCCATGGTCGAAGCAAACTCTTTCCTTTTAGCAAACATCAGAACGAAGTTTGTGAAAGTTTGCTGAAGCTCCAGCCCATCTTCCGTTGGAGTCAACAGTGCCAATCTGGTTCCTTCGACGCGTCTGTTTGCTATTTCTGGAGCCTGCTCATTTATTTGAATCTTCTTAGGCAAGAAAGACTCGAAGGTGGCATTGAGCCACAGTTGAAGCAGCCAAAAAGGTCCAGCAAGCAGCAGACTGGCTCTGTTCTCGATGATCTTCAGAAGAGTTACTCCGTTGCTAATCGACTCATACAGACTAGCCAAAATCAATTCTGCCAAACAGATATTTTGGCCATGGTGGAGTTGAGTGGCGAGAGTGACCATCTTCTTGGTCACCTGTAAGGACTTGGAGCAAAATACAAAGCGTGTCAGCCATAAGGCTAGAAACGCAATATGTTCGACATCCGACACAGCCTTTGTCGACTTATCGTGGTAGTGATTGATGAAGGTGGTGTAGGTTGGTTTTGTGGCAGAGAATCCAATCTGATCCTCCGACATTTCTTCCAGGTCGAAGTAGTCCCCGGTGGGTCGAAGGCCAGTGATGGCGGCCACGTCGAAGAGCGTGGGAGTCAACATTCCACAGGGGAGATGGAAGGTGAAATGGGTGTAGTCCTAGAAGAGTAAAGAAGCTATCAACATCTCTGGGGAATAGTTAAGAACTGTCTTCGACAACATAACCAGGTCGAAAATCCCCATGTCTTTCCAGATCGAAGCTTGGCGTTTCTCCATTTTTTCCAGCCAAGCACTATAATCAGGAGTAAGGCTAGGGCCAGACCTGAAAGCCCTAACACCTTTGTTGAAGAAACGGAGGTCGATTTTCTCTTTAGCAGGATCTTCATTATCCTCTGCATCTTTCTTGGAGCATCCAACCGGTTTGAGTCTCTCAAGTACCGGAAAGTAGCTTTTGATCTTCATGGCCTCAGCAATGCTTGGGTACAATGGGCCAGACATAGCAAAGAGGGAGTGTTGGCGCTAGGAGCGTTGGAAGAACCAGATGCCATTGTTGGTAACGAGGTTGAAGACGAAGTGAAAAACAAGAAGTTTGCAAAGTTGACAAGAGTTTGTATGCAAATGGGGAATTCTGAAAGCAAGTTAGCGTAAAAAGTCCCACAATGGGTACTTACTGCTATTTATAGTAGTGGGGGAAAATCCCCAAATTCGAGGACATTAAATGCCATTTAATGTTGCAGAAGGTAGTGGGACACGTGGCGTCTCCCTGTTGTTGTAGCCGTTCTGCAGAAATGGAAGGGTGCAGCGTGCGCCCTCGTTTTTGGGAATTGTCATGATGACAATTTGTGAAATGACGTTTGGCACACTGCACGCCGTACTGAGGTGACGTCTTAGGTACGGATAAATGATGGTTTTTCTTGGGATTGTCAGTGGTTGGTAGAAGACAACAAAAATTGCACAATTTAATTTGTGACTAAGAATGAAAAGACAGGTGTCGAATGGCATTTCAAAGAATGCCTTTTTTCTTTCAGAGTCGAAATAAGGCATTATTGGGGGGCAATTTGTTGGCTCCTAAATTCGACACCCTTGTTTCATTAATGTCAGCCATTGAAGCTGAAGGATGTTTTCGACCAGCTAGGTCCGTCGAAATGCCCATCGAAAAGATGGCAATGTACTTAGAAGATTTCTTCCAAAGGATAAGTTGGTTGCCTTCGACGTCGAAGGTGTGTCTCGTCGAAGATGCTTCTCGACGAAGGTGTTCGATGGTTCAGAGTGGAACGGTTTGAAATTCAAGCGTTTGGAGGGAAAACAGTTTCCAGCGGTTACCAAGTGCAACGTGCAGATATCTGGAGCGTCGAACGTTGAGAATGTGCCAAGTGGAATCATCTCGAAGCAGTGTAACTGCCCGATGGTTACTTGGGATGTTTTTAGTATAAATAGTAGTAGTTCACGCAGTTTCTCGCGTGTGTTCACAATTATATACAAAGTCACTCATATAGATTCGAGTACCCAGCGTGTGAGAAAGAATTGTTGAGAATGTATGTGTGAAACACCAACTTTATTAATCAAAGTCATTTACTTTTCCAGAAACTTTACTTGCTTTCTTCTTTACTTTTCTGTCGAAGCCCCTTTACTTCAAGCCTTCATTTATTTTACCAAGCCTATTTCTTCATGCAATTTACTTAAAGCCTCTTTATTTTATTGTCATTTAACCATTATCCAATTTAATCAAAACCTCAAAATCAACCTATGTCCTAGGATCAATCTGATCGATCCTGCGAGTAACCAAATAAGTAACCATTTGGAGGATCAGCGGTTGTTTACCAAAAACCACGGTAAATAAATAATTAGTTTATTTAATGAAATATTAAGTATGGTGTAATCATGAGATATCATTAAATATAAGAATAATGTTCTTAAAGTATTTGTAGTCAAGTTTTATTGTAAATTGGGTTAGCATTAAAACATGAAGACTATTATGTGGATAAATGGGTGATTATATTTTATGGATCATTGATAAAAAATTATCAAGTCTTCACATATGTATAAATATTAAGTAATATTTATATAAGATTGACATGTCATGAGAATACTGTTAGAAGTAATTCATATTCAGAAGTATTAATGTTAGTCAAAACAGAAGCTTATGAGGTTGCGTCCCAGAAGTGTGTTTACCTTATAGGGTTCTGGTTTGTTTTGTTAGTTTGTTTTAGCAGTGCCTACGTGGTATACTTTGCTTACATGTCATTTTGAGTTTGTGTATTTAAACAATTTTGTAACTAGGTTTCATCAATGCAGTGAATAGAGTTTCTCTCACCAAAAATTTATTACAATTGTTTTCTCTCTTCTCTTTCTCTCTCTTCTTCCATCTTTATTTTCATCTCCAACCTTGTGCTCCAATGAATACTACATAGAATATTATGAAAGCATCATAAGTTATTCTCATGGTGATAATGATGTATACACCCTTTGACCTCAAACCATTATGGACCCTATATATAAAGTCGATTATTTTATTTCCATTCAAATGTTATCCATAACAGAATGGTCGTAAATATGGTTGAAGGGTACTCCACAAATCACGCTTAGAGACGTGAGCGACCTAGATCCTACATAGTAGGACAAGTGTCTAAGAGACCAATATTGAATTGGACAAGGGTGGAATGCTATATGAGTTGTGTTCAATATAAAAATGAGGGTAAGAGGATCATTGTAAGCATAAACTTTATCACATAAAGATTTTGTGAGATTACTTGACATTTTTGTCACATGGATAACAATGATGTGTTGCTAGATACCATTTACTATTTATAATATTAAATCTATGTGTACTAGTCAAAAAGTGCAAGTGTGCATGTCCCATTGTAAGGGTAGAGATACTCAGAGGCCTTAGTAGGTTTATAAAATGTTTTGGTAGTGAGGGCCTTCCCACGGCGATGGGAAGCCCGATATGGTGGTGTTTTAAGGGGATTTATGATACCCACTCACGTGATGTGAGAGGTTATGCTGATGTGCAGTGATGCTTAGTAGCAAGCCTGTAACCGTCAACGATAGTGTACTTAGATTGCAATGAATGTGGAGCTTTTTAGGGTGAAGAGAATGATTATTACTTAAGGTCTTCCTGTCTCCTTGGGAGGAGATATATTTATAGAGGTCTATAGGACCTAGGGTTTCCTCATAAAGGGCTACCATCCACTTAGTAAATAGTGGGGAGTTGAACCATATTTCCAAGGGAGTCATGGGTCAGTTAATGACCTTGACTTTCTCTCTACCCAAAAATGTCTCATCCCACATTTTCTCAAGCAGGGGCGGGGGAAGACTACAGAGCAAGGAGATACCTCCATTTAGGAGATCTTTCATCATCTCCTCTAATAGGACGATCTAAAGGTGTCTCCTTAGGAGATGCCTTTTGTCAAATATAACATTATATATTCCCTCAGGAATAAGTCCTTTGATATAAGGCAAAGTGTTTTCTCACTTATTGCTAATGGGAGTATCCCGAGAAGGAATGCCTCCCATAATAAGGTTTTATTGATCCCGGGAGATCTAAATCTTCTAGATAGACATGTGTATATCCCAATTGATGAGACCATCAGTCCCTCAAGTGATGATTTAATTTGGTCGGGATAATCTGAGTCTTCTAGACGAGATGGAATGTAGTCTGATTGATGAGATTATAAGTCCCTTAGGCAAGGCGTTTAACCTGCTTGGGCGAGACTTTCATCGATCCCTCGGGAAAAACTTGTTATCGAGTCTCTTAGGCAAGATATGGTAGCCTAGTAATTGCAGAAGGTGGTGTAAGTGGGTTTTGTAGCAGCAAACCCAATAGCATCCTCAGACAAGTCTTCAGGGTCGAAATAGTCACCAGTCGGTCGAAGACCAGTGATTGCAGCTATGTCGAACAGAGTGGGGGTCATCATCCCACAGGGAAGATGAAAGGTAAAATGTGCACTATCCCAAAAATACAATGAAGATACCATCATGAGGGGACAGTAAGGCAATCATGTCTTCAACAGCATCACCAAGTCATAAATGCTCATTTCCTCCAGACGGAAGCTTGCGCCTTCTCCATTTTATTCAACCAGTCTGAATACTCAGAGGAGAAGTTAGGGCTTGATCGAAATATTTAGTTCCCTTTGTTCATGAATTGGAGGTTGATATCCTCTGTAGTCTGAGCATGCTGCTGGTTGGCTGGAGTAGCGTCTTCAGGATCATTTTTAGGCTTTTTTGTGCATCCTATGGGTCTGAGCCTTGGGTGAGTAGGGAAAAAGGCGCGATTCTTCAAGGGATCTTCGACGCATGAAGACAACGGACCAGTCATAGCATACACGTATCCACCATACCTAATGGGAATGAGGAGCTGAGAATCATATGATTCTCGCCACTCCCTCGTTATGGGTTCAGCAACGTACCGGTCAATCGAGGAAGGAGAAGGGTTAGTGGAAAAGACCTCTGGTGGTTTTTGGAGATCATCAGCGTTTTTAGGTTGAGGATTTTTTGGTGCATTGGAGAGGAAGGTCATTGTTGAAGGTTTAGGAGAAAACGAAGTTGACAGTACAAAGTGTTTGAAAGCAAGAGATTTGAAAATGCTGGAAATGGTAAAAGTTCCAAATAGAAAGGTTCAGAAGTATTTATAGCCTTCAGAAGAGGGATATGTCTCGCCAAGGCCATTTAATTTTTCGCAGGTAGTGAGACACGTGGTGAAGTGTGAAACGGTTATCGTGCATGCGTTGAGAAACGTTTTGACATGCTTGCCTAGGTTATAGGAATATGGTCATAATGGCAAGCGTGGTAACAGCAGTTAGAAGAGACATCTTGGAGAAAAAATAATGATGGTTTTCTCAAGAGCAGCAGCTGTTGGAAGACGAAAAACACACGTCAAGACCTTGTGGACAACTGGGAAGACAGGTGTCGAATGGGAAGTTCAAAGAATGGCTATTTCTTTGAGCATCGAAATAGACATTCTTGGGGGGAAATTTGTTGGCTCCCAAATTCGACATTTACTATATTTGGTCTTTTAGACCAAAAAAATAGAATGAACCAAGTCAAGAAGAATGTTTGACATATGAAATAACTTAGGAAAAAGATCTAAGTTATATTTGAGCCTTCGACCAGGGCTCACTTTCAGGTTCGTTCGATTGAAGAGGACTTATGTCCCTCGACTGAGAGAAAGTATCCTCGCTTTGACACATGATACGAGGATTATTTGAATTTTGAATTATTGGAGGGAAAGGCAGTTTCTCCAGCGTTTAAGAAGAAGCAACGTGGCTGAAAGCCATAGGTCGAGGCACATGCAGAAGACACTTGTCTTCATCTTAGCGCAGAATGATCCCTCGACGGTTACTTATTTTTAGTATAAATTAAGAAACTTGTGTAGTTTTCAAGGGTGTTGAACCTATTGTACTAAGTCACTCAAATATTATCCAAGTAACCGCTGCGTGAGAAATGATAAAACTGAGAAATGTACGTTGGAAACACCTCTTTTCATTAATGAAAGCCTTTTACATTACTTTACTATTATCTTGCAAAATTATCTTTTTTACTTCTTTTACTTGCATTTCTACATTTCTGCTTACTTCTCCAAAATCTCAAACATCTTTTCTCTGGGTCGAACGTGCATTCTTCCTACTTATCCATCTTACATAAAAATTAGCATATGTTCTGGGATTAATTTGATCGATCCCGTAAGTAAATCAAAAAGAACTTACCTTTTTGGAGATCAGCGGTTGTTTACCAAAAACAACGGTAAACACACATGGTGATAGGTCGTTCGAATTTGGGTGTTAGGCCTCCTATTTGGACTTGGACCGCTCGAACTAACTCCCACAACCTATTTGCTCAATAAACGTGGGTGATGATGTGTCTTAGGGGTGACTGATTAGAGAGAGAATTAATGCGGAAACCATCTCCTCCATAATTTAAGGGAGAACGAATTTCCTCCTTTCCACGTTTCTAATAAGAGAGATAAGGTAATTATTCTTTAGTCTAGACACAAGAAGCCTTCTATATATATCGCATTCCCAAAAAAGGAGAGAGACATCCAATCTCTCATGCAAAAACCAAATACAAAATTCTCCACAATCATATGTGACTGAGCTCTCACCACACTCAATAAACACGTGACACTTAAGACATTTCTACACAACAAAAGGTGTCTCTCATTGTACTTTTATGAGTACAATAATGCTTTTTTAACAAAACAGTATAAACCTCCATAGGCCTAGCAAATGCTAATGTGATAGTTATGATTGATGTAAAATTCCCATGTGTTCCTAATAATTTAGAATGTGATATCAAATTTAGTTGAATAGGACTACCTATTTTATTCACATATATAGTAAAAAAAAATTGTAATCTATTAATCATTCTACAACCTTACAAAAAATCATTATACAAAAATGAAGCTAACTAGAAGTTATCTGTTTGTATAAATGCTAACTCAGTTCCCATGAACAGAAAGTAACTCACGAGCAACATCCTTCAATTCAACAACACTTCCATTGCATTTTGATAACAACTCAACTGCTTGTTGCTTTGTTAATCTAATAGTCACTCTAATTCCCTCTTTTTCTACTAAACCATCATTACTATTACATCTTCTCTTCTCAACTTCTTCATTGTTTTCTTCTCCCAAAATGGTTGGTTCTGAATCAACAAACCGAACTTTTTTCTTCACTGTCTTGCATGTAGGTTTCTTTTTAGGTAACTCATATTTGTATACAACTTTTGTTTGCTCTACTTTTACCTTTTTATGTGATGCTTTAATTTTAAAGCAAGCAAACATGGTTCAAAACTTTTTTAAACTAGATAAAGCTCTTAGTATTTATCAAAGGAAGAAAAAAAGTTGTATAAAATAGTTGGAAACGGATGAATGATGAGGATTTTGAGTGTTGTTTGTTGAGGCATAATGGACAATCCAAGAATGATTTATATATTGAGTTGGATAAACGTGAAGTGTCAATTGGGGCACACAAAAATAATAAGAATATTGACTGGTGTTGATTAATTTTAATTGTTAGCAATGGCAAAGGGTATCAAACCATGAAATTTAGTAGTCTAGTCAATAAGCTATTTAGTCAGGCTTAAGTGATTGACTCCTAAGAATAGAAAGTGATGCGAAGAATGAGTAGCACAACGCGGTTTGCATAGAAATTGAGTAAGAACTTAGGCTAGGCCTATATGATATGATAACCATGGTTAGCTTTTTCTTATGTAAAATGTTAATAAATATTTGTTCTCCAATCACAATTCAGATAATATTGGTAAAAAAATTATATTTTTGAGATGCAAATTTAAGTTTGTGATTGTTCATTTTATTTAATATTTAAAGTGTATCATTTTTGTCATTTGAATCTATTAGAAATAAGTGATTTTATTTCGGTTAAAAAATGAGTTTTATTTTGGTTTATTGGCCGAGGTAAAGAAGGGTGTTATGAAAAGTGCGTCATTTTTCTCTTAGATTGATATATCAATTAAGTGAAAATTATATAGTGGTCATGAGTTTGATCCATAACGATTGTAATTCTATATTTTCAAAGTGCATATAAATTTATCTCTTAGTTTCTTTTAATACTCGAGGTGAAAAGTTAGTATTTACTTCGGTTGGGAGTTCGTACTGAGAAAAAATATTATTTTTATAATATTACATGATTTTTACTTTGATTTATATACACATACATTTTGTGACATAACCTATATTCACATGTTGCTTTGATTTATATACACATACATTTTGTGACATAAGCTATATTCACATGTTGCGACAAAAACCATATACACATGTTTTCAATAGACAGCAAACCAATCAAAAACATTTTAAACAAAAACCTATATACACATTTTGTGACATAACACATATATTTTTAACAAGGAAAAACATACCTTATGTACAACCAACCCAAAATGGCACATTTACACTTATATCATACTAATCTAGGTTACTAGACAACATCCCGTGAAAAATTAGTTTAAATCATGAATAATGTTAGCGTGAGTTGTCCATTAATATCACCGGAGCTATAATAAAAAAATAAAATTATTAATTATTCATTACTCTAGTTTGATTATAATTAGAAACAGAGTTTTGCATGTGTATATATATAATTTATTCCTCTCTTGTAAAGGATATACGTAAATAATATGAAAATATTGTATTAGTTTGACACGGTATCAACTGTCGGGTTTTAATCCTGGCCTGTAGTAACACCTTCCATTCTTCTACCATGGTCGAGTCAGATTCAATTTTCGATGATGTTACCTTATATTCTATTCTTGCTGAGTTGACAACAAAAATGACGAAAGTTATGAACTATGCTTCAGGCCCATCACAAATTAGTTCTGACAATGCGGTGACACCGATAGACATCAAGTTAGATGACAACAACTATCCCCTTTGGTTCCGGGTGGCCGAGATGTATATCTCAGAAAATACAAACTAGGATAAGGGATGGACAATAAACTCCATGGACTCTTCTCAAACAAACCCTACCTTTCGACGTTTGGATACTGACAATGCGATTATTAAGGGATGGAAAATAAACTCAATGGACTCTTCTCTAATCAACAATTTTGTTCGATTCTACATTGTTAAGCTGGTGTGGGAAGCAATTGTGACCACATACTTTGATTGTAGTGACACCTCCCAAGTGTATGACCTTTAACAACGAGTGACACGTCTTAAACAGGCCGACAGTTCTCTTATAAAATATTATAACGATTTCCAAGGGCTTGGGCGTGATATCAATTTTCGTCGTCCAAATTCGATGACATGCCCTGTTGATATCCAATACTATAATAGCCTTGTCCAAGAAGAACGTGCTTATGTATTTTTGGATGGACTTGACGACCGCTTGGATAATATCAGAAGTGATGTTTTACAAATGAAATCATTTCCCGTAGTGGATAAAGCATATACACATGTTACAAGGGGAACTCTTCGTCAGACAGTGATGACAAACAACTCTAATGAATTATTTGGCACGGTTCTCGCATTTAAGGGTCTCGAATTACCGAGCAGCAAGACAATTTCTCACTCGAAACATAAAGACTCACCTGATGGCACTAAGTGTTCTCATTGTGGAAGTGCCAAACATACTCGTGAGACATGTTCCCACATTCCAACATTAAGTTTCCACACAAATGAATGTAATGTTATAGTTTTCTCTAATCATGATGATGATTATAATGCATGAATACTTGATTTTGGAGCCGCCGATGATATGGCATTTGATGCTACTAATTTTTCTAAACATCAAACCCCTCGATGCTCAAGTATTGCCAACACAAATGATGGTTTATCGCTGATAACATGGGATGAAACTGTAATGTTATCACCAACCCTTTTTCTTTCTAATACACTGTTTGTTATCTCTCTATCTTATAAGTTGGTGTCAGTGAGTTACCAAAGACTTGAGTTGTAGTGTGCTGATTTATCCATCTTTTTATTTCCTTCAGGATATTCTCACGAAGGGGATCATTGGGATGTGCACACCACATGCATTATCATAGAAACAACAAAGTGAAACAAGTTTTACTTTTGTTTGATTAGGCCATACTTTGTTTGGAGACCTGAAACATGTGTTCCTCAATTTATTTCATACATATACTTGTTTAACTTCAAATGTGACATGTATTTTATCCAAGAGTCATCGAGTCAATTTTTCATTAAGTATGAATAAAAGTAATGTTCCTTTTGCTTTAATCCATTTTGATGTATGGGGTCCATCCCCAAAATCTTCTATCTCTGGTTATCGGTAATCTGTTATACTTGTTGATGATTGCACTGAAATGACTTGGATTTATTTGTTAAAACAAAAAAAATGAAGTGTTATACATATTTCAACAATTCCATAAAATGATTTAAACTAATTATTCAAAGAAGATTAGAATCCTTTACTCTAATAATGGTGGGGAGTTTATAAATCACCAATTCAATGAGTATGTAAAAAAAACACTGACTTATTCATGAAACCATGATTCCACAAACTTTGCAACAAAATGGTGTTGGAAAATAAAAAATCCCCACAGCCCACAAAATTGCCCGTGCTCTTTACTTAGAGTACATGTGCCTCACCTCCATTTGACTAATGTTGTCATTATAATATTATATCTCATTAATCGGATGCCATCGAATGATCTTGAATTTAAAACTCTATTGCTAACTTTGTCTATATTTGTATCGTTGTCCATAATAAAAATGCCGCCACTTCGAGTCTTTGGTTGTGTTATGTTTGTTCACCTACTGTTGGCTGGAATTTCGACGGTACATAATATGGGAGAAATAAGGGGATATCGAATAAAGTTTAATTTTACAATGGAAATGTGAAGGTTGTTACATATGGTTTTCGATCGACTGACCAAATAAGTATTGAGAATTAGAAAAGTCTTATTATTATGGAATGTATAAGACTTAAAGATATTTCAAGTTTCGAATTCAAATAATTAGACACATCATATTGTAGTGTTTGGCGCTTTGAAACAAAGACGAATTTGAATTCAAATGCTTTGTTATTTTCTAGAAGGATGTGTGAAAGCCTGAGGATTCAAGGAAGCATGCAACATCGAACGTGGCACTTCTGTATTGAAAGACAGTTATGGTCGAAGTAGTATAAATTAGAATCTTAATGTTAGATTTTAGTGTGTTAACTTTTGTACAAATTACTCATAAAACTCAAAGTACCAGTGTTTAGAGAAAAGAGTCATTTGAGAATGTACATATGAATCACCACATTTTACTTAATTGTCAATTTATTTTTACCATCATTATTCTTGTTCCTTTCACTTTTAAGTAAGAGTCTTTTTATTTTCCTACAGTTACTTTACACAGTATTTCTATCCTTTACACATTAACAATAACCTTTGAAAATATGAACATTCGAAAGACATAAACTAATGTAACACAACACATGTCCTAGGATCAATCTAGTCGATCTTGTAAGTTACCAGAATTTCAAGAATTCAAAAGACTAGCAGATGTTTACCAATTTTCATGGTAAACAAATTGGCACACCTGGTGAGATTGTGTCGTGTTCGAGTCACAAAGTCTTTGTTTTGTGTTTATTTTAGTCTATATTGTTTAACATTGTTGTATGAGATTAAGGAGTGGAAAATTAGTCAAAACTAATGAAAAAATTCCAAAAAGAAAATATACTAGGAAGATGGTTAACCCACCCAGTAACAATGGATAACAGCCACCCTCTTCGACAGGGGAAAGTACGAATTCATTGTCTACAACAGAATCGATACCTATTCAGGAAAATACAACGGGAACATCGAAAAATACTTTAAGTGGTCCAATTATGTCCCAAGTGCAAACACAGGGTCCACCAATGACCCTAGGGCAACCAGGGGAAACAAACTTCAAACATTTCGCGTTTAGATTCACAATGCCAATGGATGGCCGCAAACAGACATATGGCATGCCAACATCAATAATGGCAAGCCTCAATAATAGTACTTCAACATTTCCTGACCCAAGACTGTCAACATTTTCACTAGTACAAGGATCAGGACCAGGAGTCAATAATATGGGTCGAAATGTCCCTCCCCAGGATTCATTTCACAATTTCTTAACTTAACAACGAATTCTACAGCGGTGTTTTGACAGCAAATGGATGACAACAACCATGAAATGGTTGGTGTTTTAGCCCAAGAAATGGGCATTATCTCTAATCATTTGATTCAAAGTGCTATTGAAATTGTAATTCTAGTATCAGATATGAGATGTCGAAGGAGATGTCACGATACAAATATTTGAGGACAGTATAAAATGCAACAATATTAAAAGCAGTAAAAACACAAGGGATTGTTAACCCATTTCGGTGTACAACAACACCTACTTTGGGGGCTACCAAGCCAGGTAAAAGTCCACTAAATAGTATCAATTCATAGACCTTAGTAAAAAACTAGTTTACGGTCTAATCACTTAATCACTACCCGTGCTATACTTCTACCTAAGACACACCTAGGTATGTGGCCCTCCTCAAATCCCTTCAATCACTAACAGTGAAGAACAACAGAAATATTAAGTTCTAAGGACTTCAATCATTCAATACTTAAAAGCTTATGAATGATCCACAATTAACAACTCAAATTACAACTCAAGTATTAAACCAATACTTAGAGTGTATTACAATTAAAAAGACTTAGACTTCTAAAACAAAAAGAATATATTCTTCTTTTAAAAGTTCCAGCTTGATGAATAAGGATGCAAGTCCTTATAAAGGCGCAGCAGTGGGCTTGGGCTGAAAAACAAATATTCTAATCCCTTGAATTTTTCCATGAAAACAGACCAAGATATAATCCATAAGGATAATGAAAATAGAAAAATATTCCTCTGTATTTTTCGCAAACTATGAGTCACAAATCCTGAATGATGGCGCGCATAAAAACAGGAAACATATATGAAGTCACGTTTAGATAAGGAGGCAGATGTCAAGACATATGCTTTGACATCATTCAAAACCAGTTTGCTTCATATGTCAAGACATTTAGCAAAACATTATCAAGTCAGTGTTTTACCAAAATTCTTGCCAACAAACATTTACAAACTCCCCCTTTGGCAAATTTTGGCTAAAACATCATTTGAGCACATTATCAGAGCAGCAGCACAAGCAAAAGCAAAACTCAGTTAGCAGTTATCAAACAAAGTAACTAAGTTATCTATTAGTAGAGGAAGATGTCATAACATCTTCAGAGACATGAGGCTCCCCCTCAAACATTAAGCTCCCCCTCAGTCAATGGTCAGTTAGTCGGAGGTCAGTCAATTTCTCTCCCCCTTTTTAGACATAATATGCCAAATTAAACATACATTCAAGAGAATAGCAGTAATATAATATGACAAATAAGTACAAACCATAGAATCTAAGAGTCAAGCACATACAAGTGCCAAAAAGGAACAAAAGGGTTAAAAAAATAAACAGCAAATGGTCTAACTGTCTTCAGGACCAGTAGACTTGGCGGAGTCAGAACTTCCTTCATCATCAGAATCTCCTCCTTCAGTTCTCACTCTATCATCAAAACTATTGTCCTTCTGCATCTCCTTGATCATCTTTTCAAAAATTAGCTTTCTTGCTGAGCTAACTCTGATTACATCATCAAGTTCTTTGCAGGCTTCCCTTAATTCAGTTATCATGTCATCCTTAGTTGAGGTATTGTTTTCAGAAGATGCAGATGTCAAAACAATGTCTGGGATATGTTTTCCTGAAAACAGCTTGAAGTGAAGGGTCAGAGCGGACTCCCTCTTGCAAACTACATCATTACCACTCAGAATTCCAGGATGTTAATTAAGAAAAATTCCACAAATAAGAGATGAAAAGTCAATAGGAATTTTGATAGCACATGTTCCTGCATGCTTAGTAGTCTGATAAAAAATTTAAGCACCATAATCAAACAGTTTCTTGTTTCCAACAGCATAGATAAACTTTCCTATGCCAATTGTAATGGTTGAGGTATGATTGGTAGGAACCCAGTTGCAGCTCCAATTCTATGCAAGATAGCATATTTCAAACTTAGCTTGCTAACAAAAATCTTATTCTTCATGGGCCACTCACTCACTTGGTTTGCAGTGATGGCTTTGCACACTTGATTATCAGTTACTTCCGGCTCACAATAATCATCTTCAGACCTATCCATAAATCTAATGATGACAGTAAGGGAAAATTCTACACACCTACCTCTAACAAACACCTTCCTATAGTCCTTACTTTTATGATCAATACAGTCAATAGGAATATTAACAATAAATTCTTTAACAAGAGTCTCAACAAATTTTGCAAACCTGGTGACAGTCTTCATCAATCCAGTATAAGAAATCAGCTCCATAATCTCTTTGCACTCCATTTCACCAGCTCCCAACTCTCTTTCAAGGGAAATTCTTCTTTGAAATACATATTACCACTTTTCAGCATTTCCAACAGAATGGAAGGAAATGTTGTCAAGAGGAGCATCAAGCACCCTAACAGAAAGCTTCTTGCTTGCAGATTTCTTCATAGGAGAGATGTCCTAGACATCTTCCTCGACATCATAATCAAAGTCAACTTCTTCTACTAATACATCTTTCTTCTTACTTCTAGATCTCTTCACAAGTGAGATGTTCTCGATAGCATCATCATCATCATTATCATCATCATTTATGGAGCTTTGGGGGATCATACATAGTCTTCTTCTTGATTCTCTTGGAAGTGGATGTGACGTCTGAAAAAGTGAAAAACACAAGAAGGGGGGGTTGAATTGAAACTTAAAAATCAAAAGCAATAGACACGATGATTTTTATCCTGGTTCGCTTGATCTCAAACTACTCCAGTCCACCCGCCAAGGTGATTTCTCCTCTCTCCAACGAGGACTTAATTCACTAATAAAACTGATTACAAATCTACTTTGACAATTGCCAAAGTCTTCTTGAGTACAACCGCAATCCGGTTTATCTCAAGGAAATCTACTTAATCAAAAGAAAAGATTCACCGTGTAGTTGTTTTTTTTTCGTTACAAAAACTGTATCACTACTGTGATGTATTACACGAATTTGAAGTATAGTATGAATATAAATTTTGCAGCTTTTTGAGATTGTATGGAGCAGTTGTGTGAAATCATAAATGATTTACCCTTTGAACTTGTTTATATTGGCGTGGAAATCTGTCCAAATGGAAACATGATAATGGACACTTAATGCTCTTTCCATAATGAGAAGATCCTTGTCTGATTATAGCCGTTGCAAATGATACTGTCTTAATGGAAAAGTAATGCTTCAGAACTTAGGAATCTTGCATGCTGCTTTGCTTCAGAACTTGGGAAGTCAGAAACATAAGGTTCTGTTAACGTGTTAGACTTCCATTCAGAATCAGGATATCTTTCTCTTTAGCGCATATTCTGATCATCATACTTCAAAAAATTCCGATTACTCAGCTTGAATGCTTCTGTGGCTTAACTTCTGATGCAGTTTCATCCATAACTTTTGTACAACATAGAATACAAATTTAGAGTGCATATTTGTTCTTTGTGTTTGTTATCATCGAAACTCTTATGAGGGTTGTAGAATCAAACTATGTTATAACAATCTCCCCCTTTTTGATGATGACAAAAACTAGGATTTTTCAATAAAAATATACAGAACAAAAAGCTTAAGAGAGTCTCCCCCTGAGTTGAGTACTCAGATAGAGATGAGATACTTCCCTGAAGTTCCTTCTTATCAGAGTTTTTGATGCATCTCCTTCTGTCTTTATCAGAGTTTGTTCATGTTTAAGCTTTCAGAAAACAAATAAGAAGTTAAGATATTCAGAATGTTTGAGACTTAGTCCCGGTAAAATGTTATGGAAAATATCTTACGTTCTCCCCCTTTTTGTCAGGTATCAAAAAGAAATATAACCATAAATTATCAGAGTCAAAATGATGATTTGTGTTGAAAACAGATTGCAATGACATCTTTCAGAAACAGAGAAGATAAGATGAAGAATACAAAAAACAAGTTAAAAAAATCTAAGATAGAGGGGGAAGGCATGTGAACAACGCTTCCAGCAAGCTCTTAATCTGAGTGCTTGATTCTTCTTGCATATCCAATATATCCCTTATTTCTTTGTTTGTGTCTTCTTGCTTATCCAACCTTGCGTGGATTAAAGCATTCTCCTTCTTCAGCTCTTCCATAGTTTGCATGACCAGAGACGTAGCTGGTGTTTCCTTAGAGGTTACAAGTCGTTCAGAACACTCTGCAACATCTTTTGATTCAACTACTTCTTCAGTTTCATTTTCCTTTTCTTGAGCAGTAGCCAGAGGGTGACTCTTAAAACATGGTTCGGTGGCTTTTGAAGGTTGGTTCTCTTTCCAATGAGCATTGTCCAGCAAAAGAATTTCTTTCTTGTCTGAGTGACTCGACTTGGTCTTTGAAGGCTTTCAGCTGATCACTGAAGCTCTGTTGAGCCATCTCATAACTCAATTCTTTCAGCCTCTGGGATTCAGAGTTGAACCATTTTCTGAATCTATCCCAAAGAGAATCAGAAGCAGTAGGATTAGAATTCTCTTGACTTGCTTGCTTCAAAGAGTTAACCCATTCTTGTATTTCTGTTTCAAAAATCAACAAGTTCTTACCAACATCCATTTTGGTTAAGGTTGGTTTGGTTTTGGGAATGTAAATTTTATTGGTGGTTGAAGCTAGATGGTCCAACGCTTCTAGATCAATGACAGTTCTGAGATGACCAGTTGGACGGTTAATTGGTGAGGGAGTAGGAGAATCAGAAATTAGTATTGGTGAGCGAGGAGTGTTTGGTGGTGTGGAGTCGTATGGTGAAGGTATTTATGGAATATCAAGTATGGAGAGAGGTTGATGAACCATAAGAGGTTCTGTTATTCCAGGAATAGGGGTAGTGGTATCAGAGTTTGTAAACAAGTCTTCTGATGGGTTTGCGGTAGCGTGTTGATTTTCTGGTTCAGGGGTTTTAGAATTTGGATTCTTAGTTTGTGGAGTGTGAGGGTTTTCATTTTCTGGTTGAGGAGAGTTGGGATTTGGATGTTCTGGTTGTGTAGAATGAAGGTGTATATTTTATGGTTGTTGAGAGTGGAGGTTTGGATTTTCTGGGATTGGTGATTGAAAGTCTTGGTCAAAAAGTTCAATATCAGAAAGAACTCTTGTAAGTTCTTGTTGATTTTGTTATAGATTTGGATTAGGGGAGTTAGGTTCATTTAAGAAGCTGCCAAGAGTTACAGAAGGATCAAACTCTATGTCAAAATCCTCAAATATTTATGGTGAGGGATCTTCTGTTGGTTGAGGGGGGACTGTTTCAGATGTTGGAAAAACTATAGATTCTACAACAGAAACAAAAGATGTGTTACCTTTCTTTTTCGCAGCTTTGGGTGTCCTCTGAGAGGATCCTTCTCCTGCTGCCTTCCTCTTTCTAGATTTCTTCAGCACAACATCTGGAGTTGACTTGTGCAGGTCACGAATGTTGAGTTCTGGAATAGTTCCATCTTCCTTGCAAGCTTCAAGGTATCTGACCACAATCTCTGGAGAAGCATCTATCTCAGAAAATAATGGAAAATCTTTCAGAGGGATTCTCCTAGACGTGATGACTTCATGAGAAGCAACTATTGGTTCCTTCTTAATGCTTTCAATAATCTTCATTTTCTTCAGATTCTTGACATTTAGTGGTTTTCCAGCACTTGCCTCCAGAGTGCTGATCTCCTGAGCCTCTATCAGATGTTCTATCAGCTTGTTCTCCTTCAAAATGTCAGAAATCAATCTTCCCAGAGGAATCCAATCCCTCTTTGTTCTTTCTTCTTCCCTTGTTTCTTTCACGCTTGTTCTCAGATGATTGAATAGCAAGTGTGGAAGATTTATTTTGGTCTTCTTTGAGATAAAGTATAACAGAAACTACTGATCAATGTTGATGTAGTCAGGAGAGCTTGTAGGCTTCCTGTGATTTATGAAACCTAGAATGATCCTGGACCAGATTATGTAATGATCTTTCAAGTCTCTTATCTTGCTGGATGGCTGTCCAGAGGTAAAAATGACTCTAGCAATAGATTTTAGGTCAGAACGCTTATCATCCATGTCAATGCATCTGAATCTTCCGCCATTGTACCCAATAAGTTTCCCAATCAAATCTTCTGTAATCACTATCTTCTTCCCCGTAATATATGATGTAACCCGATGATTAGATGAAGTAGCATGAATCTAGAATTCCTTAACAAGAATAAGGAATACTTGACCGAACAGACAATCAAAGTATCTGTTCCAGCCCTGAGCCATTACATCTTCATACAAATAAAACCCATTTTCCTTTAAACTCTCAAAATCAATGATTAACTCACATAGAACTTCAAGATTGTCGAATAGAGGGAGTAGCGTTCTTATGGGTTCCTCATATTGTTCTGTTGAAGAAGAAATAGGAGCACTGTGGAGATTTTTGATGCTTGATGAGGATGTCGTTGTTCACGCGGATTTGATTTGAAGAATACAAAGAAAAGGGTTTTTGCAAAACGAGAGCAAGAGAGAATAATAGATGTAGTAAGAAGTGAATGAAATAGTGAATTTGAATTTATAAACACTTTTAAAAACATAATCAGTAAGAAAGAGAAAATAAGTAATGATTATACTGTAATTATGAAACCTGGAATTAGGGGATTGCGTGTAGATACTGAACAGTTACCATTGACTAGTGTCTCAATGCATCCAACCAGAGCCTTAGACCCTTCAGAATTTGAACGCGTGTTCAACCTCAGAAGGTAGCTTGTGAAAGTATGACATATGTTTGATGGTGTGAACTGCACGCCTCTATCTTTGAAATGAAAGGTTCAGATCTTCATAGATAGATTCTGAAGCAATTTTACTTCTAACTTCTGAAGACACGTTGATCAAATGTTCACAAAAAAAAAGTTCTGAGGGTTATAGAATATGCAACTAAAGCATCTTATTCTGGACATAATTTCATGCTGAGATGTTTCAGAATGAAATTAAATCTATCTTCAGAAAGGGATTTTGTAAAAACATCAGCCCATTGATGGTCTGTGTCAATAAATTTTAAAGTGAGAATTCCTTTCTGAATGTAGTCCATAATAAAATGATGTTTTATTTCTATATGCTTAGCCCTATAATGCAAAATAGGATTTCTAGATAAATAAATTGCAGAAGTATTATCACAGAAAATAGGGATGTTACTCTCAAATATGTTGAAGTCTTCAAGCTGACTTTTCATCCAGAGCATTTGTGTGTTGCATCCAGCAGCTGCAATGTATTCAGCTTCTGCTGTTGACAATGTAATTGTGGACTGCCTCTTGCTGGTCCATGAGATCAGATTGTCTCCTAGAAACAGGCAGCTTCCAGAAGTACTTTTACGTTCTACTCTGTCTCCAGCAAAATCAGCATCATAGTATCCTACTAAACTGTATTCATTTGATTTTCTATAAAACAAACCCGGGTTAGTAGTACCTTTCAGATACTTGAAAATTCGCTTAACTGCTGTTAAGTGAGATTCTCTAGGATCTGATTGGAATCTAGCACATAAATAAATGCTATATAAAATGTTAGGCCTTGAAGATGTCAGATAAAGGAGAGAACCAATCATACCTCTGTAGATCTTCTGCTCTACCTTTTTACTTACCTCTTCCTTTTCCAGAATGCACGTGGGATGCATTGGAGTCTTTGATTGCTTACATTCTGAGAGGTCAAATTTCTTTAGAAGTTCTCTGACATATTTGCTCTGGTGAACATACATTCCTTCTGGAGTCTGATTGATCTGAATGCCCAGAAAGAATTTAAGTTCTCCCATTAAGCTCATCTCAAACTCTGCCTGTATGCACTTAGCAAATTCTCTTCCCAAAGATGGTTTAGTAGATTCAAATATAATATCATCTACTTAAATCTGAAAAACTAAAATGTCATTCTTAAATGTCTTACAGAATACGGTTGTGTCCATTTTCCCTCTAGTGAATTCCTTTTCTAACAGAAAGTTACTTAGTCTTTCATACCAAGCTCTGGGAGCTTGTTTCAGACCATAAAGTGACTTCTTTAGTTTAAAAACATATTTTGGGTGTTTGGAATTTTCAAACCCAGGGGGTTGGTGAGCATATACCTCTTCATCAATGTAACCATTTAAGAATGAGCTTTTGACATCCATCTGATACAGATTGATGCCATTATTTACAGCGAAAGAGATTAAGAGTCTGATAGATTCTAACCTATCGAATGGAGCAAAGGTTTCTGTATACTTTATCCCCTCTTGCTGAATATAACCTTGTGCAACCAGTCGTGCCTTGTTTCTGGTGACTTCTCCCTGCTCATTCAGTTTGTTTTTGAACACCCACTTTGTTCCAGTGACGTTGAACCCTTTTGGTTTGGGAACCAGATCCCATACGCCATTTATGGTGAATTGGTTTAACTCCTCTTGTATTGCTAGAATCCAGTTGTTGTCCATAGGAGCTTCAACAATTGTTGTTGGTTCAATCAGAGATACCAATCCCATGAGGGATTCTTTAGAATTTCTGAATGTTGATCTTGTTTTGATTGAATCATCCTTCTTTCCCAGAATCTTATCTTCAGGGTGAGCTATGCTGCTTCTAGATAACCTTTTCTGGAGTTGATCAACAAAAGGTGCTGGAATGCTTGTGACATTTCCTTCTGATGTTTTTGGAGCATCTCTATTGGGAACTTCTGATGAGTTGCCTTCAGCACCTGTGAATTCAACTTCTATATCTGCAAAAGATTCATTCTGCTTTGACTTTTAAGGGTCAAGCTTATCATCAAAACTAACACTGATTGACTCTTCAACAATCGGTGTTTCTGCATTGTATACTTTGTACCCTTTTGAGCGTTCAGAGTATCCTAACATAATACACTTATGTGCTTTAGAGTCAAACTTGTTCAGATGATCTTTAGTGTTCATAATAAAACATGTAGATCCAAAAGGATGGAAATAAGAAATGTTGGGCTTTCTGTTATTCTACAATTCATATGGGGTTTATTCCAGAATAGGTCTTATAGAGATTCTATTCTGAATGTAACATGTTGTGTTAATTGCTTCTGCCCAGAAGATCTTAGCAATGTCAGTCTCATTGATCATTGTTCTGGCCGTTTCTTGCAGTGTTATGTTCTTTCATTCTACAACTTCATTTTGTTGAGGAGTTCTAGGACAAGAGAAATCATGCGAAATGCCTTTTTCATTAAAAAATATTTCAAAATTTTTGTTTTCAAACTCTCCACCATGATCACTTCTGACTTTGACAATTCTAAGACCCTTTTCATTATGAACTTGGTTACAGAAAGCAACAAACACAGAATATAACTCGTCCTTGTGTCTTAAGAACTTTACCCATGTTCATCTGCGATAGTCATCTACGATCACTAACCCATACTTCTTGCCACTAATAGACGCAGTTTTTACTGGTCCAAATAAATCTATGTTCAAATGTTCTAATGGTCTAGAGGTAGAAACAACATTTTTAGCTTTAAAGGCAGGTTTTGCAAATTTTCCTTTCTGACATTCTTCACACAGAGCATCTGAACTGAACTTCAGATTAGAAAGTCCTCTGACCAGATTGAGTTTGTTAATCTGAGATATTCTTCTCATACTAACATTCCCCAATCTTCTGTGCCAGACCCATTGCTCGTTGTTAACAGAAGGAAGGAATTTTACATTCTGACTCTTTAGTTCAGAAAGTTTTATCTTATAAATGTTGTTTTCCCTCTTTCCATTAAACAAGATAGTTCCATCTTTATGACTAACAACTTTGCTTGAATTTTGATTAAAGATTATATCATAATTGTTATCACTTAATTGACTTATGGATAACAGGTTATGCATCAATCCATCAACTAACAACACATTATTAATAGAAGGAAGGTTACCATTGAAACAACGCGGTCGAAACCTATCATCTGGATGTAATGAAACATCAATGAAGTCGCCATCGAACGTCATTTATCCCGCCGAAATGGAAAGGTAAACATCGAGAAAACCTGGAAAGGGATAAATCACGGTCTTTCGATCGAGATATCGGGTAAGGGAGTTTGTTACGCGAGGGGAAGGTGTTAGCACCCCACACGCTCGTAGTACTCTAAGGTATCCACTCTTGTTGTCTAATCTAAATGGGTGTGGTCAAATCCTGTGTCTATGGCTTACAAATGAAAAGGGAATGCATGCGAAAGAAAAGAAGAGAACAATGTAGGGAAAATAAAAGTTGTGCTCGATTGGGCCCTACCCCAATGCCCACGTATCCCTTTTGAGGAATCAGAGCAGCCGTAGTTCGGCTTATGTGTTTTGGTTGGTTTGTGTTTTTTAGTTAAGGCAAACAAAACAATCAAGATGTCAAAACATCAAATGAAACAACAAACAAATAAGGTGATCAAACATCGACCAAATAATAACAAAGTAACACGTCAAAGATGGCGAAACATCGAATGATAAAATAACACACCTAATAATGACATTGAGGGTCAAAGTTGGATAATCAAACATGTGCGATGGCGAAACACCGGCTTCAAACAAATGTGCGATGGTGAAACATCGGCTAAGAGGTAACGAAGATATAATGGCAAAGATGACGAAACATCAATAAAACAGATGACAAAATAATCACACCTGACAATGATATTGACAATCAAAGTAGGATAATCAAACATGTGCGATGGCGAAACATCGGCTTCAAACAAATGTACGATGGCGAAACATCGACTAGGAGGTAACAAAGATATCATGGAAAAGATGACGAAACATCAATAAAACAGATGACAAAACAATCACACCCGACAATGATATTGAGAATCAAAGTAGGATAACAAACATGTGCGATGGCGAAACATCAGCTTCAAACAAATGTGCGATGGCGAAACATCGGCTAAGAGATAACAAGGTATCATGGCAAAGATGGCGAAACATCAATAAATCGGATGACAAAACATCACACCTAACAATGATATTGAGAATCAAAGTAGGATAACAAACATGCGCGATGGAGAAACATTGGCTTCAAACAAATGTCTGATGGCGAAACATCAGGTAAGAGATAACAAGGTATCATGGCAAAAATGGCGAAACATCAATAAATTGGATGACAAAACATCACACCTAACAATGATATTGATAATCAAAGTAGGATAACAAACATGTGCGATGGCGAAACATCGACTTCAAACAAATATGTGATGGTTAAACATCGGTTAACCAGGTTTAAAAGCAAATCCAAGAGGCACACAGACAAAGTAAGATTGGTTTGTATCTTTTACCTTGAAGAAGGGTTTGAGTTTATTAGAAATGTCTTATGATTTGCCAAGAAAACAATTTTGTTTTAAGATGCAAAATGCAAAGGAAAAAAAACAACTAAGGGAGACTATCCTAATCTCTAGCCCTAATGTTATCATACAATGATTGGTCCTAAAGTGGGGGATGAAAGAGCGAATTTTCTACCCTAAGTTAGCATGCATGGATACCTATCCTAATGTCTAGCTCGAAAGCTACTCTGATCGAGCAATCCTAAGGGAGCATGGTAAATACCAAACAAATAAACAAACAAGTGTTTTGGAAAAAACACACAAACATGAGTAACAAGCAAGGCACATATGTGGAATCGCCTTAAACAGGGATTTAAATAAACCAGAGGGATCCCTGACAGATATCAGCAATGGAAGTCCCTTTCATGCATGTCTATTCCTGTTTGACATGATTAATATGCAGAGATAAGAATGAGATCACAATGATACCTAACAGAGTAGGTATGTTGCCTCTTCGAAGCGCACGAGATAAGACAGCTCTAACAAATGACTCCCTGTACCCCCTCAATTAACCATCAGTTAGGCATACCCGGGTTACATTAACGATCGATCGCAAGGTCATAACACAAATGTTCAACAGATAAGGAGAGTGCTTGGGGTATGGGAGTTGAATTGGGTTATGATTAACCAAGGGGTATACTTGATTAATCTCGTGAGAGTAGGTGCTCCTACCCTTAACTATGAGACCCTTTGTGCATGGAAACACTCGGTACATGGACCAGAGTGGTTGATTCGGGTTATGGTTAACCAAGGGCAAAACTTGATTAACCTAGTTAGAATTGCCATGCCTAAGCTCAACTATGAGACCCTTTATGAAGATGCTTGGTATGTGGACCAAGGGAAGGGAGAGAATTCGATTCAATGCATAAGATCAAAAACCCATACAAAGTAGTTATATGCATGCTCCTAGAAAGTGGGACTAGTGTGGCACTAGCATTCTAAATGACCAATTGGAATAATTGATCGAATAGTTGTCGCTGTAGAAAAGCCCAGGACTAAAATACGAAATGTGTGCAAGTGTGCATTTGTAGGTGGATACCTGCTCATTGATGATGAGCCCAAGAGGAGGCCATGTGTTCTAATTTAAACAAAATATGAATGATAGCAATTTAAACATATAAAGAAAATAGTAAAGAATATAAGATTTTAAACTATTACAAACCATATGGGAATGGGGGGGGGGGGGGGGTACAAGTTTACGAATGAGGATGAGTCGAATGGATAATACGCTTAATAGTCTAGATAATCAAACAATACAACCCAATTGAAATATTAAACAATTAATTAAATTGAACCATTTTATTTGATACCATTAATTAACAAAATAATTAATGATATCAAATAATATTTTTCAATATAATTAATTCTTGAAACAAAAGTATATTTTTGTATTATTATCATTTTAATATTTTTTTTATTTTTTATTTCTAAAAAAAAAGTAATTAAACAAACAATACAAAAAAAATATAAAGAAAAAAAATCAAAATGGGCCTGAAATCTGTAATTTGGAGGGGTGCTGGAAGCAAAAAGTGCCTTAGGCCCAAACTGAATTCGCTGATCCAGTATAGCGTGGCTTCTGAGGTTCAGCGTGAGGGAGCGTGTCTGAAGCATTTGATGAAGATCTATGGTGATCAAGCGGCTGAGAAAGCGGGGATGCACTGTAAGCGGGTGGGGTACCTACATAAAATTATCAAGCACTAATCATAAGGGCGGTGACAAGTGTCACCGCCAGATTAGTTATTAATCACAACAAATTATCAAAAATTAAAGCAAAGTTAATTTCAAAATGAGCAAATGTTCATTCTCTTAACCCTTTACGTTCTCTGTTCTCTCTCTTCATAGTGCCTCGCCTGAGAAGGAAGATCAGTCGTGCCGGAAATCGCCTCGCGGAAGATATGACGGCGGCGAGAGGTGGACTTGCTCCGATCTAGATTTTATTTACATCATCTTGCTCACCTTGTCTTTCTAAACACGATTCTGATGTTTGATTTCACAGATTATGAAGGATTTTGTGTATATCTCGAAGGGGGAATTGAAACCCTACGTATCAGATTTTGCGATTTTTCGGCCTCTTTCGGGTGATATTGCTCTTATCACTTCTTTTGAACTCTTTGCGACCTTTATTTCCTCTTCATCTTTCTCTGTAATCAGAATTCGTAATTTCTGAAACGAAAATTTCTGAAGGGTTTGAGTTTTTGAAGATGATGATAGCTTAGGGATTGTGTGATGTTGCTTGCGTAACTTGCTGGTTCTTTTTTTTTATGTGTGTGAACTGTGATTGTTTCTGAGATCTGAAGAGTTTGTAAAAATGGAAGATGATGAACTTAGGGTTTTTGGGGGTTGTTGTGATTGTTGTGTAGCTTTTAATTTTCTGTGTACCATTGCCCCCCCTGAAACTTGTGAAATTGAAAGGTTTTATACTGAGATGGATTAGGGTTGCTGTTTGATAGCTGAACTCTGATTTGTTATGATAACAGGCTTGCTGAAATTGTTTTGCATTTGGGCTTTGGCAATCTTTGGTCTGTTATTCTTTTCTGATATCTGTTTTTATTTGAGATGCAAATTTTTTTTACTGATATGCTGAGTTGTGATGCGTGTGATAGCAAATGGTTTTGCTGGACCTGGAAAGTTGACATCCTGGATTTGTTTCTAATTTCTGATATTTGCCTTGCAATGTTGTTTCTTGTTATGTTGAGCCAGAACTTCTGATTATCACCTCATCATTTTCTGATATGTGAACTTCTTGATGTTGTTGGGCTGAGACTTGTTTCTGTCTTATGATGATATCTTTCTGATTTTCTGATATGCTTTTGTTGCGTATTGGGCTGAAATTTTTCTATTCTGAGTTTGTTTTCCTTTGCTGAACCATGATGTTATACTGGACTTGAAAATGCACTTTTGTACTGCTAACTATGATGAAATTCTGAGTTTGTTTTCCTTAGCACCTCCCTTTGTGAACCAACAACCAATGGTTTTTGTGATTTGCAAAGGGAATACCCTTAAGCCAATGATTACATTAGAAACCTGATTTATTATGAAAAATTTTTTTTTATGAGGCTTTGTATTGGGCTTTGAACATGATTTGAGAACCACCCTATTATGATTCCTTTACACAACCATAATGATGAATGAACCTTTGAGAAACTTGCTTGAAATCACCTTGTTCTTATTTATGTTGAGTTTTTTTCTTTGCTAATTGTTCTCTCTTATGTTTCATGTGATGGATGAGAGGGAGATGAAGAGAAAGGTGTTGAAGATGAAGCTAAATCAACGGCCTTGGAAAGCTTAAAGA
This sequence comes from Vicia faba, assembly GCA_948472305.1. NCBI lineage: Eukaryota > Viridiplantae > Streptophyta > Magnoliopsida > Fabales > Fabaceae > Vicia > Vicia faba. Next base: position 1,362,982,023 of record OX451741.1, on the reverse strand, counting down.
CTTGAAGAAAAATGTCTTTTTTGTAGATTTAGAACAAACATGTGTTTATTAAAAAATGTAACAATGCAATTTCATGTTGTAACTTGAACTTTGAGAATTTATAAATTGCAATTAGTAATGAATTTCAAACAGAAGGAGGTTCAAACTTGTACTCGTAAACATACTTGTAAACTCGTATAGATTCCAATTTGAAACTTGCAATTCAAACTTCTTTGCCATGGTGCTTGTAAAAACAAGTTGAATTTTTGAATGAAATATCTTCATGAACCTAGATAAATTTTTGAATACCAAGAGTGTCCATACAATTGTGCCGTAAAAGATTGACTCACCTTTTCTAAATTGAAACCACTTAATCCTATGGCATTCAATAATCATCCGAAAGAACATCTCTGCAATAACATCCACATACCAAAACACCATTAATAATTATCAACAAATACCTTCCCACAAGACGAGAAAACTGCAATCTCAAGACCAACTCTCTTGTTAAATTTCTTCCTAAATAATCAATGTATCCTTAGCAAGCTCTCAAGCTTAACGAATTTTATCATAAATCAAACTCTGACTCCAGATAACCTTAACTGTAAACCCTAATATTGCACTGAATCATGGATCCTGGGTGCTTTGTGTAATGATAAAAAGAAGCTCATGCAGATGAGACTAAGAATTTTAACAAGAAATGCATCATATATCTTGGTGACCAAAAACCATGCACAAGGGCCAGTGGATAAGAGAAGAATGAGATTTACTTTGAAACCCTTGCCATTCTGAACCCTCTGATGAGACAAAGAAACAACCTGAAATGCTTTGAATGCAATGGAACCCTTGTTAGCCTAAATGATCAAAATAATGAGGATATGAAATCCTTCTTAGACTGATTGACAATACGACCATTTTCCACAACTTGAAGAAAACTAGAGAATAAGAATACATTGATCCCGTCACAATGCATGAATACGTATGATGAAACATAAGCCATAAAAATTCTGAAATCAAGAGGGTAAATTTTGGGGTGCAACAGTTGTCCCTATTCAATTATCTTCAACATGATAAGTGAGAAAAGTGACAACTTTCGAGCGTTCAGAGTTGAAGATGATTGAATACAAAAGAACCCGAAAATTTACACTCTTGAAAAAGAGAGAAAAAGAAGCAGAAAACCCCCAAGACATGCGTCATAATGAAACTGTAACGCATGTTGAAACAAAATGAAAACAAAAAAGAGTAGACGCAACTAAACTTTTGGACAAATGTGCCAGGGCAAAACCGTGCTTCAAAAAAAAGGTGAGATAAAACTCAAACCGCAGAGTATAGGCGAATCTAAGCTCTGGACAAGAAAGCATACGCGGGTGAGGAGGCGAAACTCTGAGCTCGACCCAAAGCAAAGGTGGCTAGAGTGCGTGATTCTAGGAGAACTTTCTAATCTCAACTAAGATAGACAGTATGAAGGAACTGAAAGAATCTCAGAAATGAGGAACAAAAGCGAGACGAAACTCGACTCAATAACCAGTTAGACGAAACTAAACCAGATGAGTACCAGGACGAGACTGGATTTCACGCACGGATAACGAGGCGAAACTCGACCCATAGCAAAGTGATGAGAGTGCACGTTTCTCAGAGCACCTTCTGGTCTCAGATCGATGGATAAACAGTGACGAAAATTGATAGAAGAATCCAAGGAACAAAAAGAGACGAATCTCAAACCTGGGACGTAATATGAACATTGCACTCGGTAAACAAACACCGTCAAAGGGTCTAAGGTGTGAAAGCAACGACGAGACAAAACTTGACTCAATATCTAGTTAGGCGAAACTAAACTAGATGAGTACCAGGACGAAGCTGGATTTCATGCACAGGCGACGAGGCGAAACTCGACCCAAAGCGAGGAGATTAGGGCATACACCTAAAAACCTGCTGAAAGCGAATATCAGGACGAAACTGGTATTCGAAAGGTGCATCAATAGACATTGGAATGAACCGGAGAGGGTAGTGAAGACTAAACCCGAGAAGACCGTGCCAGGGAGAAACTGAACTATGGTCAAACGTAGACACTCAAAAGATTGACGTCAAAAGGATATTGGTATGGGGAGGAAACTGAGATAATGAGGACGAAGACCTCGCTGGAGTTTTAACCCGAAGTATTAGCAAAAATCACTAGGGATGACAGAAATAATAATGGCTTATGTTCTGATGTATGTTTGAATTCCTTGTTATATAGCACAATGCTCCATATAATGCAAATGCTACGCGTTTAGGTAAATGCAATGTAATGATGCATGTTTAAAAGTTCCACTGGGGAATGGCCAGTTGAGAAGCCAATAACCAAGAAGTCAGGATCTGACATGACTTGCAAAAATAAATTGCAAAATCCAAACGAGAGGAGAAAATATGGGGATCCACTAGAGAGGGAACCTCGAAGAGATGAAGCTTCATCGAGAATAACAAACAGGAAACCAGTAGAAATGGGCCACAAACATTGAGAGGAGCTGCAAAAATAAATTACAAATTCCTATAGAAGATCAGATCGACACTGTAGCTTCTGAAGAAGGGCGCCATCTGAAGATTAGGCATTTGAGAGAGAAGATCAGGGTAAGACTGTAATCTATGGAAAAGACAGCGCGTGGCCGTGTTGAGGATGGCATCAAGACAACAAAACCCGACGTGAGAGGTGAATTCTTTGCTGGGGGAACAAAGCTCTGCTGAGGAGACATGACTTCACCGGGAAGACCGAACCTTGTTGAAGAATTTGTTGGAGAGATATTTTTCTTGGAATGTAACCTTTGAATGGATCATGAAGATAGTCACACAGTATCGACCTTACTGGGGATAAGGAAAGATCTTAACAAAAGGATGCCCCATGCAACAGATTAGCTGGGAAATGAGAGGTCATGGCGAGGGATCTCTATTGGCAACTCTGTTAGAGAGTTGAAACCTCTTCAGAATGTGAGTTCCCATTTAAACAACTCCACTGGGGATGTGCGACATATCCAAACTTGAAGTCTCAGAATGAAGCCTTTCTAAAAGAAGATTCCTGGGGCAATAAAACTCTGCTGAGGAAACAAAACTTCACTGGGGATAGGGCAAAGATCCTTGAACCTTCGGTATTCAACAGTAAAATAGACTATGAAGATAGTCAAACAGTATCACTTTACTGGGGAAATGGAAATCTCAGCCAACATCAAACCTACTAAGGATAATAAAAGATTTTTTTTGATATTGAAATGCCCCAAGTCACAAATCAGATGGGAAAAATGAGAACTTAGAATGCGAACTTCAATGATAATTCAAATCGGGGGATGAACTCCACTAGGAATAGTCTCCGTTAAGAAACGAGATAATGCTCATCCATACTTTGTTGGAGAATGAAGGTATCCAGAACCTTATCCACCTCGAGAATCCCTCACATGACAATGCTGAGAAGAAGCAACCCTGCGGGGGGGATTTCCTGTTCCAGCGTTCAAAAGTTAGAGGTAAGACTCTCGCATGGGTGCCGATAAGCTGTAATTTACAGAGCGAACGACAATTCCTCGTGAGGACTTCATGGGGTTCATACCATCATTGACACGCTGCCCTAGAATAGTGGAATTTTGAGAAATCGATCCTCAACTTGTCTTCCCCAGCATGGCGAAATGAAAAGACCAGTAACCACAGGCTGAACCCTGATAAAAACTCGCAAAATAAATTGCAAATTCTGCTAGAGAAGATCATACCAAAATTGACTTTTGTTTGATAGGTTGTCAATTTATCACTGGGGATAACTTCCTGGGGAGAAAAATGCAAAAATAAATTGCATTGCAGAAGAAATCTTGACCTATGTCTCACCTCTTAACGTTCTGGGGAAAAGATTCAGTATCTCCTTCCACACATAAAGAGAACATTGTTGGAAGTCGGTTCCTTACAAAAAGAACTCTGGTCGAGAATAAGACGCTTTTGTAGGAGAGACCCAACAAGATATGCTATTGCTGGAAGTAAGAGAATCTTCAGCTCCACTTATCCTGGGGCTAGGAACCATAATAGTGTACTCTTTTGGGGAAGCAACACTTATCAACATCCAGGATTGGGATCTACTAGGAAAAGAGAGCATATGTGAATAACACTTTCGATGAAACGACTCTATTGGAGAAATGAGAATTCCTGAATAGTAGATTTCTTGATAAGGCAACTTCACAGGGGAGATGAGGATTTTCGAGTAAGGGATTTCTGAAGTCAGCCCTGCTGGGGGAAAAGAGAAATTTTGCATAAGAGATCTCAGCCAATGGTCTTCACTGGAGAGATAAAATAAACCTCAACATAAATCAACTGGGGGAATGAAAATTCCTGAGAACGAGGTCTCCAATAAGGCAGCTCCATTGGGGAATGAGAAATCTTTGGATAAGAGATCCTCATGAACAGCCTCCTCTGATGACTTTGCTAGGAAACAGAACAGACTTGAATAGTCTTTACTGGGGATAACAGAAAATTCTCCACATAACTAACTTCAAACCATGCTTCTGCCATGAGGAGATTAGATAATTCTTGAACAAGAATCTTTATGAAGTGACTTCATCGGGGAACAAGAGAAATTTCCAAAGGAATTCTCGACTTCAGTTGGGGATGAGAACATTCCGCTTTTACTAGGTGACCAGGAAGACGAAACTTCAAGCACTTGGAGGATACGACTCTCTTAGTCTGAAATTCCAACTAGTCGATCCTTAAAACTATATGCTTTGGGAGATTCCCTAGGGAGCGATAGAAACTTAAGATCTCCCTAGAAACCCTTAATTAATCTCAAATAAATTTGATCTTCCTGAAATGAAGTCTTCGGTGAATAAGAATATGTTCAATCAAATCTTCAGTCAGGGTAATGATGCTGTGCTCCAAGAAATAGATATTCTCTTGGGAGAAGTAGAAACTTCAGTGTCGTTTCGGGGGAAACGATCCAGGTTAGGGTTACTTTAATCCTCTTGAAAGATGTTGCTCTGGTGTTGTACCCCAAAATTTGCCCTCCCATTTCTCAATAATTTCTCATCACAAAGCCCTTGAAGCTCAAGATCCAGTTAGGGTTTCATCTACTCAAGACCTCTCCTTGCACTGTGGACTCAAATTAGGGTTTGTGTTTGCACAAAGATGCTTTGACCTAAAATTCCCAAGATGACTTTCATGCTTCATATTGGACTCCCAAGTTTACCCACATCAAGTTTCAAGTCTCGATTCCAAGTTTTGCTCAGTCAATTGGACAGTTGACCTAGAAATCAGCTGTATTGGGGAAAAAGTCAACTATGGCCAATTGACAGTCAAACCTCATGAAAATTGACCCACATCAACATTATGAACTCATATGAATCATTTGATCAAGTTTGGATCACAATTCCCCAAGAAATTTGATCAGATCACCAAAAGGACAAAATGGTCATTTTTAGGGTTTTGACTGCACAAAGGCAATTTTTGACTGTTTGACCTAGCCAATGGCAAACCAAGCTCACACATGGACTCAAGGACCACATGGAATTATCTTGACATGATCAACAAACTCAAAAGATCCCAAGTACACAGGATTGACAGTTGAATTTCCCAGTCAATTGATCAATTTTGACTGTATACTGAAAAGTCAAACTTTGACTTTTTGGTCAAAATCAAGGGTCAAGATTCATTTTTCATCAAAACTTGCCAAATCATGAAACTTTTTCACCAAGAAACCAAGAAATGCAAATTAGGGTTTAAAATGGAATTTTTCATAACTTAGAATTTTTCTAAGTTATGAAAAACCCTAATTTTTTCCCAACTTTGCCCCACTTTTTAACCAATATCCATTTGGATTCAAACAAAAGTCCAAACATGAAAGTTGTAGCTTGTTGCATAATCTACAACTTTGATTCACAAAGTTTTATCATTTGAAGCTTGTATTTCAAGTTACAAATTTTTGAATAAGGGCACTAAACCATTCTTAACTTAGTGAAATTTGACCTATTTTGACAAGGTTTTCTACCCCACTTCAAGGCCATTTTCCATACACTTCCACTTGGAATTTCAAATTGCACTTCAAAGATGGATTGTAGTACACATTCCAAGATTTCCAAAATGTCCAAAAACTTCTCAAACAACCTCATGGTTAGAGAGAATCGAATTTCACAATATAGCAAAAAACCACTTTGTTCATGACCAAGTTACATGTTCATAACCTTGCAATTTGAACTCAGCATGCTTTAGATTAGATTACAGGTCCTTAAACCAAGTTACACTCATAAATTTAATGCATATTCTTTGTGCCAAGACCAAGTTCTTTGAGTTCAAGCTTTGTCTAGAGGATTAATCCCAATTTGGAAAAAGTAAACTATCCATTTTTGCTAAAGTTCACTTTATGTCAAATTGAAAATCAAGCAAGTACAAACTAAATCTCTTTGGCACAAGATTATGGAGAAATTACTCTGATCAAGAGAAGCTTTGCAGAAGGATTAGAGGTCCCCTACTGACCTAAAACATCAAGTTGCATTTTGTTGCTTAAGAGTGAAGAAAAGTGCCATAACATAAGACAACTTCCATCTCAGCTTAGACACACAAGAACTAAGTTATCAAACACACTACACACATCATAACCAAGCTGATACACGACCCTTGCACCTCTAAAACACTCCCATTGCCATAATCACTCTCAAACTGCACAAACAGGGCAAAGCCTGCAGTTTGAGTGCTATCTTCCATTTCCCTCAAGCTCTTTTGCCAAAACCAGTTCACACATATTCCCTAACACCTATGCAAGCTAACCATGCCTTGAAACACGACTTGTAACCCCTCTAACAAGTTCCACCATTTTCACTTTTTCATTTTGCAGTTGAAGTTCTACAGCTCAGTTCCAGGTGTCTCAAGGCAAAGTAGATATTGGAACAGCATCACCACACCTCAAGGAAGCTATACCAATCAGTATCTTGCACTGTAAGCTCCCCATTTGCCAGTTAGAACTTCAGCTGAACAGGTATATTGGTGAACTCGTATCTCTCTTATTAGGCATCATTAGCTTTAGGTTTGTGAATAAATAATGTCATACTCATGCCACTGAACATGTACATTCTTTTACTTTTCATTTCTTTTGCCTGAGTTGAGAGAATTTAAGGTTTAAAAATGGCAGAAAACTTAGGTTAAGATTTGGGATTGTTAAAATTCTCTCTCATTTTTGAGAGTTAGGAGATGTTCTTTATATATTTGAAATCGTGATTCCATGCTTGACATGTTTTGTGTTGAAAGTTTGTGCAAAAGCTCAAAGAATCAGGATGTTTGAATCCCTGTTACAAGCGCGCGTTTTTGAGATATTTTTGGCTGAAGGTTGAAGAAGGTGTCTTCTTGGGCTGGGCCTGAGCAATTTTCTTATTCACACCACTTTTCCTGTTTTGCACCCCTGAGTCCATTTGCTTCATTTTTAATATTTTGACTTTTTGCTTTTTTGTGATTGGTTCATTTATTTTTCCTCAGCATATTAAAAACATAAAAATATTTTTCCATCATTTTTTTTGAATTTATTGCATATTTATTTGATTATTTCTTTTGTTTGTACATAAATAAACAAATATACATATATACCCTTTTTTAAAATATTGAGATAATATAAAAAAAAATACTTTTTATACACTTTTATTTTATTTTTATTCCCTGAAAATATTTTGTGTAAAAATCCTTTTTTTATTTTTATATTAAATATTATCATTGTTATATATAATACCTATTTAGAACTTAATATATGAATATACATATTTATTAATATATTTAGCATAAAATACTAAAATGTACATGTTTTATTTTATTAAATATTAAAAACTACAAAAATCATTTTTTACAAATATATTTCTTTTCTTATTTTATTTTTGTGTATAAATGATAAATATTGTATAAATGATATCTTTTATTTAATAGAATTAGGGTTTTTGCCCTAAATTCAAAAATACTCCAAAAATAATATTTTATAATATTTTCATTTTTCTTTTCTTATTTTACATAAATAATACTTTTTTTCATACATATAAAAAATTCTTTTTTGCATTCTTGCATATTTGTTTTATTTACCATTTGAATTATACATTTATTTATCTTGTAAATATTCATAGAAAATGATGTAATAGCTTAGATTCAAATTTTTGTCTAAATATCCCCATTTGAAACATTGTACCCCCTTCCCATATTATTATGTTGTAATAGCGTAGGATCTTAAATTTCGCACTTTTATCGCTTTCTAAACATACTATGCTAGAATTAGGGTTTTGTATGCGAATAAAAATGAACAAAATAGTTGGACCTAATACAAGATAAATGAGCATGAAAAATGGACAACACATTTCACACTTGCACCCCTAGGGTATTCCACTTTGTTGCCTTCAAATAATTGGGCCATATTGCATGTTGAACTTCTTTGGGTAAAATAAACAATCAAATGATCATAGTCCCTCAAAATGTTGCTTAAGTGAATGATCAAGTCCCTTTTAAAGAAAATTGCCCAAAGACATTTAACACAATTGCAACTATGGTCTAAACGATGACCCGCGCCCGTCCCTTTAAACTCCTAAAACAAGATTGTCCACCAAATGCAATGGTGGAACAAAATTGTCAAAAGGATTAAAATATGACAAAAATCTTTGAGAAAATTTTAGGGTAGATAACTCTTAAGCACTTGCCAATTTGCCAAGAAAACACTTGCCTAATTTCAAAACCCACTTCACAAACACTTTCAAAACAAACTTTCAAAAAACCTTGAAACATATTTTCAAAAAGACAAACACCTTTTGTAAAACATTCGAGTAAAGAATTGTTACAAGGGTAGCCTATACAAGGCATCTTTTTCAAAACCTTTTCAAAACCACACACAAAGCACCATTTCAAACAATTGAAAACCAAGGCAAGTTATCTAAGCAAGTGCCTAAGAGCCCATGGATAACCATGGATAGAAAGGGTGCTAATACCTTCCCTTTCTATAATCTACTCCCCGAACCCAAGAAAAATCTCAAAGGTTTTTGCTGTGCTTTTTAAACCTTTCCTTAGGATAAAATAAAAAGTCGGTGGCGACTCTTGCTCAACCGAAACATTTGCGAAAACAAACGCAAAACCCTAGTCAGTTCTCCCACCGTATCACAGAACTGGCGACTCTGCTGGGGAAATTTTTTAAAGTGGAGTAACCTTAGGGCTTAGATCACCCCCTTTGCATGACTAATTGTTTGATTTGCTTGCTTTATACTTTGGCTCTATTTGTTTGGGTTTACAATCCTTCACCCGGATTTTGGGAAAACATTCATAGATAGCAATACGTTGTGGAAACTGTGCGGGGTATACCGACACGGTCTAAGCAATAACTATATTAGTGCGACATATTTGTGAGTACCGGTAACCCTTGAGTTCAATCAAGGAGAGTACGGGGCCGCTGAGTGATGTCACTAAGCACTAATGACCTAGAACTTTACTTGACCATCTTGGCCTTTTATTAGGGGTAGTGAGATGACCGGCTTTGGTGCAGTCCGAAGTTGGTAGATACTCGATACTACACTCATTGAGGGTTGTTTTCTTGGAATATTTTGGTCGCTAGTTAAGTGGCTAAACCAAAACAATGAACAATGAAAACAATCCAGTGATATTGAGCTCCTTAGAACCCGGTTACTATTTATAGGACAGGTTTTTAAGCCAACTACACTCAAGAGGGTAATTACCTATGAAACCCCATGCAAGCCTGAAATTAGGGTTTGGTGTGATTTTCTTGTACATATGTTTTGTGCATACATCATAAACATCATAAAACATCATATGCATTCACTAACCATTTCAAGGGTTTTGGATCTTCATCTTTGTTCTTGTTTTGTAGGACATGGAAATCCCTCGCAGAAATACCATTCAAGTCAACCTTGTGAGAATCTCTCCTCAACTCAAGGAGATCACCTCAAGAATTCCAGAAAATTCATCCTTCAGTGAAAGACATGGTAGACTGCTCAGCCTAGTCAACACCAACATTGAAGAAGACTTGATGAAAGTGCTATTCCAGTTCTTTGACCCTCTTCACCACTGCTTCACTTTCCCTGATTATCAGTTGGTACCCACTTTGGAGGAGTTTTCTCAACTCCTAAGAATCCCTATCCTTAATCAACTACCCTTCAACGGTACGGAAAAGGAACCAAAGCCGGAAGATGTTGCTCGAGCATTACATCCACAACCATCCGACATTAAGGGGCATTGGGAAACCAGAAGCGGCGTCAAAGGGTTCTTAGCAAAATTCTTGTTTGAGAAGGCACAAGAATGTTGGAACTCATTGGACCTACAAGCCTTTGAAGAGATTGTGGCACTCCTTATCTACGGGTTGGTCTTGTTCCCAAATCCTGACCAATTGGTAGATGTCAACGCCGTCAAAATCTTCTTGTCCAGAAATCCAATACCAATATTGCTTGGGGACATCCTTCACTCATTTTACACACGAACAATGAGAAAGAGGGGTGTTCTCATGTGCTGCACTCCTATCCTCGCAAGGTGGTTTATTTCGCACCTTCCACAATCTGTCTTGAAGAATGACCAGGGTACAAGGTGGTCCTAACGGTTGATGACTCTTACTCATTCTGATGTGCATTGGTGTTCTCGGTCCAGAGAAAATGTCATCATCGTCGATCGTTGCGGAGAGTTCCCTAATGTTCCTTTACTTGGAATCAGGGGAGGCATCACCTACAACCCTTGCCTAGCTTTGAGGCAATTTGGATATGCACGGAGGGATGGCCCTCATGACATGTTGATTCCTAGCCTAGTTTTTGACTTCGACAACGATGCTCAAGGACTTCGCCAAAGATTCATCAGAGCTTGGGGAAAACTCAACAAGGTTGATAGAAAGACTCTGGGACACAAGAACTCCATCCCTCTTGAGCCCTATCTCAAGTGGGTACGAGCCCGAGCCCAAAGTCTAATGATGCCTTATCCTCATGTTCTCCCTATGATTAAAGAGCCCATCAATGAAGGAGAGGTTCCCTACACTATCCTACATCCAGACATGCCTACATCATGGGAGGAAATGCAGAAGAGTTGGATTCAGCTCAAGGAGGAACGGAACACTTTTGAAGCTAGCTACTACGCCAGTGAAAAGAAGGTTCTAGAGCTCACCCGCCGACTCCACGAGCAAGAGGCTCTCAATACCTACATCGCACCAAAGAGAATGCGCAATGTCTTTCTGCCTTGAGAAGTTTATTTTGTAACATTTGGCCCATGGGGCATTTATGTACTAACAAATTTCTTCTTATTAATATGATGTGCGTCCTTCTTTGTCTGAAACAATTTTGAATGTCCTGAATCCTTGAATGCACTGCATACATCAGCATACCATTCATCATGTGCATAAGCAGGTCTCACTCCAGGTTTCCTTATCTATCTGCTGTTTATTTCAGTAGGATGGATCTCGAGCAAACAGTCAAAGACCTACAAGCCCAGAATGCATAGTTCCAGCAACTCTTGATGACTTTGGTTAAGAGTCAAGAGGACATCAAGGCTCATCTGGAGAATAAGGACCCAGTGAAGAAGAAAAAGAGGGTCGGAGTGGCTACTTTGGGGAGAAGATTTGACAGAGAAGCTCGGAGGGTGCTTGAATTTCCTCCTACTTCTGATGAAGGGACTAGTAAAAGAGATCGAGTTGCGGTGCCTTCCGAGTCTGATGCGGAGGAGGAAGAGGTTGAAGAGGATGAAGATTATTCTGACCAGCAATACCTTCCAGCTGATGATAAGTACAAGGGTTTAGAAGACAAATTGGCTGCCATGGAATTGCAAAGGGTACCGGGTTTGGATTTTGAAGACATGGGCTTGGTTGCCGGAATTGTGATTCCCCCAAAATTCAAAGTGCCAGTGTTTGTGAGGTATGATGGGCTGTCCTGTCCCAAAATGCATCTCAGGTCCTACGTAAGAAAAATTCAACCCTATACGGCAGATAAAAACCTCTGGATTCATTTCTTTCAAGACAGCCTATCGGGAGCCCAGTTGGAGTGGTTTTATCAGCTAGAAGGAACTAGTGTCAGAAATTGGGAAGATTTGGCCACCGCTTTCTACAAACAATACCAGTATAATTCTGATCTTGCTCCTACTCGTACCCAACTTCAGGGTATGTCACTAGGAACGAGTGAGGGATTCAAAGAATATGCACAAAAATGGAGGGACTTGGCTGGCAGGGTGCAGCCTCCTTTAACCGATCGTGAGCTTGTTGATATGTTTCTTGGGACCCTATCTGGGCCATTTTTCAATCATCTAATTGGCAACTCTTCCGCAGGGTTTACCGATTTAATCTTAACCGGCGAAAGAGTAGAAGCTGGCATCAAGTCAGGAAAAATTCAGAAGGGTGTTGCTGCAAGTGTTGAGAAGAAGCCTTTTAAGAAGGAGACAGCTATGGTATATTCTCAGAGAAGAGCAGGAAAGATGGAGCGTCGGCCAACTGTGGGGGCCGTAATGATTCAAAACACTCCAAGTGAGCAACCTCGCTATAACCAGGCTAGACCAAATCAGCAACGGGTGGAAAGGCCACAACGGCAATTCACCCGTATTAATATGACTCCAGCACAAGTGCTTCCCCATCTATTGAAGTTGAATCTTGCCACCATCAAGGAGGTGCCAAAGAATGTAAATACGTTCTCCCCGCATTATCATGCCAATGCTAAATGCGCTTATCATTCAGACAGTGTTGGACACGACACCAATGATTGTTGGGCACTCAAGCATAAGATCCAAGACTTGATAAAGGCTAAGGAGGTAGAGTTTGACGCTCCAGAGAAGCCTAATGTGATATCTGCACCTATGCCGAAACACGGCCGAAATATCAATGCCATTGAGGAGGATTTGTATGTTGCTGACGTCAGTGATCTGACTACTCCACTGCTAACCATTAAGTTAAATTTGTTAAGGGCCGGGATCTTCCTGGGATGTAAAGAAGACTGCTACTGTTGCCACTCTCTGCCGTTTGATTGTCCGCTATTAAAGAAAGGCATCCAAGGCCTTATGGATAGCCGACAAATTTTGTTCGAAAAAGTTTCTGCTGTTCCAGTTCATGTTGAAAATGTCTCAATCATAACCATTCACGCCAATCTTTCTGAGGCCGTCAAAAAGCCAGTTAAGATTACACCAGCTGCAAAATCTGTTCCTTTAAAGATAACGATGCCAGGGCCTGTTCCCTAGGTTTCTGAGAAGTCGATACCTTGGAACTATGGTGGTGACGTCTACTACCATGGTATCAAGCAAGTCGAAGTAGTTGAAGAAAATTCGGAGGATGAAGAAGCCAGCATTAGTAACATTGCGGGCACCAACAAAATCACCAGGAGCGGGAGAATATTTTCTCCAGAGATTTCCCCTCCAAGAGCAGTCTTTGGACCCTCATCAGCTAAAGAAGTCATCCCTGCACCAGCAAAGCTCTCTGCCAGAATTCCTTTGATCGAAGAGGTTGTTGTTCCTAGTGCTGTCTTTCCTACCATTGCTGATAAAGGAAAGGGAATACAAGATGAGCCCGTCAGGACAAGGGCTCAACCCTTGGTGATTCCGGAAGTCTCCAAGAAAGAAATGGACGAGATTTTGAGGATAATCAAGAGAAGTGATTACGATGTGGTGGAACAGTTGGGGCAAACCCCCTCCAAGATCTCCATGCTAGCACTATTGCTTTGCTCAGAAGCACACGCTCAAGCTTTGATTAAGTTTCTGAAGGCAGCTCATGTGCCCCAGGAAACCTCTGCGGACCAATTTCAACATTGCGTGGCTAGCCTGACTGCGGACAATGGATTAGGTTTTTCTGATGCCGACCTAACCCCTAAAGGCCGAAACCACAATGATGCTTTGCATATTTCAATCGAGTGTCGCGGATCCACCCTTGCACATGTTTTGGTTGATACCGGGTCGTCGCTGAATGTTTTGCCTAAGAAGGCCTTGGACCGGCTAGATTGCAAAGGGTTGGAATTGAAGCCGAGTGATATTGTCGTCAGAGCTTTCGATGGGTCGAAAAGAATGGTCCATGGAGAGGTTGAAATTCCCATCAAGATAGGTACTGAGGTGTTCAAATCCACTTTCTATGTAATGGACATCCGTCCATCATACTCCTGCCTGCTGGGTAGACCTTGGATACATCATGCTGGGGCAGTCACCTCCTCCTTGCATCAGATGCTGAAATATCCTGTCAAGGGGAAGATCATCACTGTCCACGGCGAAGAAGAGTATATGATTAGCCACTTAAATTCTTTCCGGTATGTGGAGGTTGAAGGAGAGTTCATTGAGACACCGTTTCAACATTTCGAAGAAGTTCTTCCTGAAGTAGCAGTGGCAAAGTTGGCAGCTGAGGCACCGAGACAGATGGCCAGGATGGCATCTCTGGAGGACGCAAGGGCCGCAATCAAAGAAGGGAAGAATTCAGCGTGGGGGCAGTTACCCGATTTTCCGCATAAGACTGATAAGTTTGGATTAAGTTTCACAGCCGCTGGCCAGAAAGCTATGCGCCAGTCAAAGATTGAAAGAGCGCCAATCAAAATTTCTCCTTACCAAATCAACGCCCTGGAAGATGAAGACAAGGAAAGCAACTTTGAAGAGTGGATTCATCCAACTGTCAGAGGAGGATTGAGCAATTGGGAGGCTAGAGACTTTGTCCCCATCACTTTTATTCAGCAGTAATTTATCTGTTAAACATTTCTTATTTGGTCTGTAATATTTTACTTTCAAACAATCCGTACACTATCTTTTCACCTCCTGCCTTGCCTGGGGCATGTAGGTCCACTTGTAAGGGTTTTGACTATTTTTCATATTCATATGCCATGTTTAATGATTCATTGGACGTTTTTCATTTGATAAACTGCTTATGTTCATTTTCTTTCCTTTTGCATTTTTTGTTTAAGGATGGCTATCCCTTACACACACCCACACTCACCAATGCAGGTACCCATCCACTCCGAATTCCATGGGTGACTATTCTGCTGTATCTTTCAATAACTCTGAAGATCTGGTCAATCTAGCCGAGGACGAAGATGACGAAGGTTGTGAAGTACCCGGGGAACTAGCCAGACTTCTGCAACAAGAGGAAAGGGCCATCTTACCGCATGAAGAGCCATTGGAAGCTGTTAACTTGGGAACCAAGGAGAATCGGAAGGAGGTGCAAGTGGGTGCCAACCTAGAACCAAAAGTCAAGGAACGCTTGGTACAGTTACTGAATGAGTATGTTGAAATCTTCGCTTGGTCCTATGAAGACATGCCGGGTCTAGACACCGACATCGTGGTTCACCGTCTCCCCACAAGAGAAGACTGTCCGCCAATCAAGCAAAAAGTTCGCCGAATGAGGCCTGACATGTCCGAAAAGATCAAAGCAGAAGTAATGAAGCAATTCGATGCTGGCTTCCTGGCTGTTACGTCCTATCCTCAATGGGTCGCTAACATTGTACCGGTGCCAAAGAAAGATGGCAAAGTCAGAATCTGTGTGGACTACCGGGATTTGAATAGGGCCAGCCCTAAAGATGATTTCCCGCTACCTCATATTGACATCTTGATCGACAATACAGCTCAGCATAAAGTGTTTTCCTTCATGGACGGATTCTCGGGCTACAACCAAATCAAAATGGCTCCCGAGGATATGGAGAAAACAACTTTTGTTACACAATGGGGCACTTTCTGTTACAAAGTGATGCCGTTCGGGCTGAAGAACGCAGGGGCAACTTATCAACGCGCCATGGTAGCTTTATTTCATGACATGATACATCATGAGATTGAAGTTTACGTAGACGATATGATAGCTCGATCACAAACAGAGGAAGAGCACCTTGAACATCTGGAAAAGCTGTTTGCCAGGTTGAAAGAGTACAAGCTCAGGCTGAATCCAAGTAAATGCACTTTTGGAGTTAGGTCTGGTAAACTCCTGGGATTTATTGTAAGCAACAAAGGCATTGAAGTCGATCCGGCAAAAGTAAAAGCAATACAAGAGATGCCTGCTCCCCGTACTGAAAAGGAGGTTAGAGGATTCTTGGGGCGCATAAACTATATTTCCAGATTCATCTCACATCTGACTTCTACCTGTGAGCCAATTTTCAAACTCTTGAAGAAAGATCAGGTAGTTGAGTGGAACGATGACTGTCAAGCTGCTTTTGATAGAATCAAGGAGTATTTGCTAGAACCTCCTATTCTGATGCCACCCGTCGAAGGAAGACCATTGATCATGTATTTGACCGTCTTGGATAACTCAATGGGGTGTTTTTTGGGCCAGCATGACGAGTCTGGTCGAAAAGAGCATGCTATTTATTACCTTAGTAAAAAGTTTACCGACTGTGAGACTCGTTACTCACTGCTCGAGAAAACTTGCTGCGCTTTGGTATGGGCTGCTCGCCGACTAAGACAGTATATGCTGACCCATACTGCCTTGTTAATATCCAAAATGGACCCTATCAAGTATATCTTCGAGAAGCCCGGTTTATCTGGAAGGATAGCTAGATGGCAAATGATCTTAACCGAGTATGACATCCAGTACACCACCCAAAAAGCTATAAAAGGGAGTGTACTAGCTGACCATCTGGCTCATCAGGCTATTGAAGACTATCAACCCATGAGATTTGACTTCCCAGACGAGGACATCATGAATTTGGACAACATTGAAAGTGACGGACCGTATGACGGACCCGAAAAGGGATCCCGATGGACCCTATACTTTGATGGTGCTTCAAATGCACTTGGAAATGGTATTGGCGCAGTACTCATTTCTCCGGAAGGTTGTCACACTCCTTTCACGGCCCGACTTTGTTTCAGCTGCACAAACAACATGGCTGAGTATGAAGCTTGCATCTTTGGTCTCGAGGCTGCTATAGACTTGGGGATCAAATCTTTGGTCGTATTTGGGGACTCGGCTTTGGTCATCAGCCAAATCAAAGGAGAATGGGATACCAAGCATCCTAATCTTATCCCATACAAAGAACATGTCCTGACATTGTTGCCGCATTTCGAGCAAATTACCTTCGAGCATTTCCCGCGAGAAGAGAATCAGCTAGCCGATGCTCTAGCCACAATGTCCTCCATGTTTAAACTCAACTGGGATAACGAGGCTCCCCAAATCACCATCAAGCGAATGGATGAACCGGCACATTGCCACGAGATTAATACCGAAGAAGTAGTGGAACAACCTTGGTTCCATGAAATCAAAAGGTATCTCGAGACTAGGGATTATCCTGAAGGAGCTTCTGTGAATGACAAGAAGTTCTTAAGGAAATTTGCTGCTAAGTTCTTCCTGAGCAACGGCATCCTTTACAAACGAAGCCATGATTGTGTATTACTCCGATGTGTGGATAAAGCTGAAG